>CM038147.1:91228668-91533942 GCA_021437245.1 Aegilops speltoides | reverse complement strand
CTGGTTGGCTGGCTTATCTTCTTTTCTGTTGTAACAACAAGTGTACATGCTTTTCTGTTGTAACAAGTGTACAGGGTGGTATATAACCGCACCCTTGTAACTTTGAATCAATACAGTGATAATTCAGTTATCCAACTCCATGGACCTGGTTGTAATTTTTATTATGTCTACTGCCATGATTGATGAATAGATTGAAATTTTTTCTCCAAGAAAAACAAAGTATTATTTTTACTGGAATTACACCAATGAAGGGTGCATCACACATGTAAAATTACTAATCGATTGCAGCATCTCTGTCGCATGCGGCCGGTCCATGGATGTTGAATGCTAGCACAATAGTATGGAACTATGTAAGTGGAATCCAACTCTATTACTAGTCCCCGCTTGGCCAAGCTAAATGAATATGCAGGGAATGACAGTCAAATATTATAATGTTAGTGCAACAGACGAAAAGACCTTGCTCACTGTACATAAGCGTCATGGTACCAGCTTAATCCTGTCATTTGATATGCAGATTACCAGGTTAAGCCGTTGGTACATTAGGGTTTAGGTGATTTGTGATTCGGAGATCCCTGAAATTTTATTCAAACATGTGACACATAATCTAGACATGTACATTGCTTCTGAAATTGATACAAAACTGGGGTTCCACGGAAAACTTGATCATGCAAATTCATTTATATTATTCTCATAGATATTTAGAGTCAAATAGCATGGCCACCTCTAGTTCTTTTTCTACTATGTGTGAAGCCTCAAAAGATTCGAAGGACCCTATGTCGCTCCTGCACGAGCGACACAGGAGCCGAACCACGCCCACCGCCAGAGAACTCCCTTGTCCACCACCTCCTCCCTCGCAGCTGCTAGGACGCGACGCCAGGCAAATCCCACATGTCACCGCCGCCGCCGGGGTTTCTTCTCCCGCAATCTGCTGTCCCCATGGCTAGCTCGTGCGGGCATCACCGGAGCCAGCGGGCGGCGGCGTGCGGGGCAGCGATGTGCCTCTTGCTGGTCATGGGTTGTTGGGGATGGTGGCCCTAGGACAAGGCATGGCGACCAGGAGGGTCGAGTGTTGGTGGTGGATTTGGGATTCTGCCCAGGTCCGGTCGCGGGGGTCCCGCCGACAGGTCAAGCGCGGCTGACCATAGGGCAGCGCGCGGGGGATTCGAGACCTAGTGCCCAGATCTGACGGTCGCGGCGGCCATTGCCATTGCATGGGCGACTACAGCGACTGGTGCGACGACGGGTGCTCCGTGTAGCACTCGGAATGGGGGCGGAGACCCCCCTTCTTCGACAGTGTCGGACTCAGTGGTTGTGTGGACGACACAGAGTCTAGATCTCGAGGTGGTGACGACCTTTCTGAGGCTGGTGGCGGTATGTGACTTCCCGTCCATTAACAGATCAGTTTTAATGCGGCTCGGCAGGTGAAACATGTGTCTCTTTTAGAGTCACTAGTGGATGCTATGCACGATGTCTCGTGCGGGATGTCAAGTCATGCCTACTACCGGCACGTGATGCATGGTGGCTCTGGCGGAGGTCTCATGTCCAACTTGTTGCTGCTGGATCGAAGGTGGTGCAACAGAGAAGGGAGGCATGCGATATGGGACGTCTGTCTGGTGTCTTCTCTAGAGGTATCTAGTTAGAGAGGAGTCGGTGGCCAGATTAGTGATGATGGTGCATATGGCTTCAACGTTGACCTTATGCACTCTGGTGGGAACACAAGATCTCTGATAAGGCTATGTCGGCACGCGTATGCGTCGTGCCCTTGCTGAAGGTGATGGATTGAAGCTTGGCTTCAGGGATATGAGAATCCGGAGTTCAATGTGCTAGACTCACCATCATCGGTGCACGTGCGACGATTCCTTCTTGAAGGCACAACCTATGAGTTGTGTATTTGTCGTATTGATGTCATCTTGTAACATAGGGTTAGTGGCTATTTGTTGGAGTTACATCCGCGAGTCATGCGCCTCGGATTTTCTTTTTGCTTTATTTTCGAATCGATGTTGTTCGGTTGCTGGATTTCGCATTCTTAATTATATATGGCTGCATGCATTGTGAGACCGGGGTTATCCTCCTTTTCGAGAAATGTGATTTTTGTAGCTTGCTCATTTAACCACTGAGCTTGTTCATAGCTTGAAATACTTAACTTGCCTACTTAAAACAAAGGTTAACAGGTGCGATGTGGAGTTCATGTATGTCAACTTCCCTTGTACCATATCTGTCCACAAGAAATTCATAAGCATGGTGGTTTGAACTTTGGTGCTGTAGAAATGTCTATGCATATTTCGTGCCGCGGAAACAAATAAATAATTGTATGTATATTTGAAATTTCAGATGGAGTGGATGGTTGAACCAGGAATCAAGACATAAACTAGTGGTGAAACATTTGAGGGGACAATAATTTTTAGTCAATTGTTACACTTTCCAATAAAAGATGATATAATCATATTAAGTACAGTTGAGTCGGTTACATAACAAACATCAAGTGTATGTCGCCGATATATGTTGTGTACAATTAGTGTATCTTTGGTGCATCTCAAGCAAGATGCGAGCATTTTGATTTGTCTCGCCATGTGTGCGCTTCTACTTTCTCCGGGGCTGCTTTCTGTGG
Organism: Aegilops speltoides; assembly: GCA_021437245.1. NCBI lineage: Eukaryota > Viridiplantae > Streptophyta > Magnoliopsida > Poales > Poaceae > Aegilops > Aegilops speltoides. Next base: position 91,531,334 of record CM038147.1, on the reverse strand, counting down.
GTTTAGCTCTATTAAGCTTCTCTTGTTCCTTTCGTCCTTGTTATATAAGACATGTCTGTCATGTGTTGTCTCCCCGTTGATGATATTTAGTCAAACCCCAATCGTAACACCAGTTGGTTTGGCGGTGCGATGTAGGGAAACCCAAGATCTAGATTTTCTGGGTCAGACGATGGAGGTGCGCAACGTCGTTCTCTCTCCTGGGGGCATCGTCTTGGAGTACGCCCTGGATGGTTCAGAAGGTGGAGTGGTGTGGCTTTTACCGCATTGACAACAGTGGGTCTCGGCGGCATGGCGTAGCGGGGTCTCGGTGATAGATGTGTGATGATGCATGGACGCACGAAGATGCGTTGTCTGGAGTCGTGGCGGCTTCGAGGGTAGTACAGCCTGGCAAGCTGAATGTGTTGATCGCTCCTGAAGATGAGACGACGGAAGATGGTGGCGGCAGATCCAGAGCGTGCATATGTGATGCGCGTTGCGGGTCGGCTAGACCAGACGGTGCTCTCAGGCCGATGCGGGGCAGCTGCATGAGGGCACTGGATTAGATAGTGCGTGTTCATGTGGTTCGGGCACAGTAACAAGACTGTAGGTGTTGCGACTTTGTTCACTAGAAGAGTCTTCGCGTTGATCTATGTATTCATGTAGTTAGACTCCACTGAATAACACTAATAAAGATGGCTGTGTGCATCGATTGATGCAGAGCCGGGGTAATCCTCCTTTTCGAAAAAAAGGAAAAAGAGTTGGTTTGTTGGTTAAGCTTGTCTCGCTCTTAATACCAGGTGGTAATCATTGATTATACTGGATCCAACAGCCAGATCTAGTACAAAAGAATGTTGGGTAACATGTACCTAGGTGGTGTCATTGAACGATGAAGAGGCACTGAGGTAGTAACATATACACGTGGTTGAAGGTTGGTGATGGTTCTTCTTGCTGTCGGTAGTGAGCTGTAGGTGGAGAACTATTTGGTTAATGAAGATAATGGAGGTAGACTAATTAGAAAACTCAAGATGATATAACAATGCTAGCTAGGCATGGTTGACTTCGTACACTAACAACCATTTGGTATAAGGATGCATATGCACTGCACATCCTAAGTTCAAATTTAGAGCATGTTTTGGTCAACGTAAAAGCAAGCCGAGGCTGGATGTTACTTGTTCATGTTTCTCCAACGAGAATAACAGAATGGTGAGGCAAAAGAGAGCGTGAGATGCAACTTCTCTTCTGAACAAAGAATATATCCAGTGATAGCATCCTTTACATGATAACATGATACCATCGTACGATGACACTTGTAAAATGTTTTGAAATTGTTTTAATGCCTAAGATTTGTTTCTACAATCTCACAAAAATTCAAACCCAAATTCAGTCTACATATAGAGAAAAGAAAAACAAAGTCAGACGTAAACGTGACTTGCGTTTTTGTATGTGATATTATTATAATTTTACATTTTTATTTCCCATGAGAAGGTAACATTGTATGTGGCTGGCTATGGTAACTATTTCTGTCGGTAATGAGCTGAACAAGAAGTATTAGTGGCATAATTAATATATACTATGTGAAGGTCAACTAATTAGAAAACTCGTGATAAAATAAGAAGGTACCCAAGGTTGACATGCATCCTGCATCAACAACCACGTGGGTGCATATGCACTGCACATTCAAAGTTCAGACATCAAGTATATTTTGGTTGCATGTAGATGAAGTCTAACTTCCGTGTCGCTCGAACGACAACACCACATTTTTAAGTCAAAAGAAATTTGTGATGCAACATGATTCTCTGGAAAGGAATGTATCTAGCGATACAACCATTTAAGTGATACTGTGATACCATCACGGTAGAACATGTAATCACTTTTGAATTTGAGTTACTCCCTCTCTCTCAGTTTATAGGGCGTGCGCGTACCCTAGGTTGTCAATTTGACCAACCTAGTATAAGTCATATGTTAGAAAAATATAGCAATATAAACTTCAGATGTTCTATTTTCAAACCGTATAATTTTTGTGTTATATAATTTATATTAGGGTGATAAAATTGGCAATCTAGGTATACGAGTAGGACATGTAAACTGAAATGGAGGGAGTAGTATCTAAGATGTGTTTCTAAAATCCTCTAAAATTTAGCCCTAAATTTGATATATATATATATATATATAAAATCCTCCAAACAATTTATCTATATATATATATATATATATATATATATATATATATATATATATATATATATATATATATACTAGCACAAATGCCCGTGCGTTGCAACGGAGAAAAAAAATAGGACAACTCTACAACAAGACGAGCATACGGCTCATTCATGATGTCATCACCACATAAACAGTGGGTTGTACATCTTCACTCCTTGACGAGAATAGATGACACTTATGTGGTTGCACAATGCGCCAATTGCCGGCATCGTATCTTTTCCCGAAAAAATATCGAGCACCCTTACCCTGAAGAATCCTCTCCATCGGTCCACGTCCTGAATTTGAAAATGGATCCTACGTTGGCACCGCTTATCCTTCATCTCACCTTTGACAATGATACCTTACGGATGTGTAAATAATAACTCTGCTAAATTATTTAGAGGCCTGTATTTACATCCCATCTCACATCAAACTGACATAAGAAGATGTAAATAAACATACCTTGGAAGATATTGTCTAGATTATTATGATGTTTAGAATTGTTATTATTATAGAGTTTAAAATAAGTAAATTTGAATTAGCAAGTTGGAAGGAAACCATACACCGTATTTCAAATCCAACGATCCAACTTAGACGGCTCCATCAAATATATAGTATCCAAACAAATTATACACTGTAATTTCAAGTATAGATTAAACAGATTCATCAAATATATTGTAAATCTAAGTTCTGAATTGTTGTCTTTTTAAGACATCCATAAATATTCAGTCACAGAGTAGGCATTCTAGTTCCATAGCCCAAAATCAATTGTAATCGTGAACCCTAAGAACCGGATCAAGGAGTCAATATTGAACTTCAAAATATAAAGATGAACCTATGTACCTCTCCGTAGTACACTGTAGCACTACATGAAGCCGCCTAGCGGTCAACAAACCAGATTGACCAGTGAAAAGTAGATTTTTTTTCCTTCTCTTTTTCTTTTTCAAAGGAGGTTGAAACTTCTGGCCTGAAAACCCCTAACATCATCTGTAAATACGGGAGCTTCTTCCACGTATTGTAGATGTCACGGCACCACAACCGCACAGACTCCGCAATGTTTGTAGCGGAATCCCGTGCATCCATATTTTCTGGTGGCGGTGAGGCGGTCGTCCACGGCTAGCCGTTGATGGCATCCACTGCGTGGTTGCGTTCACGGCAAGCCGTCTCAACGACCACGACAACAACAACCTTTTCTCCTTCCTTGACTTCTCTTGGGCATCATCATCGGCTGACGATGAGAAGGACCCAACACATTTATGATCTAGCTGCACAACTTGAGGCCATGGCCGAAAGTAGTATTTGCAGGGAACCGACAGAGCACACATATTGGAGACCACGCGAGAGTGGAAGTTGTACGATAGGACATGGTGAAGACCAACGCCACACGGTGTCATCCAAATGGAGCAGCCTGAGTGCAGGGAGCAGCACCGCTCACCGGTGCGGGACCCATTATTTGGATCCTGTCGACCGTGACGACTCAAGGTTGACGGCGGCCCGCTTGGTCCTTGACTGATGAGAAAGCTGGTCGTTCTGGTTATGAAAATTAGGCCCGACAAACTCTCGGTCCGATCTGGTTTTTGACAGAGTCTCCGAGCAGGTCCGACAAAGCACAGTCACCGCGGCTGTTGTTCCTCGTCGTTGCGACCACCGACAACCCCCTGAGTGAACCACCGCATACCCGAGCACCATCGCATCGCCATCTTCCTGCCTGCGTGATGAATTGGTCCAGAACGCGACGACGCACGCATCCTCTCTTCCCCGACCACGGCCGCCATCTGCTGCCATCAAATTTGTCGCAGCCGTCACGTCCCCGGCCTTGCTAACGCGATGAAGCGGTGCAGCCCGTTCACGCTCACATGCAGGGCATGAACTGTATATCTCCTTCCCCACGACATCGGCGAACAGTTTACAGTTAGTTCAGAATCAGTTAGCACTTTGGTTTTCGTCAGGTTAGGCTGGAACGTTTTCTTTCCGTTAGCTAGTTTAGCTCGCAGGTTTAACTGCCTAGAGCGAGTCTCACGCATCGATCGTAGGCCTGCTCGTGGGATGGCATCAGTGTTGTTGCTCACGACGACACAGAGTCGGCAGCCACGAAGCTCGGTTCCTGTTCTGCGAGTCTGAATAAATAGCAGAGAAATACTCCCTCCGTTCCAAAATAGATGACCCAACTTTATACAAACTTTAGTATAAAGTTGGGTCATCTATTTTGAAACAGAGGGAGTAGAATAGAAAAGCTGTGAAGTTTGTGCAGGCAAAACAACTGCTTCTTCCTTCTTCCTCGAGCAATCTCTCAGTTCACATGTGTTCTTTCCAAGGGCATCTCGGGTGCCGACAAACACATCGGTGATCACACATATGTTGGTGTGCCCCGTCCTGTTCCCGCAGGAACAATAAGTTGATCTCGTCATGGTCATCCCCCACAGATGATGTCTAAATTTGCAATGAATTGATGCACATACAGTTGGTATTGCAGTACAAGCTGATTAGTAATCTGAAATTTGAAGCAACGATGTACGTACATAGTAGTATGTGGTGACGGTGCCACCGGGCTGCGGAGTTCCCCAGGATGAGACGCTACCATAGATGGACTGCCTCTTTGTCTGCAGCAAGCATCCGGAGGAGTTGCTCTTTAGGACAGGGCGTGGCACAAACGCATGCAAGCACGTTGGGCACGCACAAAGGCGCAACACACACACACGCAGCTAGCGCTCCCCCGCCATCGCTAGATCCCTCATCCTGACCGAGCTTTCGCCTCACCGGTCTGGTTCAGGGGGACAGGCCCGCTGGGCACCTTCTGTCCGGTCCGGTCCCGACTGGTTCCAGCGGCAGGTCATGGTCATGCTAGATGCTAATCCATGCAGCTTGCACAGAGCTCGTTCTCCGGTTCCAGCTGCAGGTCATGGTCATGCTAGATGCTAATCCATGCAGCTTGCACAAAGCTCGTGCTCCGCGTCCAGTCCCACCTGCATCTACATCCTTGCCATTATCATGGTCGACTTCAACGACGGTGGCAGGTTCTGCTGTACTCGGCGACGCCTCGATCTCGATGGCCTTCGTCCTACTCCAATGTCCGTCTCCACATACGGCCGTGTTGCGGCAGGTCGCGACGGATCCATGAAATAGCTCCTTGTCCGTCGCCGCCAGTCTTGCCCACGAGCGCTCTCACCTAGGTTGCAGCGGAACTAAGACGCGAGATCACAATCGATCCAATGTTATGTGAATCAAGCCAATCGAAAAGGTAGGATCCAACCGGTGTGGGGACCGTAGGTGTCTCCGGTTCTTATACAAAACGAAACATTTTTACGTTCTTTTAGGGTTACGAAAGTTTTTATGTGGGTGTAAGGAACGGCTCATGGGCTGTTTCGTTCGGTTGGCCTTTTTTCGATGGGTTGTTTAGTTCGCTTTCTCCGTGCCAAACAATCCAAACGAAAATTGACTTACGACCAGAAGCGACCAATGTTTTAGTACCACCTCACATATATGTTTTAAATTCAAACTGAAAGCGTAAAATCACAGGAAAAAGCGTATTGTGACGGTGAAACCAGAGACCCAATCCGTGCTTTATTATTAGGGAGATATATATATATATATATATATATATATATATATATATATATATATATATATATATATATATATATATAAATAACATATATATATATATGGTAAAACTGTGTCTATCATAGCTTGCCACAGAACTAGTTAAGGCTTCATAAACATTTAACGGTTTAAAAGTAAGTAAAAAATATGAAATAAATAGGGGAGCCTCACTATAGTATAATACGATGATCCAACGGTGTGATTGCGAAAATATGCATTTATGTGTCCTCAGCGAAAAAAACAAGCATTTTAGCTCACTGTAGGATCAATATATATTGAAACATTTGTTCTTTTTGTCCAGGACACATGCAGTCATATTTTTTCAATCAATCCGTTGGATCATGTTATATTATAGGTGCGTTGGTCCAGTATTTTTTTCAAGATTTTTGAGAACTTTTACACCGTTGAAAACCTTAACTAGTTCTATGGCAAGCTATTGTAGAAAATCCTACTCCACTTGCGTTTTGTATGTTGTATAGACACACACACACACACACACACACACAAGCAGTGGTAGTTACCACCACTTGCGTTTTGTATGTTGTATGTAGTATCTGTCAAAACTGAGAGTATGTACGTGTAGTATGTAGTATATAACAATGATTAGGTAGTATATATACTAATTTTTAGGTAGTATATACCATGTTTTGAGTATGCTCTTTTTTACGTACAAATATGTACGTATTTCACAAATATAACAAAAACTATGGGTTCATATGTAATTTTTTCATGTAACTTGCTTTGAAATATCATAGATATAGTATATGAATATATTTAAAATGATAAAGTAGTATATGTAATACCATATGGTAGTATATGAGATATGTGGGGTAACTACCACCGGGTGGTAGGATGGATTTTATATATATACCTATGCCGACGGCCCCCGTCGGCATAGGGCCGTCGGCAACATATACGTCGGCACAGCCAGGGTGGCCGTCGGCATACATGCTACGCCGACGGGGGCCGTACATCTATGCCGACGGCCCCGGCCGTCGGCAACGATCACGCCTAACGGCGGCCGCCGTCAAGTTTGCCCAACGTCAGGTCGCCACGTGGCACCCCTATGCCGACGGCTAGGCCATCGGCCTAGTTTCAAACTATGCCGACGGCCTAGCCGTCGGCATACTCCTTCATACAGAGCTCCCAATAGCTGACACGTGGAACCTATGCCGACGGCCTAGCCGTCGGCTTAGCTTAAAAACTACGCCGACGGCTGGGCCGTCGGCATAGGTTCCACGTGTCAGCTACTGGGAGCTCACGCCAGCCCTAGGCCGACGGCATAGCCGTGGGCATAGTTTGCTTTTGATATTTTTTTCTTTTTACTGTTTGTTTTCAAATCAGTTCAATTCAAATAACAGCACATATCAACACATATCAACGAACGTAAGCATAAGCATCATCACAACAATAATTGCATAAGCATGATCACACACAAGTCTCTAAATGATCATCATCACAACCAACATAAGCATAAGCATATAGAAAAGCACACAAGTCATCTAAATGATCATCACCACACACAAGTCATCTCAAGCATCATCACCACACACAAGGCTTAAGCGCCAGGATGTCGAGCACCGCGGAGGTCGTCACCGCCAAGACCGCCGAAGCCCAGGTCGTCACTGTTAGTGGCAACGCTACCACCATGACCGCCTCCACCTCCGCCTCCGCCTCTGTGGATCGGAGTGGTCGGGCTCCGTGTCTCCGGAGTGCTGCGAAGACAACCACCAACGGTAGATCACCTGTTCCCTGGATGTTGAAAAGAAATATTATCGGGATATATGACTGTGTTGAAAGGCATGACATGCTTTGGGTGAATAGATTGGGGATGAACTAACCGATGAGGGGCCAGCGTTCTGTGCCACAAACTCCTCAAAGGTCAGCAGCACTGGTTTTGCTGGAGGACATTGTGCTGGCGGCAACTGAAGACTCCTGCCGGCCGCCATATCCTGAAAAGCCTGATTCATCTGGCGATCCCTCTCCACTTGGTGTTCATAAAGCCTCTCATGCCACTCCATGGTCTCCTGGCGTGTGTACTCTAGGTAGGCCTACTGTATGACATGATGGAACTCATAAAACTACTAAATGCGAAAAATGAAATGAGCAATGAAGATAAGAGGGAAAATACTTACAGATTGTTGCTCTTGAAAGAAGGACTGTGCACTGGTCACTGGCTGGCTCGTGCGCTGGCTCAGGCTCGGGTCGATCTGACGAAGCTATGTGTAGGAGATAGTAGGAGTGATCACAGCATCGAGAACCGCCTCCTAACCGTGCTCATTGGGCCCCATGCTCACCACCGCCCTGTCGTCCAGAGCCGCCGCAATGGGGTCAAGTGTGTCAGGATGTAACTTCAGATACGCTTCAGAGTAGGCCTTCTTCCTCCCCGCGGTCTTCTTGCCGTAGTACTTGGGCTCGCCAGGCTTGGAGTCCTTCCGCGTATGGGCGATCTCCCACGCCTGCATGTCTGAGAGCGGCCGCTTTAGTTTCTCCTCCTACACCACCAAACAGAGGTTAGTCATACATAAGAAAGTGATGGTAAATCTCATAGCCGCCCAGGCTCCAGCCTCATCACAGCAAAGATCCACCAATGCCGCCCAGAACTCGTCTTTTCCATAACACCAATTTGGTAACACCTACATAATGAAAGCATAATGGCATAATGAAAGCATAATGGCATAATGAAAGCATAATGGCATAGTTACCTTCAAGAACTCGTCCCTATCCAAGGTAATGCCCATCCTCCGCGCGTCGTCCTTGGTCATCTTCACACCAAGATAGTCATGATGGTATGTCGAGATGGACACATAACGCACCTTGTACTGCATCTGGCGGGCCTTCTTCTTGCATTGGCGCAGCACGATCTGGTCCGTTCTGACCCTGTGCTCCGGAAGAACTCGATAGAATTTCTACAATCATGCATGAAACAAGAATGGAAGAAGACATGAGTTAAATCATTCATGAAACTAGAATGGACTTGTGCTTCTGAAGAGAACTCACCCAGAAAGTGGTGATCACGGCCTTGGCATGGGTCCCATGGTCCGCGTAGAGGGCCGCTTCCCAGTGCTCCCAGCTCATGGCCAAGACCCGATGGTCCGGTGCTGGATCGATCCGGACAAGACAACCCGGCCAAGTAACTTCAGCAAGACGGTGATGAGGCCATTGGGAATACGGACCCCTTTAGAATATATCCAGCTCTTTGCAAAAGAATGAACTATTAGCATGTGACAAGCAAAATAAATAACAACCGAATGAGCATGTGACAAGCAAAATAATGAAATTATTATAAAGTGGCACTTACTTTTTCCCGTGGGCTCAATGAGCCACTACGCTCCTCGATGGCGTGAACCTGCTTTGGTAGCTGCGTTACCATGCAGCCACCCCTTGTTGTCAACCCTCCCGCCACCACCATCGTCCCGCCACCACCCTCCTCCTCGACCGCCTCCCCTCCCCAACCTCCTCCTCATCCTCCTCCTCCTTGTCCTCCTCCTCCACCTCCTCCTCGGCCCCATCCCGAACCTCCTCCTCCTCCTCGCCTGCGTCGTCGTCCTCCTCCTTCTCACCAGAGGAGGGTACCTCACTAGACGAGGGTACCTCACTAGAGGAGGGCCTCGAAGGCAACACCCCTAAGTCGGTGAGGGTGCGCTCTTTCTGGCCGCGACCCCCTGTAGTGGCTCTCTCCCCACCACCCCGCCCTCTAGAGTTCTCCCCCCGCCCTCTCCTCCTCTAGGGACACCTCTCCCTCGACCTCCCTGTGAGGAGTCATCGTCAAGTAGCCGGGGGGGATTACGTGCTCGACCACTCCGACTAGGCAGGCCGGCGACCTTGCATAGGAAACCCACGCCGTCGGCCTTCCCCTTGCCCATGTTCCACGAACCTGCATTGAAAAGAGAATAAGCAATTAGTAAATTAATAAAATGAAGGAAAAGGCATGATAATAAACACATTAATAAAAATGCATAAAAAGGCATATTCCTAAACTATAGAAAAAAAGACTTGAAACGTACATCTGCTAGAAACCATATGAATCATCACTGTTGTAACCTCTTTCTCGGTCCGTCTCATCATCACTATCAATCATATCATCTTCGTTGTCTGACGGAGGTGGAGGCTCTTCCTCGTCGTCAGCGTCTTCGTTTAACTTTTCTAGCATAAGTATGTCATTTTCATTGACAATGGTCTCACCAATATTCCGTGCATCATCGTCGTTTGGATCCACATCATCATCACCCAATGGTCTAGCTTCATCGTTTCTAACCACATCATCATCATCAGGTTGCTCTTGATAGAACACTCACTCGTATGTCATGGGGTTAATGTTGTAGTAATCATCTTCATTCGGGTTCGGTAGCTTACCATGTGGCGACACCTTGAACACAACTTCCCAACTCTTTAGGTACTCTTTCTGGCATGGGTAAGGCAGATAATATACTTGTGTAGCTTGGGTAGCCGCAATGAAGAGATCGGCTCCGGCATAGAAGGTTGATGGTTTAACTTCGACCAAACCAATGGAAGGCGTATGTTTTACACCCTCCCACGGATCGAACCACCGACATTGGAACACAGGCAGACTTAGGGTCTCGCGCCCCTGGTGGAACTGAATCTCGTATATATTCTGTACCCTTCCGTAGTAGTCTACTGAATTTTGACCGGGGGTGTACACTCTGGTATTTATAGTTTTGGGATCAGGCCGGCTGTTCTGGTGCTCCTCTGTATGGAAGCGATACCCATTCACATCATACTTTTTACATGTCATGACGGCAGGGTCAAAACCCATGGAAACCCATCTCAATTCATCATCCATAGATATGTTCGGATCTTTTCCCTACAAGTATAATTAAAATTGTTGCGTGCATTAGTTAACTAATAAATGTTGAACTAGTTATTTAATAGGGAGTGGAAAATTACTTTCTTCATGAACCAAACAACAAAATTTTTATGTCCAGGGTTTCCATGACGGAGAAGAGTAGGTGCCTCCGCCTCAGTAGGAGGATTCATTCCCGTCCATTCCTCTTGAACGAAATCACTAGAAAAAAGAAATGCGGTGTTAGACCGGGACTAAGTGAACATAGAACATGATGATGTGGAAGACATAAAGGAATGGTGTAGTGGTATTACCTCATCCACACTTCCTCAACTTCCTTGATGTTGTGCAAGATATAGAACATGAGGTCTTCCCACTCTTGTCGTGGCATGTTATAAGGTTTCGAGGCCCCAGCCCTCCCACCTTGCGCGTTGAATAGATGGAGCCTGGGTTGATACTTCGGCTCTTCTATATTGTATCAAGGCACCTTGTTATGCAGATGGGGAACGTGGTCTGGAAAGTATGATGTCCTGAGGTCTGACACCTCCTCTAGGATAACTACCTCAGCTATGGAAGCTTCAATCTTAGCTTTGTTTCCACATTTCTGTTGGAGATGCTTGTTCTGTCTCTCAGGGCCGTACTGCCAGCGATTCTGCACAAGCCCGCCCAACAATACCTCATTCGTGAGGTGTAGAATGAGATATGTCATCGGTGTCAAGAAGCCTGGCGGAAAGATCTTCTCTAGCTTGACTATCAACTCCGGTGCCTTCTTATGCAATTTTTCAATCACGTCTTTACTTACTTCTTTAGGACAGAGCGTGCGGAAGAAATGGCTTAGCTCGGCAAGCACTCGCCAGACATGCTCGGGGACATAGCCTCGAACCATCACCGAAATTATCCGCTCAATCCATACATGGTAGTCATGACTCTTCAGGCCGGTCACTTTGCCCGTTGAAAGATTGACCCCCTTACTTATATTCGATGCATAACCGTCGGTGAACTTCAAAATGTGTTTCAGCCAGATAAGTACTTCCTTTTTTTCTGGCGGTTTAAGGACAAAGTCAGCATCTGGCTTGAACCAGTTTTTTCGACCGCCTGTGGGAGGCTTCATGTTCAAACGTGGTCTATCACAAATTCTTTGTTGATCGGCTCTAGCTTTAACGTTATCCTTCGTCTTATCAGGAATGTTGAGGATCGTGTGGAAAAGGGACTCTGCCACATTCTTTTCCGTGTGCATCACATTGATATTGTAAGGAAGTTTGAGGTCCTTGAAATAGGGAAGCTGCGAGAAGGGGGTTATGTGAGTCCAGTTGTGCGTCTCACCATATCCCTCGAAGCCTTTGGCTTTGGCTTTGCCTTTGCCTTTGACTTTAGGCTGGAGAGCTTTAGCTGAGTAAGAACATCTGCCCCCGAAAATGTTGGAATCTCGGTTACTTCATGAACAACCCGGCCTTTTGTAAAGTTCTTCTTGTCTTCCCTGTCTGGATGGTCTGGAGGGAGGAACTATCGATGCAGGTCAAAGGCTACATACTTGCCACCCTTACTCAGCCAAATCATTCGCAGAGCCTGCATGCACACTAGGCATGGCATCTTCCCACTTGTACACCATCCGCAGAATAGAGCATAGCCGGGAAAGTCATGCATGCAATAGTGCAACCAAACTTTCATCAAGAAATTTCTCTGCAGTTCCCGGTCGTATGTCAACGTCGGAAAGTACCAAGAATGGTGCAAAGCATCCACCAGCTGCTGCATAAACACACCCAATTGCTTCCCCAGATAATCAGGCCCTGGAATGATGAGCGACAAGAACATGGTCTTGTGTTGCATTAGGGCACCGGGATGAAGATTGAGCGGAATTACAAACACGGGCCAGCAGCTGTATGGATTGGACGACATACCATATGGATTCAACCCATCAACTGATATGGCTATTCTGACATTCCCAGCCTTGGCTGCTTCCTCGGGGTATTCTTCATCGAACGACTTCCATGCTTCCCCTTCCGATGGATGTACGATTTTTTTTTTGGATTGTACCTTATACCTTCCTTGTGCCACTTCATCATTTTGGCAGACTCCTTCGTGATGAAAAGGCGCTGCAGTCTTTTTATAAAATCAAGATACCGAAGAACCTTAACGGGGATGGTTAGCTACTTTTTCTCACCATCCTCACCGACCACCTCAATGTACCGAGATGAACCACACTGCCTACAGTACTTGTCATCCGCATACTCGTGCCTAAACAAAAGGCAGTTCTTCGTGCAAACATCTATTTTCTCATAATCCATAGAGAGTGCCTTCATGATTTTCTTTGTATTGTACATGCTTTTCGGTAGTTCATGACCCTCAGGGAGGTTGTTAGCCCATACTCCCAAGAATGCTTCGAAGCATTTCTAGCTACAGCCGTACTCAGCCTTGACTGCAATCAATTGCGAGATGGCATCCAGCTGAGATATTTTTGCACCCGCATAAAGAGGTTTCTTCGACGAGGCCAGGACCTCCAAGAAGGCCTTTGCGGTTGCCTCCGGCTCCTCCGGTTCATTCTCTGAAGGTGTCGCATTTGCCGCTTCTGCAACAATGACATCATCTAGCATGTCCCTGACCCCGTCGTCCTCATATCCATCGATGCGTTGTCGCATCACCTCCTCTCTACCACGGTCCTGCTCGCTATGTTTATCGTGCATGTCAAAGTTTGGCATATATCCGTGCGTGCGAAGGTGCTCACTCATGTCCGTCTGATTTCTACGGTGACGTCTGGCACATCTCGCACAGGGGCATGGTGGGATAATTCTCATTGGACGACGAAATATCTGCTTCAAATACACATCGGTTTTCGCGATCCACTCTGATGTTACTCGATTTCGACGGATAAAACCACTGTACATCCACTGATTATCTGCCATCCTCTGCTATTTTGCAAGCCACACAACATAATTAAAGATTCACTTAAATTAATCACATCAAATTTTCAGTTTCTACCGCGTTGAATCCACAACATCTCTAATAGGTAAAGATAGGTCCTAATCCCACCCGATGATGTGTAGATTGAGTACGTTCTCCATTCTACCCCATTCTGAGACAAAATTTCGGCAGCACCTCCCCGCTGTTCTCCAGATACACGTCTCGGCAAATAGCCGAGAGAATGTGCTCCGGATAAAAATAGGGAGGCGCTGCCGAAATCCTATCTCGGAACGGGGTAGAACATGGAGAACATACCCAATCTACACATCCTCGGGCTGTCCGTGGAAAACGCTGGACAATCCGAAAGAGCTACGGTGATAAATATGCAATTGAATGCATATTTATCGATGCAACCCTTTCGGACGGGAGACGCCTAGGTTATGCTAGTTGACTTGAGAATGAAATCTAGTGACATCAAAAAATGGAGGAGATGGACTTGTAGCTCACCCTCAGCTGTAGGGGAAGGAGTCGAACAACAGAGGGATGCTCAGGGAACAACGCGTCGGACGACGGTCACTTTGATGAAATGCAACACCACAAAGCCTGCAAATTCCATCGGGACAAAAAATTTAGAACATCACAACTCATAGATCATATTTAAAACATTTAAACATGCATTAATTTATTTTTGCATCATGTAGGCAAAAAATCTAAAAACATTAACAATATATTCATCATCGTCATCACATATTCATCATCATCATTATCACCTATTTGTCATAATCATTGATTCATCTCATCGAACCAAATTTTTTTGCAAGATATGCAACATATAGCATCTCATCTAACCAATTTTTTTACTACCTATCTCACTATCTATCTAACTATCTAACTATCTACCCACTAACTATCTCACTATCTATCTAACTATCTAACTATCTATCTATATAACTATCTATCTAACTATCTATCTAACTATGTATCTAACTATCTAAATATCTATCTAAATACCTATCTAACTAGCTACAAAATTACTAAAAACACTAAAAATACATAAAATTTTCACCTTCGAGAGGGTCGGCCGGAGTTGGGGCAGGAGGCGGAGTCGGGCGGGAGGCCGGAGGGTCGGTGGTGAGGTCGGGCAGGAAGGTCGAGCGGTCGGGCGGGGCAGCCAGGCCGGGCGGGCGGGCGGAGGCAGGCGTAGGGCGGGCGGGCGAGCGACCGCTGGGCACCGGAGTCGAGAGCGGGCGGCTGCCCGGTCGGGCGGTGGCTCGGGTTGGGGCGGGGCGCGGGCGGCGGGCTCAGGGGGGGGTGGCTGGTCGGAGAGGAAGGCGGGCGCACAGCGTGCCAAGGGGCGGCGCGGGCGGTGGTGTGCTCAGGGCGGGCGGCGGAGGAGGTGGGCGGCAGCGGTAGGGGTCGGGGTCGGGTGCGGTGAGGGAGGGAAATGAGTGGAGGAGGAGGGTGGTCGAGGGGATAAGGTTGGCCCTATGCCGACGGCATGGCCGTCGGCATAGGCCTGGGCCCACATGTCAGCAGCCCGGGGGAGTGGATAAAGTGCACATATGCCGACGGCCCGGCCGTCGGCATAGATGGGAGGCCTATGCCGACGGCTAGGCCGTCGGCATATATGCAAACCATAATTTTTTTAAAATAATCCCACCTCGCCGAGGGGAAATTAATTTGACCTGTTTAAATAGTTCACTAATCCATACGTTACAAGCTCCGGTATTCATTAGACTTATATGAAGAAAACGGACAATTACTCTGAAACTTTCAGTGCTCGGGCAGCCGGCCCGGTGCCCGGGCACTAAAGGTTTCAGAGTGATAGTACGTTTTCAATGATAAATACCAGAATTTTTA
Source organism: Aegilops speltoides (assembly GCA_021437245.1). Lineage (NCBI taxonomy): Eukaryota > Viridiplantae > Streptophyta > Magnoliopsida > Poales > Poaceae > Aegilops > Aegilops speltoides. The sequence goes on along the minus strand of CM038147.1, from coordinate 91,515,991 downwards.
ATCAATTCAACTATTACATTTTTAGATTTTTAGTTTACCGTCTGTGTGGGACCCGGTACCCTGTGCGACGACCATGACACCGGGACCCTGGGGGGTTAGGCGGTACGGGGGCCATAGGGGGTAGCAATGCCACTGTAGCATCGCACCGGGACCTCATACATGCGGTACAGTGTGCTGGCATGTCCAAAGAGGCGGCACGCGTCTCCGGGGTGTGCCCCCTGACACGGCGCCGCCGCTGGCGCCTGGAGGGGATCTTACTATGGGTTTGGCCCGGATGTTCCTCTAAAGTGTTCGTATGGGCTGACCTAACACGACCGGGTGGATAGTTCCACTGGTCAAAACCCGTCCGTGCAAAGTCAAAGGGCTAGATCCCGTGGTCAAACGCTACAGGGTTAGGCGGGCCGGGGACCGGGGGGGGGGTAGCAATGCCACCCGAGCGTCGCACCGGGCCCTCATACATGCGGGGTGGTGTGGTAGCATGTCCGAAGAGGCGGCACGCGTCTATGGGGTGTGCCCCCCCTCACGGACGGCGCCGCCGCCGGCACCTGGAGGGGGCAAACGGACGCGTCGGGTCTACACGGAGGGGATCTTGCCATGGGTCTGGCCCAGATGTTGTGCCAAAGTGTTCCTATGGGCTGACCTAACACAACCGGGTGGATAGGTCCACTGCTCAAAGCCCGTCCGTGCAAAGTCAAAGGGCTAGATCCCGTGGTCAAATGCTACAGGGTTAGGCGGTACGGGGGCCCTGAGGCTAGCAATGCCATCCGAATGTCGCACCGGGCCCTCATTCATGTGGGTGGTGTGGTGGCATGTTCGAAGAGGTGGCATGCATCTCCGGGGTGTGCCCCCCTCACGGACGGCGCCGCCGCTGGCACCTGGAGTTGGAAAACGGACGCGTCGGGTCTACACAGAGGGGATCTTGCCATCGGTTTGGCCCGGATGTTGCTCTAAAGTGTTCCTATGGGCTGGCCTAACACAATCGGGTGGATAGGTCCACTGCTCAAAGCCCGTCCGTGCAAAGTCAAAGGGCTAGATCCCGTGGTCAAACGCTACAGTGTTAGGCGGGACGGGGGCCGTGGGAGGGGTAGCAATGCCACCCGAGCATCGCACCGGGCCCTCATTCATGCGGGGTGGTGTGGTGGCATGTCCGAAGAGGCGGCATACATCTCCAGGGTGTGCCCCCCCGTCACGGACGGCGCCACCGCGAGCACCTGGAGGGGGGAAACGGACGCGTCGGGTCTACACGGAGGGGATCTTGCCATCGGTTTGGCCCGCATGTTGCTCTAAAGTGTTCCTATGGGCTGACCTAACACGACCGGGTGGATAGGTCCACTGCTCAAAGCCCGTCCGTGCAAAGTCAAAGGGCTAGATCCCGTGGTCAAATGCTACAGGGTTAGGTGGAACGGGCGCCGTGGGGGGGTTGGGGTAGCAATGCCACCCGAGCGTCGCACCGGGCCCTCATACATGCGGGGTGGTGTGGTGGCATGTCCGAAGAGGCGGCACGCGTCTTCGGGGTGTGCCCCCCCCCTCACGGACGGCGCCGCCGCTGGCACCTGGAGAGGGCAAACGAACGCGTCGGGTCTACACGGAGGGGATCTTGCCGTGGGTCTGGCCCGGATGTTGCTCCAAAGTGTTCCTATGGGCTGACCTAACACAACCGGGTGGATAGGTCCACTGCTCAAAGCCCGTCCGTGCAAAGTCAAAGGGCTAGATCCCGTGGTCAAACGCTACAGGGTTAGGCGGTACGGGGGCCCTTAGGGTAGCAATGCCACCCGAGCGTCGCACCGAGCCTTCATTCATGCGGGGCGGTGGTGTGGTGGCATGTCCGAAGAGGCGGCATGCATCTCCGAGGTGTGCCCCCCCCCCTCACGGACGGCGCCGCCGCCGGCACCTGGAGGGGGAAAACGGACGCGTCGGGTCTACACGGTGGGGATCTTGCCATCGGTTTGGCCTGGATGTTGCTCTAAAGTGTTCCTATGGGTTGACCTAACACAACCGGGTGGATAGGTCCACTCCTCAAAGCCCGTCCATGCAAAGTCAAAGGGCTAGATCCCGTGGTCAAACACTATAGGGTTAGGCGGGACGGGGGCCGTGGGGGGTAGCAATGACACCCGAGCGTCGCACCAGGCCCTCATACATGCGGGGTGGTGTGGTGGCATGTCCGAAGAGGCGGCACGCGTCTCCGGGGTCTGCCCCCCCCCCCCCCTCACGGACGGCGCCGCCGCCGGCACCTGGAGGGGGCAAACGGACGCATCGGGTCTACACGGAGGGGATCTTGCCGTGGGTCTGGCCCGGATGTTGCTCCAAAGTGTTCCTATGGGCTGACCTAACACAACCGGGTGGATAGGTCCACTGCTCAAAGCCCGTCCGTGCAAACTCAAAGGGCTAGATCCCGTGGTCAAACGCTACAGGGTTAGGCGGGACGGGGGTACTGAGGGTAGCAATGCCACCCAAGCGTCGCACCGGGCCCTCATTCATGCGGGGTGGTGTGGTGGCATGTCCGAAGAGGTGGCACGCGTCTCCGGGGTGTGCCCTCCCTCACGGACGGCGCCGCCTCTTCAGACATGGCACCACATCGCCCCGCATGTATGAGGGCCCGGTTAGACGGGAGGGTGTACCTGGGGGTAGCAATGCCGTTAGGTGTTGCTTTGGGCCCTCCTACAGTTGTGGAAGCGTGGTGGCTAGCGCAGGCACCCGACACGCAGCTCCGGGGTGTGCCCCCCATCTCCGGCGTCGCTATGGGGCACGGCGCGGCGGCATTAACGTCCGTGAGGGGGGCAATCGATATACCATCTGGGTATGTTTTTTTTGTTAGATAAGGCACATTTATGTTGTGAAAAAAACAGGAAAAAGTAAATAATATAAAAAAATAGAAAAAAATAAAAAAATAGAGGTATGCCGACGGCAAGGCCGTCGGCGTACCTGCGCACACGGCCACGGATCGATGACGTGCCTAAGGGCGCGAATCGATGACGTGGCAACATCCATGGGCCAGGCCTATGCCGACGGCCGGGCCGTCGGCATAGATTTGCCAGCCCACGGTCAGGCGAGCGACGCGGATCGATGACGTGGCGGGCGGCGCGGATCGATGACGTGGCGTCTACGCCGACGGCCGCCGTTAGCCCGTCGGCGTAGACTGACGCCGTCAAAAGGTCGTCTCCGTCCGGGTAGCCGGGCCCACGTGCTATGCCGACGGCCTTCTCTATGCCGACGGCCACCGTAGGCGCATATTTCTCGCGACGCCGACGGCTGAGCTTTGCCGACGGGGGCCGTCGGCGTAGATTGATATACACCGACGGCTTTTCTATGCCGATGGCCTGGGCTGGGCCTTCGGGATAGGCCAATCTATGCCGACGGGGGCCGTCGGCATAGGGTTCGGCCGTCGGCATCGCCGTTATTCTGGTAGTGCATGTATATATATATATATATATATATATATATATATATATATATATATATATATATATATAGAGAGAGAGAGAGAGAGAGAGAGAGAGTGCAAAGAGAAAGGAATCAAATTCAGTCGTGAATATTAATTATCTGTCTTTTTGGGATGCTATTCCTTTTAGACTTCTCTTTTCATATGAAAAGGTACCACTGTACCTTGCTGGCGGTGGTAATTCTTCGTGTCGGTAGTCACCTAGAGTCAGCTGGACGTGAGAATTAAAGTTTAATTAAGATATATTGCATGAAGGTACACTAATCATAATAATTGGAATAAAATAACAATGCTACATAGGGTTGACCTGCGTTTTTCATTGGCAACAATGTGGGTACATGTGCATTGCACATTCAAAGTTCATATGTTAAGTGTGTTTTGATCAAGCATATAGACAAGTCTAACCTTTTTCCAAAAAGGAGGATAACCTCCTGCCATTGCATCAGTTCGTGCATGTAGCCTTTGGTAAGTTTAAGCTTGCACTTACTTATTCCCATTGCTCAAAGGGAACAATAGAATTGCAATTCCACCACCAATTTACTAACCTTTTAGTTTTTCTACTTGTGTCAATTCTGGCCGATGCGGATGGTGTCTTCTCTAGCAATGGACCAGCTTAGATACATGACAGCTAGAGGCAATAGGGTAATTAACGATGTAGTGGGTTAGATAGGAAGGAAAGTGAAATGACCATATGTGACATAGCATTAGCGAATACAATGGAAAATCTTGGGGGCAGATCCAATGATGCCGCCATCAGAGGAAAAGAACAAAGATGGGGTGTCACGCTCGGACTAGGAGAGAAGCAACAACACAAGGAGGTGGACGTAAGGTAAAATAAACATGCAATGTGGTCAGATAGCAGTGTTCGTGCTTCCTTGACCCATGTAAGAGGTATAAATTTATGTGGCTGCCATTTGTCAACAATTTTCCCATCTTAATATCTTGGTTAATCTAGAAGCTATGGAGTGCAAGTAGCTAGATAGGAAAATATGGATAACACCGGACAAAAATGTGCTCCTTCTCATTTTCTAGTCAGGATCGATCCCACGAAGATGGATGGAGATGTTCTAGTTGTAGTAGTATTAGGAATGGTTGGTCATATTTGGTATCCCGTACATTTGTATTTTTGGACAAGTCCACATCATATCTCGCTATGTTATCACCACTTTTTAGCGATGAACAAAATAGTATCATCATTGACGGGTTTTGCAGCCGTCACTGACTAGTAATTCATGATGGGCACACCATTTTACAAGCTTTAGGTTTCGAGAACTTCTAAAGTTATTTTTATGTTAGTTGAATCATTTCTCAAATAAAAACTTCAAAAGAAAACACCACAATGGATCACTCGGAATTCCAATCTGTTTGATTATGCAATACTGCTATTTTTGCACTTGAGAATGAAAAATGAGCTAGGAAGGTATTCAAATCGCGTATTATGTTCTATTATGCTACGAGAATCGAGTTCTTCTATCATTTCCACTTACATAATTAGTTTACCTGCATAATCGTATAAACTAACAATATGGACAAAAACTTTCATTTTTAGATGTACCATGAAAATTTACATACCTGTTATTTGTTAATTATCTCTTCTAATTTGTTTCCATTATGCATGATTTCAAAAGATTACATTATGAAGATCGTATAAGTTTCCACTCGGAAGTCCGGTACACAACTTTGAAACAAAATCATTATATATTGATCTATATTTGGTTTACTCGAAACCTCTACAGAATAAGCAGTTTCCTGTGCAAATTATGGAACAGAGGCAATATCCTCCTCTCTTTTTATACATTGTGGTTGCAAGTTGCAACAGATAAGATATTAGTTAAATTTCAAGTCGTCACACTTTGTTAATTTAGGAAACTAAGGTCTCGTAGGCTCCACAAAGTGTTGTCACTGAATCAACTCCAGTGTGATTACACTTGCAGTATTAATTACTATGTGATAAAAATATGAGAAACGTCAATTAGTCTGTTACTGCGTCTTTGTAGCATGCAGGCGGTCCTTGGATGTCGCATCCTAGCACAACATCGAGGGCTAGGTAAGCGGAACCCCACGTTATTAGCTCCCCATTGACTTCAGTCCAAACAAAAGTATGCAGGGAATGACAACCAAACAATATATAATATTGGTGCAACAAGTACCTCGTCCACTCTACGTAGGCATCATGGAACCATCTTAATACTGCCATTTGGTATGTAGATCAGCTGGTTAAGCCATTGGCAGTTTACAGTTTAGGCAATACAGAGATCCCTAAAATTTTATTCAAACTTTTGACACGGAATGTAGACATATACCTTGCTTCTGAAATTTGTAAAACAAGAGTTTTGCAGAATACTTGATCGTGCAAGTTCGTTTATATTATTCTCATAGAAGATTCATAGCCAAATAGCATGGCCACCCTGTACTTTGTGTTGCTTGTTCGTTGACTAATCATCAGCTTGCTCATAGGTTGAAGTACTTGACTTTCGAGCTTAAAAGAATACTAGTAAGTGTGATGTGGAGTTCATGTATGTCCACTTACCTTGTACCATGTTTGTCCACAAGAAATTTATAATCGTGGTGGTTAGGACTATGTACACTGACTCTGCCAGCTATATATATAATGTGTGTGCATATTAATGTATGTATATTCAGAATTTCAAATAGAGAAGATGGTTGAACCGGGAATCAAGACATAAACTAGTGGAGAAACATTTGAGGGGAAATTGTTTCTGGTTGTTCCGTCTAAGTAGTTGGGTTGGTCATCAAGGGACCTCGCAGTTACGCGACGAACCAACTGCAAGAGAGTTTTCACATGAGGCTTGAAATAATATTTATCTAGAATAGATTATATTCCGGCTTGTTGTGAATATTGAAATAGTGAAACCTGAGAAGGAGCATTTCTTGGATTGTTGTGAATATCACGCAAACACAATATAAGTTGATTTGGAAGTACAAATTCCATTATGAGTAAGATCTGAACAAAGAATGTCAGGGCATTTATCATGAATAATAGTTGTTTGAGTAATGGTAGAGGCCAAGGGCTCCTGAAGGAGAGAGTGAATGAGAATGTTGTTCCAAACTTTCTGACGTAGGAGCCAAAGATCATTAATCAAAGCAGGGTAATTGAATCCAGGATGTTGAATAATGAGTTGTGCCTAAACAGAAGCCCGGGAAGTACACCAAGGATTACTCCAAAGATAAATATTTCCTTGTATAATTTGGTAAAAAAAAACAACGGGATTTTAATTTGTGAAGCCTTTTAAGAATAGAGGACCAAAAGGCTATTTAGGAGTGTTGGGAGTGCAGTCCAAATAGAACAATCCTGGAACTATTTGGATTTAAGCACAAGATATAACATTGAATCACGAGCTTTAGCATGTCTCCAGGTAGCAGCAATAATAAGTCCTTCATTATCGGCTTGCAATTTTTTATACTTGACCCTCCTTTTGTTTGGAGTTGCATATATCCTTCCAAGATGTGAGGCAAAGGCTCCTATTAGTTGTTTTCTCTGATTCCTGTCCACCAAAAAATCCTAGTAATGGCAGTGAGTTTAGCAATGAACTTTTTTGTGAATAAAATGTTGGCATATAATATATAGTAATGGCAGAAAAAACAGATCTAATGAGCTCAAGTCTAGCTGCATGAGAAAGCATATTAGCCTTGTAAGCCGGAAGTTTATTCATAAATTTATCACGCACAAAAATATAAGCTGCAACTCTATTCTTAGCCGGGAGAATAAGAGGGTGTCCCAAATGAGTGAAGTTACAATCCATGATAAAGACAGGAAAGATATTCTGAATATCTGCCTTAATAGCTTCATTAACATGTGCATTTAAAAGAATGGCAGATTTAGTCCAAATTGAAATTTGACCTGAAAAGAGCACAAAAATGATGAATAATATGAGCCATATACCTAGCTTCCTGAATAGTGGCTTGCCCGCAAACAAGGAGATAGTTTGTAAATACAAGAGAGTGAATAGGAGGGCAATTTGGTCCAAATAAAATTCCCTTAACATGGTTAGCGAACAAAGTATTATTAAGATCCAGAGACAAATTCATTGATAACAAGAACAAACAAGTAAGGAGACAAAGGACAACCTTGTCAAAGTTTAATTCTGATGGAAATATAGACACGTTTGTTCTTCTTGGCAGCCCTTCGCATTATTGATTGACCATATGATGTGTACTGAACCATCAACGCCCTTGGGCAGGTGCGTGATCTGTACTCACAGCTTAAAATGTCGGCCTCTGCAGCCATGCAATCTATCATCTTGTTTGCAAACCACATGCACCACTACTGATGAACACTCCAACAGTTAATCTACATCAGTTATACAAAAACTACACTAATCTTAGAACTCTTCCTGTTCAGCTTTTCTTCGTGATGGCCGTTTCGCCGTGCAAGTGTGCGAAGATGCCAACCATGGGCGCGGTGTTGTACGTGCACGCCTCCGTTTGCATGTAGTTGTCGCGCCGGTCCCTGAACCGGTCAAGGTGGTCTGGCCCGCCGACGATGGCGCCGACAACAACATTCGGGTTCGCACCCCTCCGGAGGAACCAGTTGTCGTACCCCTGCATGCACCCGATGAACCTGCCGTCGCCACGGTGGGACACGATGGACGCACCACGGTGGTGCATCCGCCGCGGGAACCGCTGGCCGTATCCGACCAAGTAGCTCACGCCGGCCGGGTTCGCGCCTAGGACATAGTCGGTCTGCGCCTGTGCCAGGGCCCGCAGCTCCTCCGGGTGCGCCGGCCCGTCGGGACACTGCAGCACCGGCGGCTCCTGGTCGGCGGAGGTGAGGTAGCGGGAGTAGACAGTGAGGAGGAATGCGGCGTTGGTGACGTACTGCATGTTGTTCCACTGCCGGACGAAGAGCATGCCGCCGGCCGTGCGGTTGACGTTGCCGGCGTCGCCGTTCTTGTTGAGGCAGGCGCAGAGGTAGTGCTCCGCCTTGGCCTTGTACTTCTCCAGCGTCGCCTTGTGCTCCGGGTGCTTGCCTTCCAGCAGCACCTAAAATGACACGACACATTAAAAAACACATTTTATCTTGAGTGATATTCGATGTACATCTATACAATTTGATTTTCTGAAGAAATATGTGAGAAAAACATTTTCGGTCGTGCATGCCATACCACCCGAAGAAACAATCGTGCAATATAAAAATTAATTAGAGAATAACTAGTTAATTTGTTGAGCAGTCATGTACAGCTGATGCTCACCTTGGTGGCGAGGATCTGGAGGCCGGCGTACTTGACGTCCCAGCTGAACTCCGTGATGGCCCAGGTGGTGCCGCCGAACTCGTCGGCCATGTCCACGGCGTAGTCCAGGTAGGTCGCCTTCCCCGTCGCCCGGTGCAGCCACAGCGCCGCCCACAGCATCTCGTCGCCGTACCCGCTCACCGACGCGTAGTAGCTATATGCCTCGCTGATGCTACTGTCGTACTTGCCCCTGTATTTGTCCCCGAACTCGAACAACTGCATATGGACGTAACATTACACGTTAGCAAACAGAGCTGCATGTTTCATCTATAACCGAGTGATTACAATGGCGTTGCATATATATGTCCATGCACCTGCTCGGCGTGGTGGAAGAGAACTTGTGCGTAGTGGGGGTTGGAGCGGCGGAACACCATGGAGGCCGCGGCCAGCGCTGCGGCGGTCTCGCCGACGAGGTCGGAGCCGGGGTTGTCGCGGTCGACCTTGTAGGCCTGCCGCGACGTGGTCATGTCCTCGGGCCGCTGCCAGCAGTAGTGGTCGGTGTCGCCGTCACCGACCTCGGCCCAGAGCACGTACGGCTCGGTGTGCGCCTTGATGAAGTAGTCAGTGCCCCACTTGATGGCCTCCAGCACGTGCCGCCACTCGCCGGTGGCCATGATGTCGTCCGCGAACTCCATGGCGCTCCACGACAGCATGGTGACCGTGAACGACATCGGCAGGCCGAACTTGACGTTGTCGCCGGCGTCGTAGTACCCGCCCACGAGGTCCACGCCTTGCTGCAGGCCGTCGGCAAGGCCGGAGTGGCCGCGCCACTTGACGCGCTGGTTGTGCGGCAGGCGGCCCGATCGCTGCGCCTCGAAGTAGAGGAGGCTGCTGTGGAGCGCCTTCTTGTAGTCGAATGGCGCCGCGCCCTTGGCGCCACCGCCGCCATCGGCCGCCGTGAACGGAAGGAGCACGAGCACAAGCGCGGCACAGATGGCGAGAGACGTGAGCATCTTGATTCTTGTCGCCATGTGTGCTCTTGTGCTTTCTCTCTGGGTTTAGCTCTGTGGTGCTTCTCCTGCTCCTTTCGTCCTCGTTATATAAGACCGGATCATCATGTGCTGTCTTCCCCGTTGTTGACCATCATTAGTCAAACCCCACATCTTAATACCAGGCGGTTTGGCGGTTAACCTTGTCCAACTCTTAAAACCAGGTGGTAATCATGGTTACTGGATCCAACAGCCGGATCTAGCTAGTTCGCGTACTATAAAAGATTGTTGGGTAACATGTATAACTGGGTGGGGTGGTGACGAAGAGGTAGGAGCAACATGGATGTGTATCTAGTACACAAGAATGTATGGTCAGTTGATGATTAAGAGGTAGTAACATGTACCTGGGTGATAGTCAGTGGACGATGAAGAGCTTGTAACATGTACCTGGTTGGTGATGGTTATTCTTCCTGTCCGTAGTCAGCTGGAGGTGGAGAATTAATGGTTTAATTATGATCTATACTATATATGGAGGTAGACTAATTAGAAAATTCTAGATAAAATAACAATGCTATCTAGGCAGGGTTGACTTGCGTCGTGCACCAACAACCGTGTGGATGCATATGCATAATGCATTGCACATTCTAAGTTCAGATGTAGACAATGTTCTGGTCAACGTAGAGGCAAGTATAGACCAGATATTATTTGTTCATGTTGCTCCAACGAGAACAACAGAATTGTAAGGCAAAAGAGAGTGTGAGATGCAACCTGTTTCCCGAACAGGGAACATATGCACCATTGTCTTATTTTCAGTAAATTGTTTTGGATTGAGAACCTTTCAGAGCTATAGGCTAGCAAGTTCCACGAAGCTAATCAGGATGTAAATTTGTATGGTGGGAAACTAACTGAACAAAACAACTTTTACGAGCTAATTTCTTGGTTGGCATTGTTAGCACTAATCTTGTCATGGTGTATATGCATATTTAATTTTGAGTATCGCATGTAGTTTAGGTGACGGAGTAGCTTGCCATGTAGCTGGTACATACGTAGTTTTGTTTCAGCGGGAGTGCAAAGGCGAGATGTAAAAGATGGTCGCGTGATGCGACAAAGACGACGAGATGCCGAGTGCTACGTGAGGTGGCGTAGCCGTGTGAGACGGCGCTGCATGAACCGATGAACAATTCGAACCCAACGTTCTGTCTGAGTACTAGTTGAACACAGTACAAACACAAGTGCTCATATATACGCGCATACACTCATTCCTATGAACGTACACACGCACACTCTATCCCTAGCTATGAGCATCTCTGAAAGACTGAGCCGACATATTGATACGCCTCCAACGTATCTATAATTTTTTATTGTTCCATGCTACTATATTATCTATCTTGGATGTTTTATATGCATTAATATGCTATTTTATATTATTCTTGGTACTAACCTATTAACCTAGAGCCCAGTGCCAGTTTTTGTTTTTTCTTTGTATTTGAGTTTTACAGAAAAGATCTACCAAACGGAGTCCAAACGAGCTGAAACTTTACGATGATTTTTCATGGACCAGGAGAAGCCCACGGAGTGTCGGAGATGGACCAGAGGAGCCACGAGGCATCCACTGTTGGGGAACGTAGTAATTTCAAAAAATTTCCTACGCACACGCAAGATCATGGTGATGATATAGCAACGAGAGGGGAGAGTGTTCGTCTCACGCACTCGTGAGACCGTAAGCGAAGCGTTAGCACAACGCGTTGATGTAGTCGTCGTCTTCACGATCCGACCGATCCAAGCACCGAACGTACGGGGCCTCCGAGTTCAGCACACATTCAGCTCGATGACGATCTCCGGCCTCCGATCCAGCAGAGCTCGGAGATGAGTTCCGTCGGACGACGGCGTGGTGACGATGATGATGTTCTATCGCGCAGGGCTTCGCCTAAACTCCGACGATATGACCGAGGTGGAATATGGTGGAAGGGGCACCGACACGGCTAAGGAACGATCCGTAGATCAACTTGTGTGTCATGGGGTGCCCCCCCCCCGTGATATAAAAGAGAAAGGGGAGGGGCCGCCAAGGAGAGGAGGCGCCCTAGGGGGCAATCCTACTCCAAGTAGGATTCCCCCCTCTTTCCAAGTCCTACTAGGAGAAGGGAAGGAAGGGGAGGAGAAGGAGAAGGAAGGAGAGGGAGGAGAAGAAGGAAAGGGGGGTCGGCCCCCTAGTCCAATTCGGTTTGGGCTAGGGGGGCCGCGCGCCCTTCCTCCTCTCTTCCACCACTTGGCCCATGAGGCCCAATGCTTCTTCCTCGTTTTCCCGTAACTCCCCGGTACCCCCGAAAATACCCGAATCACTCGGAACCTTTCCGAACTCCGAATATAGTCGTCCAATATATCGATCTTTACGTCTCGACCATTTCGAGACTCCTCGTCATGTCCCCGATCTCATCCGGGACTCCGAACTCTTTTGGTACATCAAAACTCATAAACTCATAATATAACTGTCATCGAAACCTTAAGCGTGCGGACCCTACGGGTTCGAGAACTATGTAGACATGACCTAGAACCATTCTTGGTCAATAACCAATAGCGGGACCTGGATGCCCATATTGGTTCCTACATATTCTACGAAGATCTTTATCGGTCAAACCGCATAACAACATACGTTGTTCCCTTTGTCATCGGGATGTTACTTGCCCGAGATTCGATCGTCGGTATCCAATACCTAGTTCAATCTCGTTACTGGCAAGTCTCTTTACTCGTTACGTAATGCATCATCCCGTAACCAACTCATTGGTTACATTGCTTGCAAGGCTTATTGTGATGTGCATTACGAGAGGGCCCAGAGATACCTCTCCGACAGTCGGAGTGACAAAACCTAATCTCGAAATACGCCAACTCAACATGTACCTTCGGAGACACCTGTAGTAATCCTTTATAATCATCCAGCTACGTTGTGACGTTTGGTAGTACCCAAAGTGTTCCTCCGGTAAACGGGAGTTGCATAATCTCATAGTTACAGGAACATGTATAAGTCATGAAGAAAGCAATAGCAACATACTAAACGATCAAGTGCTAGGCTAACAGAATGGGTCAAGTCAATCACATCATTCTCCTAATGATGTGATCCCGTTAATCAAATGACAACTCTTTTGTCCATGGCTAGGAAACATAACCATCTTTGATAAACGAGCTAGTCAAGTAGAGGCATACTAGTGACACTATGTTTGTCTATGTATTCACACATGTATAATGTTTCCGGTTAATACAATTCTAGCATGAATAATAAACATTTATCATGATACAAGGAAATAAATAATAACTTTATTATTGCCTCTAGGGCATATTTCCTTCAGTCTCCCACTTGCACTAGAGTCAATAATCTAGTTCACATCGCCATGTGATTTAACATCAATATTCATATCTGTATATGATTAACACCCATAGTTCACATTGTCATGTGACCAACACCCAAAGGGTTTACTAGAGTCAATAATCTAGTTCACATCGATATGTGATTAACACCCAAAGAGTACTAAGGTGTGATCATGTTTTGCTCGAGAGAGAAGCTTAGTCAACGGGTCTGTGACATTCAGAGCCGTATGTATTTTGCAAATATTCTATGTCCACAATGCTCTGCACGGAGCTACTCTAGCTAATTGCTCCCACTTTCAATATGTATCCAGATTGAGACTTAGAATCATCTGGATCAGTGTAAAAGTTTGCACCAATGTAACTTTTACAACGAACTCTTTTATCACCTCCATAATCGAGAAACATCTCCTTAGTCCTTACTAAGGATATTCTCTTGACTTCTGTCCAGTGATCTACTATTGGATCAAAATTGTATTCCTTTGCCAAACTCAGAGCAAGGTATACAATATGTCTGGTTCATAGCATAGCATACTTTATAGAACCTATGACTGAGGCATAGGGAATGACTTTTCATTCTCTTTCTATTTTTCTGCCATGGTCGGGTCACACCTTTGCATCACAGGCAAGAACTCCTTCTTTGACTGTTCCATTTTGAACTATTCAAAAATTCATCAAGGTATGTACTCATTGAAAAAACTTATCAAGCGTCTTGATCTATCTATATAGGTCTTAATGCTCAATGTGTAAGCAGCTTCATCGAGGTCTTTCTTTGAAAAACTCTTATTCAAGTATCCTTTCATGCTTTGCAGAATAATTCTACATTATTTCCGATTAACAATATGTCATTCACATATACTTATCAGAAATGTTGTAGTGCTCCCACTCACTTTCTTGTAAATACAGGCTTCTCAAAAATTCTGTATAAAACCATATGCTTTGATCAACTTATCAAAGCGTGTATTCCAACTCCGAGAGGCTTGCACCAGTCCATAAATGGATTGCTGGAGCTTGCACACTTTGTTAGCATCTTTAGGATTGACAAAACCTTCTGGTTGCATCATATACAACTTTTCTTTAATAAATCCATTAAGGAATGTAGTTTTGACATCCATTTGCCAGATTTCATAAAATGTGGCAATTGCTAACATGATTCGGACAGACTTAAGCATCGATACGAGTGAGAAAATCTCATCGTATTCAACCCCTTGAACTTGTTGAAAACCTTTTGCAACAAGTCGAGCTTAGTGGATAGTAACACTACTATCAATGTCTGTCTTCCTCTTGAAGATCCATTTATACAATATGGCTTGCCGATCATCGGGCAACTCCACCAAAGTCCACAATTTGTTCTCATACATGGACCCCATCTCAGATTTCATGGCCTCAAACCATTTTGCGGAATCTGGGCTCATCATCGCTTCCTCATAGTTCGTAGGTTTATCATGGTCTAGTAACATGATTTTCAGAACAGGATTACCGTACCACTCTGGTGCGGACCGTACTCAGGAAGACCTACGAGGTTCTGTAGTAACTTGATCTGAAGTTTCATGATCATCATCATTAGCTTCCTCATTAATTGGTGTAGGAATCACTGGAACTGATTTCAGTGATGAACTATTTTCCAATTCAGGAGAAGGTACAAATTACCTCATCAAGTTCTACTTTCCTCCCACTCACTTCTTTCGAGAGAAACTCCTTCTCTAGAAAGGATCCATTTTTAGCAACGAATATCTTGCCTTCGGATCTGTGATAGAAGGTGTACCCAACAGTTTCCTTTGGGTATTCTATGAAGACGCACTTCTCGATTTGGGTTTGAGCTTATCAGATGAAACTTTTTCACATAAGCATCGTGGCTCAAACTTTAAGAAACGACAACTTGGGTTTCTTGCTAAACCACAGTTCATATGGTGTCGTCTCAACGGATTTAGATGGTGCCCTTTTAACGTGAATGCAGCTGTCTCTAATGCATAACCCCAAAACTACAATGGTAAATCAATAAGAGACATCATAGATCGCACCATATCCAATAAAGTGCGGTTACGACGTTCGGACACACCATAACGTTGTGGTGTTCCAGGTGGCGTGAGCTATGAAACTATTCCACATTGTTTTAATTGAAGACCAAACTCGTAACTCAAATATTCGTCTCATGATCGATCGCAGAAACTTTATTTTCTTGTTACGATTATTTTTCCACTTCACTCTGAAATTCTTTGAACCTTTCAACTATTTCAGACTTATGTTTCATCAAGTAGATATACCCATATCTGCTCAAATCATCTTGTGAAGGTCAGAAAATAACGATACTTGCCACGAGAATCAACACTCATTGGATTTCATACATCGGTATGTATTATTTCCAACAAGTCAGTAGCTCGTTCCATTGTTCCGAAGAATGGAGTTTTAGTCATCTTGCCCAAAAGGCACGGTTCGCAAGCATCAAATGATTCATAACCAAGTGATTCCGAATTTCCATCTTTATGGAGTTTCTTCATGCGCTTTACACCGATATGACCCAAACGGCAGTGCCACAAATAAGTTGCACTATCATTATTAACTTTGCATCTTTTGGCATCAATATTATGAATATGTGTATCACTACGATCGAGATCCAACAAACTATTTTCATTGGGTGTATGCCCATTGAAGGTTTTATTCATGTAAACAGAACAACAATTGTTCTCTAACTTAAATGAATAACCGTATTGCAATAAACATGATCAAATCATATTCATGCTCAACGCAAACACCAAATAACATTTATTTAGGTTTAACACTAATCCCGAAAGTATAGGGAGTGTGCGATGATGATCATATCAATCTTGGAACTACTTCCAACACTCATCGTTACTTCCCCTTCAACTAGTCTCTGTTTATTCCGTAACTCCTGTTTCGAGTTACTAATCTTAGCAACCGAACAAGTATCAAATACTCAGGGGCTACTATAAACACTAGCAAGGCACACATTAATAACATGTATATCAAATATACCCTTGTTCACTTTGCCATCCTTCTTATCTACCAAATATTCAGGGCATTTCCGCTTCCAGTGACAATTTCCTTTGCAGTGTAAGCACTCAGTTTCAGGCTATGGTCCAGCTTTGGGCTTCTTCGCAGGAGTGACAACTTGCTTGTCTTTCCAATTGAAGTTCCCTTTCTTTCCCTTTGCCCTTTTCTTGAAACTAGTGGTCTTGTCAATCATCAACACTTGATGCTCTTTCTTGATTTCTACCTTCGTTGATTTCAATATCACAAAGAGCTCGGGAATCGTTTTCGTCATCCCTTGCATACTATATTTCAACACAAAGTTCTAGTAACTTAGTGATGGTGACTAGAGAATTCTGTCAATCACTATCTTATCTGGAAGATTAACTCCCACTTGATTCAAGCGATTGAAGTATCCAGACAATCTGAGCACATGCTCACTAGTTGAGCGATTCTCCTCCATCATTTAGCTATAGAACTTGTTGGAGACTTCCTATCTCTCAACTCGGGTATTTGCTTGAAATATTAACTTCAATTCCTAGAACATCTCATATGGTCCATGATGTTCAAAACATCTTTGAAGTCCCGATTCTAAGCCGTTAAGCATGGTGCACTAAACTATCAAGTAGTCATCATATTGAGCTAGCCAAACGTTCATAACGTCTGCATCTACTCCTGCAATAGGCCTGTCACCTAGCGGTGCATCAAGAACATAATTCTTCTGCGCAGCAATGAGGATAAACCTCAGATCACGGATCTAATCCGCATCATTGCTACTAACATTTTTCAACACAGTTTTCTCTAGGAACATATCAAAATAAACATATGAAAGCAACAACGCGAGCTATTGATCTTACAACATAATTTGAAAAATACTACCAGGACTAAGTTCATGATAAATTTAAGTTCAATTAATCATATTACTTAAGAACTCCCACTTAGACAGACATCTCTCTAGTCATCTAAGTGATCACGTGATCCAAATCAACTAAACCATAACCGATCATCACGTGAGATGGAGTAGTTTTCAATGGTGAACATCACTATGTTGATCATATCTACTATATGATTCATGCTCGACCTTTCGGTCTCCGTGCTCCGAGGCCATATCTGCATATGCTAGGCTCGTCAAGTTTAACCTGAGTATTCTGCGTGTGCAAAACTGGCTTGCACCCGTTGTAGATGGACGTAGAGCTTATCACACCCGATCATCACGTGGTGTCTGGGCACGATGAACTTTGGCAACGGTGCATACTCAGGGAGAACACTTCTTGATAATTTTAGTGAGAGATCATCTTAAAATGCTACCGTCAATCAAAGCAAGATAAGATGCATAAAGGATAAACATCACATGCAATCAATATAAGTGATATGATATGGCCATCATCATCTTGTGCTTGTGATCTCCATCTCCAAAGTACTGTCATGATCTCTATCGTCACCGGCACGACACCATGATCTTCATCATCTTGATCTATATCAATGTGTCATCACATGGTCGTCTCACCAACTATTGCTCTTGCATCTTATGCAACAAAGAGACAACCATAGAGCTTCTGCCAGTCGACGATAACTTCAACAAAACATGATCATCTCATACAACAACTTATATCTCATCACGTCTTGACCATATCACATCACAACATGCCCTGCAAAAACAAGTTAGACGACCTCTACTTTGTTGCTACAAGTTTTACGTGGCTGCTACGGGCTGAGCAAGAACCGTTCTTACCTACGCGTCAAAACCACAACGATAGTTCGTCAAGTTGGTGCTGTTTTAACCTTCGCAAGGACCGGGCGTAGCCACACTCGGTTCAACTAAAGTTCGAGAAACTGACACCCGCTAGTCACCTGTGTGCAAAGCACGGCGGTAAAACCAGTCTCGCGTAAGCGTCGCTGTAATGTCGGTCAGGCCGCTTCATCCAACAATACCGCCAACCAAAGTATGACATGCTGGTAAGCAAGATGACTTGTATCGCCCACAACTCACTTGTGTTCTACTCGTGCATATAACATCAACGCATAAAACCTAGGCTCGGATGCCATTTGTTGGGGAACGTAGTAATTTCAAAAATTTCCTACGCACACGCAAGATCATGGTGATGATATAGCAACGAGAGGGAGAGTGTTCGCTCACGCACTCGTGAGACCGTAAGCGGAAGCGTTAGCACAACGCGGTTGATGTAGTCGTCGTCTTCACGATCCGACCGATCCAAGCACCGAATGTACGGGCCTCCGAGTTCAGCACACGCTCAGCTCGATGGCGATCTCCGACCTCGATCCAGCCGAGCTCCGGAGATGAGTTCCGTCGAAGACGGCGGTGTGGTGACGATGATGATGTTCTCTTCGTGAGGGCTTCGCCTAAATTCATGACGATATGACCGAGGTGGAATATGGTGGAAGGGGGCACCGCACACGGCTAAGGAACGATCCGTAGATCAACTTGTGTGTCATGGGGTGCCCCCTGCCCCCGTATATAAAGGAGCAAGGGGGAGGGGGCCGGCCAAGGAGAGGAGGCGCGCCCTAGGGGGCAATCCTACTCCAAGTAGGATTCCCCCCTCTTTCCAAGTCCTACTAGGAGAAGGGAAGGAAGGGGAGGAGAAGGAGAAGGAAGGAGAGGGAGGAGAAGAAGGAAAGGGGGGCCGGCCCCCTAGTCCAATTCGGTTTGGGCTAGGGGGGCCGCGCGCCCTTCCTCCTCTCTTCCACCACTTGGCCCATGAGGCCCAATGCTTCTTCCTCGTATTCCCGTAACTCCCCGGTACCCCCGAAAATACCCGAATCACTCGGAACCTTTCCGAACTCCGAATATAGTCGTCCAATATATCGATCTTTACGTCTCGACCATTTCGAGACTCCTCGTCATGTCCCCGATCTCATCCGGGACTCCAAACTCCTTCGGTACATCAAAATCATAAACTCATAATATAACTGTCATCGAAACCTTAAGCGTGCGGACCCTACGGGTTCGAGAACTATGTAGACATGACCTAGAACCATTCTTGGTCAATAACCAATAGCGGGACCTGGATGCCCATATTGGTTCCTACATATTCTATGAAGATCTTTATCGGTCAAACCGCATAACAACATACGTTGTTCCCTTTGTCATCGGTATGTTACTTGCCCGAGATTCGATCATCGGTATCCAATACCTAGTTCAATCTTGTTACTGGCAAGTCTCTTTACTCGTTACGTAATGCATCATCCCGTAACCAACTCATTGGTTACATTGCTTGCAAGGCTTATAGTGATGTGCATTACCGAGAGGGCCCAGAGATACCTCTCCGACAGTCGGGGTGACAAAACCTAATCTCGAAATACGCCAACTCAACATGTACCTTCGGAGACACCTGTAGTAATCCTTTATAATCATCCGATTCGTTGTGACGTTTGGTAGTACCAAAGTGTTCCTCCGTAAACGGAGTTGCATAATCTCATAGTTACGAGAACATGTATAAGTCATGAAGAAAGCAATAGCAACATACTAAACGATCAAGTGCTAGGCTAACAGAATGGGTCAAGTCAATCACATCATTCTCCTAATGATGTGATCCCGTTAATCAAATGACAACTCTTTTGTCCATGGCTAGGAAACATAACCATCTTCAATAAACGAGCCAGTCAAGTAGAGGCATACTAGTGACACTATGTTTGTCTATGTATTCACACATGTATAATGTTTCCGGTTAATACAATTCTAGCATGAATAATAAACATTTATCATGATACAAGGAAATAAATAATAACTTTATTATTGCCTCTAGGGCATATTTCCTTCATCCACAAGGGTGGAGGGCACGCCCCCTGCCTTATCGCCGCCTCGTGGACCCCCCTGACTTGCCCCCGACGCCAAAAACTCCTATAAATAGAGAAAACCCAGAAAGAAACCTAGATTGGGAGTTCCGCCACCGTAAGCCTCTGAGTTCACGAAAAACCAATCTAAGCCCGTTCCGGCACCCTGTCGGAGGGGGCAACCATCACCGGAGGCCATCTTCATCATCCCGGCGGTCTCCATGATGAGGTGGGAGTAGTTCACCCTCGGGGTTGAGAGTATGTACCAGCAGCTATGTGTTTGATCTCTCTCCCTCGTGTTCTTGATTTGGCTGGATCTTGATGTACCGCAAGATTTGTTATTATAGTTGCATCTTATGGTGTTTCTCCCCTCTGCTTTCTTGTGATGAATTGATTCTTGCTCTTTGAGGTTTCGTTATGTTGGATTGAGTATTGGATTTGAGAACACTTGATGTATGTCTTGCAATGGGATATCTGCGGTGACAATGGGATGTTCTATTGATTCACTTGATGTATGTTTTTGCACTCAACTCGCGGATTCCCGAGGTTACATTGGGGTAATATATGCATAGGGGTTGATGCACGTTTTCATCCTACGTTCTCCAATAGAAACTTTGGAGTGACTCTTTGTCGCACGTTGAGGGATTGTTATATGATCCAATTATGTTATCATTGTTGAGAGAACTTGCACTAGTGAAAGTATGAACCCTAGGCCTTGTTTCCAAGCATTACAATACCGCTTTTACTCACTTTTATAACTTGTTACCTCGCTGTTTTTAATTACTCAGATTATAAAAATATATTTCTACCATCCATATTACACTTGTATCACCATCTCTTCGCCAAACTAGTGCACCTATACAATCTACTATTGTATTGGGTGTGTTGGAGACACAAGATACACTTTGTTATTTGGTTGCAGGGTTGTTTGAGAGAGACTATCTTCATCCTACGCCTCTCACGGATTGATAAACCTTAGGTCATCCACTTGAGGGAAAATTGCTACTATCCTACAAAACTCTGCGCTTGGAGGCCCAACACGAGTCTACAAGAAGAAAGGTTGCGTAGTAGACATCAAGCTCTTTACCGACGCCGTTGCCGGGGAGGTGAGTGTTTGAAGGTACATCTTTAGATCTTGCAATTGAATATTTTAGTTTCTTGTTTTATCACTAGTTTAGTCTATATAAGGAAACTACAAAAAAAATTTGGAATTGAGGTTGCCTCATATGCTTCATCTTTTTAATGTCTTTCGTGAAAATAAGGATTCGGAAAATTGTGCTAAAGTGTTAGAAGAAGAAGTCAATAAAATGTTTGGCATAAAAACTTTGAATGATGAGCATGATTGCATTGTTGTTAGTATGAATTTTTTGAATATCCATGATGCTAATGATATGCAAAACTACAAGCTTGGGGATGCTATATTTGATGAATATGGTATTTTTTGTCCCCCAAGTTCTGATGAGCAAATTTATTATGATGATAGTATGCCTCCTATTTATGGTGATTGTTGTGATGACATGTATGCTATAATGAATAATGATAACCATGAAACTTGTCATCATGATTTTAATTTTCAATTGGGTTATGCCTCACATGATAGTTATTTTGTTGATTTTGCTCCCACTACTATTCATGAGAATACATTTGCTTATGTGGAGAGTAATAAAAATTCTATGCTTGTGGATCATGAAAAGAATGCTTTATGTGATACTTATATTGTTGAATTCATCCATGATGCCACTGAAAATTATTTTGAGAGAGGACCATATGATTTTACATATCTCAACAATATCAAGTTTCCTCTCTTTATGTTGAAAATCTTGAAGTTTTGCTTGTTTTACCTTCCTATGCTAGTTGATTCTTGTTCCCATAAATTGTTTGCTCACAAAACCCCTAGGCATATGAAGTGGGTTAGACTTAAATGTGCTAGTCATATGCTTCATGATGCTCTCATTATGTTTCAATTCTTATCTTTTATGTGAGCATCATTGAAATTATCAATGCCTAGCTAAAAGGCATTAAAGAAAAGCGCTTGTTGGGAGACAACCCAATTTTTTTCCTTGCTGTTTTGCAGTAAATTTATCATCTAGCCTCAGGCTAGATGTGTTTTCATGTTTTAATTTAGTGTTTGTTCCAAGTAAGACCTTTGGGATAGTTTGGAAGATTGTTGATTTGATCTTGCTGAAAATAGAAACTTTTGCACCAAGTAAAACAATTTTCAAAAATCACAGATGTGATTTTGTTCTGAATTATTTACACAAGATTGATATAAAAATAACCCAGGTTGTCCTAATTTTTCAGAATTTTTGGACTTACAGAAGTATACGAAGGTTCCTGATTTACTACAAACTATTCTGTTTTAAACATATTCTGTTTTCTATGTGTTGTTGCTTATTTTGATGAATCTGGGAGTAGTATCTGAGGGTATGAACCATGGAGAGGTTGGAATACAGTAGATATAACACCAATATGAATTTAGAATGAGTTCACAACAGTTCCTAAGTGGTGATTTGCTTTATTATACTAACGGAGCTTACGAGTTTTCTGTTAAGTTTTCTGTTGTGAAGTTTTCAAGTTTTGGGTAAAGTTTCGATGGACTACGGAATAAGGAGTGGAAAGAACCTAAGCTTGGGGATGCCAAAGGCACCCCATGGTAATATTCAAGGACAACCAAGCATCTGAGCTTGGGGATGCCCCGGATGACATCCCCTCTTTTGTCTTCAATCCATCGGTAAAATTACTTAAGGCTATATTTTTATTCACCACATGATATGAGTTTTTCTTGGAGCATCATTTTATTTTGTGTAGATTTCCTTGTTGTTATTCAGAGACATGTTTTCTATCTTTTAGTTCAATAAAAAGGACAAGTATAGCCTTTACCATGCTTATTTTACAAGTCTATATGTTGATGTTTTGAAAACAGAAAGTTTTCTATCGTTGAAATTTTGAAATTTTTACACAATGAGTAACAACAATTTTTCTACACTGTGGTAATTTTTCAGAATTTTTGGAGTTAGGGAAGTATGATTCCTCTTGCATTCTTTACAGACTGTTCTGTTTAGACAGATTGTTGTTATGTTTGCATTGTTTGCATATGTTTGCTTGTTTAATGGTTCTATTTGAGGATAGGAGCATTAAATATGCAGAGGCATTTAGTATGCAATGTCAAATTATAATTTTAGTGATTTGTTACAGTAGAAAATGAAAAGGTTTTGCGTTGATTTACACTAACTTATCTCACGAGTTCTTGTTGACTTTTGTGTGTATGAAGTTTTTGAGATTTAGGGAAACCGTGATATGATAGGAATTAAGGAGACACAAAAGCTCAAGCTTGGGGATGCCCAAGGCATCCCAAGTTAATATTTCAAGAAGTATCTAGCATCTAAGCTTGGGGATGCCCAGTTGGCATCCCACCTTTCTTCTTCAACAACTATCGGTCAGTTTTGGTTGAGCCTAAGTTTTTGCTTTTTCACATGATATGTGCTATCCTTGCAATGTCATTTTATTTTGTTTTGCTTGTTGTTTGTACTTAAGATCTGGAATTCTTAGATGAGAGAGTCTTCACAAAGTTATTTAATTTTGACTACTCATTGATCTTCGCTTATATCTTTTTGGAGTAGTTTGTCATTTGCTCTATGTGCCTCACTTATATCTTTTTAGAGCATGGCAGTGGTTTTATTTTGAAGAAATTGACGAACTATCATGCTTCACTTATATTATCTTGAGAGCCTTAAACAGCATGGTAATTTGCTTAGGTTATTAATTTAGTCCTAATATGATGGGCATCCAAGAGGGATATAATAAAAAACTTTCATATTAAGTGCATTGAATACTATGTGAAGTTTGATTCCTTATGATTGTTTTGAGATATAGAGATGGTGATATTAGAGTCATGCTAGTGAGTAATTGTGGATTGATATAAATACTTGAGTTAAAGTTTGTGATTCTCGTAGCATGCACTTATGGTGAACCGTTATGTGATGAAGTCGGAGCATGATTTATTTATTGATTGTCATCCTTTGTGTGGAGGTCGGGATCGCGCGATTGTTAACTCCTACCAAACCTTACCCTAGGAGCATGCGTGTAGTACTTTGTTTCGATAGCTAATAGACTTTTGCAATAAGTATGTGAGTTCTTTATGACTAATACCGAGCCCATGGAATATACACACTCTCACCCTTCTACCTTTGCTAGCCTCTCTAGTACCGCGCAATTCTCGCCGGTGCATTACAACCACCATATACCTTCCTCTAAACAACCATTATACCTACCTATTATGGCATTTTTATAGCCATTCCAAGATATAAGGCCATGCAACTTCCACCGTTCCATTTATTATGACACGCTTCATCATTGTCATATTGCTGTGCATGATCATGTAATTGACATCGTATTTGTGGCAAAGCCACCATTCATATTTTTTATACATGTCACTATTGATCATTGCACATCCTGGTACACCGACGGAGGCATTCATATAGAGTCATATATTTTCTCTAGTATCGAGTTGTAATTCTTGAGTTGTAAGTAAATAAAAGTGTGATGATCATCATTATTAGAGCATTGCCCATCTAAGGAAAGGATGATGGAAGCTATGATTCCCTCACAAAGAAGCTGAGTCTCCGGACTTTATGAAAAATAAAAGAGGCCAAAGAAGCTGAAATAAAAAGAGGCCAAATAAGCGCACAAAAAAGAAGAAAAAAGGAAAAAATGAGAGAAAAGAGAGAAGGGACA
Source organism: Aegilops speltoides (assembly GCA_021437245.1). Taxonomy (NCBI): domain Eukaryota; kingdom Viridiplantae; phylum Streptophyta; class Magnoliopsida; order Poales; family Poaceae; genus Aegilops; species Aegilops speltoides. The sequence goes on along the minus strand of CM038147.1, from coordinate 91,491,500 downwards.
ATGCTACTATCCTTTTACCACACTTGTGCTTCAAAGTAGCACCATGATCTTAATGATAGAGAGTCTCATATGTTATCACTTTCATATACTAGTGGTAATTTTCATTATAGAACCTGGCTTGTATTTTCCAGTGATGGGCTTCCTCAAATTGCCCTAGGTCTTCGTGAGCAAGCGAGTTGGATGCACACCCACTTAGTTCCTTTTGAGCTTTCATACACTTATAGCTCTAGTGCACCCGTTGCATGGCAATCTCTACTCACTCACATTGCTATCTATTGGTGGGCATCTCCATAGCCCGTTAATACGCCTAGTTGATGTGAGACTATCTCCTTCTTTTTGTGTTCTCCACAACCACCATATTCTACTCCACCTATAGTGCTATATCCATGCCTCACACTGATTTATTCCGTGAAAGTTGAAAAAGTTTGAGAATACTAAAGTATGAAACAATTGCTTGGATAAAACCGGGGCTGTGCATGATTTAATACTTTGTATGATGAAGATGGAGCATAGACAGACTATATGATTTTGTAGGGATAACTTTCTTTGGCCATGTTATTTTGAGAAGACATGATTGCTTTATTAGTATGCTTGAAGTATTATTGTTTTATTGTCAATATTAAACTTTTCTTTTGATTCTTATGGATCTGAATATTCTTGCCACAATAAAGAAGATTACATTGATAAATATGTTAGGTAGCATTCCACATCAAAAATTCTGTTTTTATCGTTTACCTACTCAAGGACGAGCATGATTTAAGCTTGGGGATGCTTGATACGTCTCCAACATATCTATAATTTTTTATTATTCCATGCTATTATATTATTTATCTTGGATGTTTTATATGCATTAATATACTATTTTATATTATTTTGGGACTAACCTATTAATCTAGAGCCCAGTGCCAGTTTCTGTTTTTTCCTTGTTTTGGAGTTTTGCAGAAAAGGAATACCAAACGGAGTCCAAACGAGCTGGAACTTTACGATGATTTATGATGGACCAGAGGAAGCCCACGGAATATCGGAGATGGACCAGAGGAGCCACGAGGCATCCACAAGGGTGGAGGTCACCCCCTAGGGCCCGCCCCCTGCCTTGCCGCCGCCTAGTGGACCCCCCTGACTTGTCACTGATGCCAAAAACTCCTATAAATAGAGAAAACCCCAGAAAGAAACCTAGATCAAGAGTTCAGCCGCTGCAAGTCTTTGAGTTCACGAAAAACCAATCTAAGCCCGTACCGGCACCCTACCGGAGGGGGCAACCATCACCAGAGGCCATCTTCATCATCCCGGTGGTCTCCATGACGAGGAGGGAGTAGTTCACCATCGGGGCTGAGGGTATGTACTAGTATCTATGTGTTTGATCTCTCTCCCTCGTGTTCTTGATTTGGCACGATCTTGATGTACCGCGAGCTCTATCATTATAGTTGGATCTTATGGTGTTTCTCCCCTCTACTTTCTTGTGATGAATTGAGTCTTGCTCTTTGAGATTTTGTTATGTTGGATTGAGTATTGGATTTGAGAATACTTGATGTATGTCTTGCGATGGGATGATGTCTACTATGCAACTTTATTCTTGTAGACACGTGTTGGGCCTCCAAGCGCAGAGTTTTGTAGGACAGTAGCAATTTTCCCTCAAGTGGATGACCTAAGGTTTATCAATCCATGAGAGGTGTAGGATGACGATGGTCTCTCTCAAACGACCCTGCAACCAAATACAAGAAATCTCTTGTGTCCCCAACACACCCAATATAATGGCAAATTGTATAGGTGCACTAGTTCGGCGAAGAGATGGTGATAAAAGTGTAATATGGATGGTACAAATATATTTCTATAATCTGAATAAATAAAAACAGCAAGGTAGCAAATAGTAAACGGGCACAAAAACGGTGTTGCGATGCTTAAAAATGAGGCCTAAGGTCCGTACTTTCGCTGGTGCAACCTCTCAACAATGCTAACATAGTTGGATCATATGACTATTCCTCAAAGTGCAACAAAGAATCACTCCCGAGTTCCTATTAGCAGAGAACAAAAGATAGGAATTGTTTGTAGGTCACGAAACAACCTCAAAGCTATTCTTTCCGTTCGATCTATTCAAGAGTTCGTACTAAAATAACACAAAGCTATTTTTTCCACTTGATCTATCATAGAGTTCCTACTAGAATAACACCAAAGCAAATTCATATTCATAATACTCAAATCCACACGAAGAACAATAAAGATACCCCAAAGTTTCCGTGGAAGAAAAACGTGCATCAACCCCTATGCATAGATTACCCCAATATCACCGCGGGAATCCGCGAGTTGAATGCCATAACACATATCAAGTGAATCAATAAGATACCTCATTGTCACCTAAAGTGTTCATATTGCAAGACATATATCATGTGTTCTCATCTCTGAATATTCAATCCGACAAGACACAACTTTGGAGGGTAAAGATTCAGTTCATCATAACAAGAGTATAGAGGGAAGAAACGTCATATGATCCGACTATATTAACAAAGCCCATGATATAGATCACGAGAGAGAGAGAGAGAGATCAAACACATAGCTACTGGTACAAACCCTCAGCCCCGAGGGTGGACTACTCCCTCCTCATCGTGGTGGCCGCCAGGATGATGAAGATGGGCACCGAAGATGATTCCCCCTCCAGCAGGGTGCCGGAACAGGGTCTAGATTGGTTTTCACGGATATAGAGACCTTGCGGCGGTGGAACTTCTGATCTAGGGTTACCCCGAAGGGTTTTAGAATATTTGGGAATTTATAGTGCAAAGAAGGGGTACGAGAGGCCTCTGAGGTGGGCACAACCCACCTGGGCGTGCCCTGGTGAGTTGTGCCCCCCTCGGGGCACCCCCAGGTGCTTCTTTGGCCCATTGTTGGTCTTCTGGTCCATAAAAAATCTCCAAAAAGTTATGCGGTGTTTGGACTCCGTTTGATAATGATTTCCTGCGATGTAAAAAACAAGCAAAAAACAGCAACTTGCACTGGGCACTGGGTCAATAGGTTAGTCCCAAAAATGATATAAAGTTGCTATAAAATGATTGTAAAACATCCAAAAATGATAATACATAAGTATGAATACTTCATAAATTATAGATACATTGGAGACGTATCAGCATCCCCAGGCTTAATTCCTACTCGTCCTCGAGTAGGTAAATGATAAAAGAAATTATTTATGAAGTGTGAATGCTAGCAAAGTGCATAAGTTTGATCAATGATAATTTCAATCACTTTTCCTAGTATCATAACAGCAGTTCTTTCTCATAAATTTCTCATGTTATAGTAGCAACCATTTCACATGTTAAGGTTCAAACAATGAATTCTCTTGAAACCCAACAACCTATTTTGTCAGTCACCAAGCAATTGCAATTCAACTTATTCAACGGAGTTTAAGAAAGAGCTCCACATACTCAACCATCATATCGTCTTCTATGATTGCCAACACTCACCGCATACACATGAGCAAAACGTCTCAACCGGACACATAGAAAGATAGGGGCTTATAATTTCGCCTCCCAACGTATTCACATTTGGGTGGTGTCAACAATAATAACTCATGCTACCCATATTCAACTAGACATATGTTGGGGAACGCGGTAATTTCAAAAAAATTCCTATGATCACGCAAGATCTATCTAGGTGATGCATAGCAACGAGAAGGGAGAGTGTGTCGACGTACCCTTATAGACCAAAAGCGGAAGCGTTTCAATAATGCGGTTGATGTAGTCGAACTTCTTTGCGATCCAACCGATCAAGTACCAAACGCACAGCACCTCCGCGTTCAGCACACGTTCAACTCGATGACGTCCCTCATGCTCTTGATCCAGTTGAGGACGAGGGTGAGTTCCGTCAGCACGACGGCGTAGCGACGGTGATGATGATGCTACCGGTGCAGGGCTTCGCCTAAGCACTATGATGGTATGATCGAGGTGTGTAACTTTGGAGGGGGGCACCTCACACGGTTGGGAGAGAAACTTGTGTGTCTTTGGGGTGCCCCCTGCCCACGTATATAAAGGAGGGAGGGAGAGAGGCCGGCTCTCCTAGGGGCGCGCCAAGTGTAGGGAGTCCTACTAGGTCTCCCAAGTCTTAGTAGGATTCCCTTTCCTTTTCGGAGTAGGAAAGAAGGAAAGGAGGGAGAGGGAGAAGGAAAAGGGGGGGGGGCGCCCCCACCCCTTGTCCAATTCGGTTTGCGTAGTGGGGAGGCGTGCGCCACCTCATGGCCCTTCTTCCCTCTCTCCACTAAAGCCCAATAAGGCCCATTAACTTCCCCCTGCGAATTCCCGTAACTCTCTGGTACTCCGAAAAATACTCGAATCACTCGGAACCTATCCGATGTCCGAATATAGCCCTCCAATATATGAATCTCTACGTCTCGACCATCTTGAGACTCCTCGTCACGTCCGTGATCTCATCCGGGACTCCGAACAAACTTCGGTCATCAAAACACATAACTCATAATACAAATCGTCATCTAACGTTAAGCGTGCGGACCCTACGGGTTCGAGAACTATGTAGACATGACCGAGACACATCTCCGGTCAATACCAATAGCGGAACCTGGATGCTCATATTAGCTCCGACATATTCTACAAAGATCTTTATCGGTCAAACCGCACAACAACATACGTTATTCCCTTTGTCATCGGTATGTTACTTGCCCGAGATTCCATCGTCGGTATCATCATACCTAGTTCAATCTCGTTACCGGCAAGTCTCTTTACTCGTTTCGTAATGCTTCAACCTGGAACTAACTCATTAGTCACATTGCTTGCAAGGCTTATAGTGATGAGCATTACCGAGAGGGCCCAGAGATACCTCTCCGAAACACGGAGTGACAAATCCTAATCTCGATCTATGCCAACCCAACACACACCTTCGTAGACACCTGTAGATCATCTTTATAATCACCCATTTATGTTGTGATGTTTGATAGCACACAAGGTGTTCCTCCGGTATTCCGGAGTTGCATAATCTCGTAGTCTGAGGAACATGTATAAGTCATGAAGAAAGCAGTAGCAATGAAACTGTAACGATCATAATGCTAAGCTAACGGATGGGTCATGTCCATCACATCATTCTTCTAATGATGTCACCCCGTTCATCAAATGACAACACATGTCTATGGTTAGGAAACATAACCATCTTTGATTAACGAGCTAGTCTAGTAGAGGCATACTAGGGACAATATGTTTTGTCTATGTATTCACACATGTACTAAGTTTTCGGTTAATACAATTCTATCATGAATAATAAACATTTATCATGAAATAAGGAAATAAATAATAACTTTATTGTTGCCTCTAGGCCACATTTCCTTCAGTCTCCCACCTGCACTGGAGTCAATAATCTAGTTCACTTCGCCATGTGATTTGACATCAACAGTTCACATCTACATGTGATTAACACCCATAGTTCATATCGCCATGTGACGAACAACCAAAGGGTTTACTAGAGTCAGTAATCTAGTTGACATTGCTATGTGATTAACGCCCAAAGAGTACTAAGGTGTGACCATGTTTTGCTTATGAGAGAAGTTTAGTCAACGGGTCTGTCACATTCAGAGCCGTATGTATTTTGCAAATATTTTATGTCTACAATGCTCTGCATAGAGCTACTCTAACTAATTGCTCCCACTTTCAATATGTATCCAGATTGATACTTAGAGTCATCTGGACCGGTGTAAAAGCTTGCATCGACGTAACTCTTTACGACGAACTCTTTATCACCCCCATCACCAAGAAACATTTCCTTAGTCCTCATTAAGGATAATTTTGACCGCTGTCTAGTGATCTACTGTTAGATCACTATTGTACCCCCTTGCCAAACTCATGGCAAGGTACACAATAAGTCTGGTACACAGCACCACATACTTTATAGAACCTATGATTGTGGCATAGGGAATGACTTTCATTCTCTTTCTATCTTCTGCCATGGTCGGGCTTTGAGCCTTACTCAACTTTACACCTTGTAATATAGACAATAACTCTTTCTTTGACTGATCCATTTTGAACTCTTTCAAAAACTTGTCAAGCTATTTACTCAACGAAAAATCTTATCAAGCGTCTTGATCTATCTCTATAGATCTTGATGCCCAATATGTAAGCAGCTTCACCGAGGTCTTTCATTGAAAAAACTCTTATTCAGGTATCCCTTTATGCTATCCAGAAATTCTATATCATTTCCAATCAATAATATGTCATCCACATATAATATTAGAAATGCTACAGAGCTCCCACTCACTTTCTTGTAAATATAGGCTTATCCAAAAGTCTGTATAAAACCATATGCTTTGATCACACTATCAAAGCGTTTATTCCAACTCCGAGAGGCTTGCACCAGTCCATAAATGGATCGTTGGAGCTTGCACACTTTGTTAGCACCCTTTGGATCGACAAAACCTTCTGGTTGCATCATATACAACTCTTCTTCCATATCCATTCAGGAATGCAGTTTTGACATCCATCTGCAAAATTTCATAATCATAAAATATGGCAATTGCTAACATGATTCAGACAGACTTAAGCATCACTATGGGTGAGAAAGTCTCATCATAGTCAACTCCTTGAACTTGTCAAAAACCTTTTGCAAGTCGAGCTTTGTAGACAGTAACAATACCGTCAGCGTCGGTCTTCTTCTTGCAGATCCATTTATTTTCTATGGCTTGCCGATCATTGGGAAAGTCCACCAAAGTCCACACTTTGTCCTCATATATGGATCCCATCTCAGATTTCATGGCCTCAAGCCATTTCGTGGAATCTGGGCTCATCATCGCTGCCTCATAGTTCATAGGTTCATCATGGTCTAGTAACATGACTTCCAGAATAGGATTACCGTACCACTCTGGTGCGGATCGTACCCTGGTTGACCTACGAGGTTCGGCAGTAACTTGATCTGAAGTTTCATGATCATCATCATTAGCTTCCTCAGTAATTGGTGTAGGAATCACTGGAACTGATTTTTGTGATGAACTACTTTCCAATTCAGGAGAAGGTAAAATTACCTCATCAATTTCTACTTTCCTCCCACTTACTTCTTTCGAGAGAAAACTCCTTCTCTAGAAAGGATCCATTCTTAGCAAAAAATATCTTGCCTTCGGATCTGTGATAGAAGCTGTATCCAACAGTTTCTTTTGGGTATGCTATGAAGATACATTTCTCCGATTTGGGTTCGAACTTATCAGGTTGAAGCTTTTTCACATGAGCATCGCAGCCCCAAACTTGAAGAAACGACAACTTTGGTTTCTTGCCAAACCACAGTTCATAAGGCGTTGTCTCAACGGATTTTGATGGTGCCCTGTTTAACGTGAATGCATTTGTCTCTAATGCATAACCCCAAAACAATAGTGGTAATCGGGAAGAGACATCATAGATCGCACCGTATCCAATAAAGTGCGGTTACGACGTTCGGACACATCATTATGCTGTGGTGTTCCAGGTGGTGTGAGCTGTGAAACTATTCCACAATGTCTTAAATGAATGCCAAACTCACATCTCAAATATTCTCCTCCACAATCAGATCGTAGAAACTTTATTTTCTTGTTACTATGATTCTCCACTTCACTCTGAAATTCTTTGAACTTTTCAAATGTTTCAGACTTGTGTTTCATTAAGTAGATATACCCATATCTGCTCAAATCATCTGTGAAGGTTAGAATATAATGATACCCGCCACGAGCATCAACACTCATTGGACCGCATACATCAGTATGTATTATTTCCAATAATTCAACTAGCTCGTTCCATTGTTCCGGCGATCGGAGTTTTAGTCATCTTGCCCATAAGGCACGGTCCGCAAGCATCAAATGATTCATAATCAAGTGATTCCAAAAGTCCATCTTTATGGAGTTTCTTTATGTGGTTTACACCGATATGACCCAGACGGCAGTGCCACAAATAAGTTGCACTATCATTATCAACTTTGCATCTTTTGGCATCAATACTATGAATATGTGTATTACCACAATCGAGATTCAATAAACCATCAACATTGGGTGTATGACCATAGAAGGTTTTATTCATGTAAACAGAATAACAATTATTCTCTGTCTTAAATGAATAATCGTATTGCAATTAACATGATCTAATCATATTCATCCTCAACGCAAACACCAAATAACATTTATTTAGGTTCAACACTAATCCCGAATATCAATCTTGGAACCACTTCCAGCACACATCGTCACTTCATCCTCAACTAGTCTCTATTTATTCTGCAACTCCTGTTTCGAGTTACTAATCTTAGCAACCAAACAAGTATCAAATACCCAGGGATTACTACGAGCACTAGTAAGGTACACATCAATAATATGTATATCAAATATACCTTTGTTCCCTTTGCCATCCTTATTATCCGCCAAATATTTTGGTGCAGTTTCCACTTCCAGTGACCATTTCCTTTGCAGTAGAAGCACTCATTTTCAGGCTTAGGTCCAGCTTTGGGCTTCTTCACGGGAGTGAAAACTTGCTTTCCATTCTTTTTGAAGTTCCCTTTCTCTCCCTTTGCCCTTTTCTTGAAACTAGTGGTCTTGTTTAATAATGAACACTTGATGCTTTTTCTTGATTTCTACCTTCGTCGATTTCAGCATCATAAAGAGCTCGGGAATCGTTTTCGTCATCCCTTATATACTATAGTTCATCATGAAGTTCCAGTAACTTGGTGATGCTGACTAGAGAACTCTGTCAATCACTATCTTATCTGGAAAATTAACTCCCACTTGATTCAAGTGATTGTAGTACCCAGATATTCTGAGCACACACTCACTAGTTGAGCAATTCTCCTCCATCTTTTAGGCAAAGTACTTGTCAGTGGTCTCATACCTCTTGACATGGGCATGAGTCTAAAATACCAATTTCAGCTCTAGAAATTTAGTAAGGGATCATCTTATAATGCTACCGCCATACTATACAAAATAAGATGCATAAAAGATAAGCATCACATGCAATCAAAATATGTGACATGACATGGCCATCATCATCTTGTGCCCATGATCTCCATCACCTAAGCATGGTCATGATCTCCATCGTTATTGGCGCGACGCCTTGATATCCATCGTAGCATCGTTGTCGTCTTGCCAACTATTCTTACTACAACTATCGCTACCGCTTAGTGATAAAGTAAAACAATTACATGGCGATTGCATTGCATACAATAAAGCGACAACCATATGGCTCCTGCTAGTTGCCGATAACTTTGTTACAAAACATGATCATCTCATACAAAAATTTATATCACATCATGCCTTGACCATATCACATCACAGCAAGCCCTGCAAAAACAAGTTAGACGTCCTCTACTTTGTTGTTGCAAGTTTTACGTGGCTGCTACGGGCTTCTAGCAAGAACCGTTCTTACCTACGCATCAAAACCACAACGATTTTTCGTCAAGTGTGTTGTTTTAACCTTCAACAAGGATCGGCCTTAGTCAAACTCGATTCAACTAAAGTTGGAGAAACAGACACCCGCCAACCACCTATGTGCAAAAGCACGTCGGTAGAACCAGTCTCATGAACGCGGTCATGTAATGTCAGTCCGGGCCGCTTCATCCAACAATACCGCCGAATCAAAGTAAGACGTTGGTGGTAAGCAGTATGACTATTATCGCCCATAACTCTTTGTGTTCTACTCGTGCATATAACATCTACGCATAGACCTGGCTCGGATGCACTGTTGGGGAACACGATAATTTCAAAACATTTCCTACGATCACACAAGTTCTATCTATGTGATGCATAGCAATGAGAGGGGAGAGTGTGTCCAGATACCCTCGTAGACCAAAAGCGGAAGCGTTTCAATAACACGGTTGATGTAGTCGAACTTCTTCGCGATCCAACCGATCAAGTACCAAAGACACGGCACCTCCGCGTTCAGCACACGTTCAGCTCGATGATGTCCCCCGTGCTCTTGATCCAGTTGAGGACGAGGGTGAGTTCCGTCAGCACGACGGCGTGGCGACGGTGATGATGATGCTACCGGTGCAGGGCTTCACCTAAGCACTACGATGGTATGATCGAGGTGTGTAACTGTGGAGGGGGGCACCGCACATGGTTGGGAGAGAAACTTGTGTGTCATTGGGGTGCCCCCTGCCCACATATATAAAGGAGGAAGGGAGAGAGGCAGGCCCTCTTAGGGGCGCACCAAGTGTAGGGAGTCCTACTAGGACTCCCTAGTCCTAGTAGGATTCCCTTTCCTTTTCGGAGTAGGAAAGAAGGAAAGGAGGGAGAGGGAGAAGGAAAAGGGGGGGCCGCGCCCCCACCCCTTGTCCAATTCAGTTTGGGCAGGGGGAGGCGCGCGCCACCTCGTGGCCCTTCTTCCCTCTGTCCACTAAAGCCCAAGAAGCCCCATTAACTTCCCCCAGCGAATTCCCGTAACTCTCAGTACTCCAAAAAATACTCGAATCACTCGGAACCTATCCGATGTGCGAATATAGCCTTCCAATATATGAATATTTACGTCTCAACCATTTCGAAACTCCTCGTCACGTCCGTCATCTCATCCGGGACTCCGAACAAACTTCGGTCATCAAAACACATAACTCATAATACAAATTGTCATCGCACGTTAAGCGTGCGGACCCTACGGGTTCGAGAACTATGTAGACATGACCGAGACACATCTCCGGTCAATAACCAATAGCGGAACCTAGATGCTCATATTGGCTACGACATATTCTACGAAGATCTTTATCGGTCAAACCGCACAACAACATATGTTGTTCCCTTTGTTATTGGTATGTTCATTGCCCGAGATTCGATCGTCGGTATCATCATACCTAGTTCAATCTCGTTACCGGCAAGTCTCTTTAATCGCTTCGTAATGCTTCATCCTGGAACTAACTCATTAGTCACATTGCTTGCAAGGCTTATAGTGATGAGCATTACCGAGAGGGCCCAGAGATACCTCTCCGAAACACGGAGTGACAAATCCTAATCTCGATCTATGCCAACCCAACAAACACCTTCAGAGACACCTGTAGAGAATCTTTATAATCACCCATTTATGTTGTGACGTTTTATAGCACACAAGGTGTTCCTCCGGTATTCCGAAGTTGCATAATCTCGTAGTCTGAGGAACATGTATAAGTCATGAAGAAAGCAGTAGCAATGAAATTGTAACGATCATAATGCTAAGCTAAGGGATGGTTCATGTCCATCACATCATTCTCCTAATGATGTAACCCCGTTCATCAAATGACAACACATGTCTATGGTTAGGAAACATAACCATCTTTGATTAACGAGCTAGTCTAGTAGAGGCATACTAGGGACAATATGTTGTGTCTATGTATTCACACATGTACTAAGTTTTCGGTTAATACAATTCTATCATGAATAATAAACATTTATCATGAAATAAAGAAATAAATAATAACTTTATTATTGCCTCTAGGCCATATTTCCTTCAGTCTCCCACTTGCACTCGAGTCAATAATCTAGTTCACTTCGCCATGTGATTTAACATCAACAGTTCACATCTATATGTGATTAACACCCATAGTTCACATCGCCATGTGACCAATAGCGGAACCTGGATGCTCATATTGGCTCATATATATTCTAAGAAGATCTTTATCGGTCAAACTGCAAAACAACATATGTTGTTCCCATTGTCATTGGTATGTTACTTGCCCGATATTCGATCGTCGGATTCATCATACCTAGTTCAATCTCGTTACCGGCAAGTCTCTTTACTCGTTCCGTAATGCTTCATCCCACAACTAACTCATTAGTCACATTGCTTGCAAGGCTTATAGTGATGAGCATTACCGAGAGGGCCCAGAGATACCTCTCCGAAACACGGAGTGACAAATCCTAATTTCGATCTATGCCAACCCAACAAACACCGTCGGAGACACCTGTAGAGCATATTTATAATCAACCATTTACGTTGTGATGTTTGATAGCACACAAGGTGTTCCTTCGGTATTCGGGAGTTGCATAATCTCATACTCTGAGGAACATGTATAAGTCATGAAGAAAGCAGTAGCAATGAAACTGGAACGATCATAATGCTAAGCTAACGGATGGGTCATGTCCATCACATCATTCTCCTAATGATGTGATCCCATTCATCAAATGACACCACATGTCTATGGTTAGGGAACATAACCATCTGTGATTAATGAGCTAGTCTAGTAGAGGCATACTAGGTACAATATGTTTTGTCTATGTATTTACACATGTACTAAGTTTCCGGTTAATACAATTCTATCATGAATAATAAACATTTATCATGAAATAAGGAAATAAATAATAACTTTATTATTGCCTCTAGGGAATATTTCCTTCATTCCCACATCCTCATCTTATACTACTGCTCCTTTTCATATGATCCATTGCGATTTTTGGACCTCTACCATTAGCAGTTTTTTCGGCTACCAGATCATACTCAACAACTACTCTCACTATTCTTGGGCATTCCCTCTCCCCAGAAATCTGATAGTGCCGTCTTCTTTTTCTTCTCTTACATGCTCACCCAATATAACCTTGCCATCCAGTGTTTGAAGTGCGATAACGGGGGTGAATTTTTGTCCACCTCTCTCTGCAACTTCCTCTCTCGCTCCGGCGTCGTCCACCGCCTCTCCTGCCCATACACATCTTTGCAAATGGCAAGGCCGAGAGGCTCATTCGCACCATGAGCGACATACTCCGCACCCTCCTCGTTCATGCTCACATGCCACCCAAATATTGGGTCAAAGCCCTCGGTACGTTGAACCATCTCCTCAACAGACTCCCTTCCTCTGCTGTCAACAACCTTACCCCCTGGTTTCTTCTCCACGGTCTCAATCCCACCTATGATCACATGCGGGTTTTTGGATATTTATATTATCCTAACCTCACCCACCCGGCTCCGCAAAAACTGTCTACCACAGTCTTCCCCGTTCGTCTTCCTTGGGTACCCCCTTGAGCACAAGGGGTACTCCTGCCTAGACCTACAAACCCGCAAGGTTCATATATCCCGCAGTGTCATTTTTAACGAGCAAACCTTCCCTTTTGCCCGGCGTGACACACAACGGGACGCACCCACAACCACCACACCTGATCCCCCGCCCATGCCGCCTCGCACGCTCATCCCACCTACCTCGTACGCCCCGAGATCCGTGCGGATCACCACTTCCCCGTTGCGCACGCCAGTCAGCATCGGTCGGGCCGCACCTACCGACCACATGCCCCCACCCATATGCATCCCCGCACGCCACCTCGTGCCTGTCCCACGAGCGGCCCAGCCAACACCGCTCTCCACTCTCCATCAGCAGCTCACCCTCCCACGCCACCTAGCCCATGCCCTGCCGCAGGCCCATCTAGTACCGTCCCATCGGCTAGATCATGCTCCACCACTTTCTCGGGATAAATGTGCATCACAACACCACTGGTCTCCATCTCTCCCGACAACAATATGGCCTCGAGATTCTCAATCGCGCCAGCATGTTAAACTGCAAACCTGCTCCTACACCCGTCGACACCACCTCCAAGCTGTCCGCCACCGTCGGTTCACCCTTCCATGATCCTTCCCTTTACCGCAGTCTTGGAGGGGCATTGCAGTATCTCACCCTAACTCGGCCCGACGTCTCATATGCCGTCCAACAGTGTTGTTTGTTCATGCATGACCCCCAGGAAGCTCATTTTCATCTAGTCAAGCGAGTTCTGCGCTACATCCGCGGCACCACCCAGCTTGGTTTGCAGATTTATCGGTCCTTAGGCGGTGATCTGACACCTACTCGAACGCCGATTGGGCGGGGTATCCCGACACCCTCAAGTTGACCTCCGGTTTTGTTGTCTTCCTCGGTGCCAATCTGGTCAGTTAGTCATCCAAACGGCAGAACATGGTTTCCCACTCCAGCATGGAGGCTGAGTACAAGGGCATCGCCAATGCTGTCGCCGAGGCGGTTTGGCTCCGCCAACCGCTCACCGAGCTCCAGCAGCCGCCGCATCGATCAACCATCGTCTACTGTGACAATGTTAGTGCAATGTACGTGTCAAGCAACCCTGTCGAGCACCAGAGAACCAAGCACGTGGAGATTGACCCGCACTTCGTCCGTGAGCACGTCCCCCTGGGCAAGATTCGCGTTCTCCACGTGACAACATCGTCGTAGTTCGCCGATGTCTTCACCAAGGGGCTCCCGACCAGCATCTTCGCCGCCTTTGGAGCCAACCTAAACACCCGTGCTCACCCTGTTTCGGCTGCCGGGGGGGAGGGGGTGTTCGTAGACACCACTCAACACACGCACAGAAGGCCAACGGGATGGCCCCGAGTCATGTGATGACCACGCTCCGATGATCACCATTCCCTCTGTATCCAGCGTAGCCGCTCCACCTCCAGTGTAGTCGCTGGCTTATCTTCTTTTCTGTTGTAACAACAAGTGTACAGGGTGGTATATAACCACGCCCTTGTAACTTTGAATCAATACAGTGAGAATTCAGTTATCCAACTCCATGGACCTGGTTGTAATTTTTATTATGTCTACTGCCATGATTGATGAATAGATTGAAATTTTCTCTCCAAGAAAAACAAAGTATTATTCTCACTGGAATTACACCAATGAAAGGTGCATCACACATGTAAAATTACTAATCGATTGCAGCATCTACATGCATGCGGCGGTCCATGGATGTTGAATCCTAGCACAATAGTATGGAACTATGTAAGTGGAATCCAACTCTATTACTAGTCCCGCTTGACCAAGCTAAATGAATATGCAGGAATGACAACAAATATTATAATGTTAGTGCAATGCATTTAAAAGACCTTGCTCTACATAAGCGTCATGGTACCAGCTTAATCCTGTCATTTGATATGCAGATTACGAAGTTAAGCTGTTGGTACATTAGGGTTTAGGTGATTTGTGATTCGGAGATCCCTGAAATTTTATTCAAACATGTGACACATAATCTAGACATGTACATTGCTTCTGAAATTGATACAAGACTGGGGTTCCACGGAAAACTTGATCGTGCAAATTCATTTATATTATTCCCATAGATATTTAGAGTCAAATAGCATGGCCACCTCTAGTTCTTTTTCTACTATGTGTGAAGCCTCAAAAGATTCGAAGGCCCCTGTGTCGCTCCTGCACGAGCGACACGGGAGGCGAACCACGCCCACCGCCAGAGAACTCCCTTTTCCACCACCTCCTCCCTCGCAGCTGCCAGGACGCGATGCCAGGCAGAGCCCACATGTCAGCGCAATCTGCTGTCTTCTCCCGCAATCTGCTGTCCCCATGGCTAGCTCGTGCTGGCATCACCGGAGGGTTGAGCCGGCGGGCGGCAGCGTGCGGGGCAGCGATGTGCCTCTTGCTGGTCATGGGTTGTTGGGGATGGCGGCCCTAGGACAAGGCATGGTGACCAGGAGGGTCGAGTGTTGGTGGTGGATTTGGGATTCTGCCGAGATCCGGTCGCGGGGGTCCGGCCGACAGGTCAAGCGCAGCTGACCATAGGGCGGCGCGCGGGGGATTCGGGGCCTAGTGCCCAGATCTGACGGTCGCAGCGGCCATTGCCATTGCATGGGCGACTACAGCGACTAGTGCGACGATGGGTGCTCCATGTAGCGCACGGAATGGGGGCGACGACCCCCCTTCTTCGATAGTGTCGGACTCTGTGGTTGTGTGGACGACACGGAGTCTAGATCTTGAGGTGGTGACTGTTGGGGAACGTAGTAATTTCAAAAAAATTCCTACGCACACTCAAGATCATGGTGATGGCATAGCAACGAGAGGGGAGAGTGTTGTCCACGTACCCTTGTAGACCGTAAGCAGAAGCGTTATGACAACGCGGTTGATGTAGTCGTACGTCTTCACGATTCGACCAATCCAAGTACCGAACGTACGGCACCTCCGAGTTCAGCACACGTTCAGCTCGATGACGATCCCCGGACTCCGATCCAGCAAAGTGTCGGGGATGAGTTCCGTCAGCACGACGGCGTGGTGACGATGATGAGGATGCTCTACCGGCACAGAGCTTCGCCTAAACTCCATGACGATATGACCGAGGTGGAATATGGTGGAGGGGGGCACCGCACACGGCTAAGGAACGATCCGTAGATCAACTGTGTCTATGGGGTGCCCCCTGCCCCCGTATATAAAGGAGTGGAGGAGGGGGAGGGCCGGCCCTCTCTATGGCGCGCCCTAGGGGAGTCCTACTCCCACCGAGTAGGATTCCCCCTTCCTAGTAGAACTAGGAACCCTTCCATGTAGTAGGAGTAGGAGAGAAGGAAAGGGAAGAGAGAAGGAGAAGGAAGGAAGGCGCTCCCTCCCTAGTCCAATTCGGACTAGTCCAAGGGAGGTGCGGCCACCCTTTGGCCCTTTCTCTCCTTTCCCGTATGGCCCATTGAGGCGCAATACGAATTCCCGTAACTCTCCCAGACTCAAAAATACCGAATCACTCGGAACCTTTTGAACTCGAATATAGTCGTCCAATATATCGATCTTTACGTCTCGACCATTTCGAGACTCCTCGTCATGTCCCCAATCTCATCTGGGACTCCGAACTCCTTCGGTACATCAAAACTCATAAACTCATAATAAAACTGTAATCGAAACCTTAAGCGTGCGGACCCTACGGGTTCGAGAACTATGTAGACATGATCGAAACACGTTTCCGGTCAATAACCAATAGCGGGACCTGGATGCCCATATTGGCTCCCACATATTCTACGAAGATCTTTATCGGTCAAACCGCATAACAACATACATTGTTCCCTTTGTCATCGGTATGTTACTTGCCCGAGATTCGATCGTCGGTATCCAATACCTAGTTCAATCTCGTTACCGGCAAGTCTCTTTACTCGTTACGTAATGCATCATTCCGTAACTAACTCATTAGCTACATTGCTTGCAAGGCTTATAGTGATGTGCATTACCGAGAGGGCCCAGAGATACCTCTCCGACAATCGGAGTGACAAAACCTAATCTCGAAATACGCCAACCCAACATGTACCTTCGGAGACACCTGTAGTACTCCTTTATAATCACCCAGTTACATTGTGACGTTTGGTAGTACCCAAAGTGTTCCTCCGGTAAACGGGAGTTGCATAATCTCATAGTTACAGGAACATGTATAAGTCATGAAGAAAGCAATAGCAACATACTAAACGGTCAAGTGCTAGGCTAACGGAATGGGTCATGTCAATCACATCATTCTCCTAATGATGTGATCCCATTAATCAAATGACAACTCATGTCTATGGTTAGGAAACTTAACCATCTTTGATTAACGAGCTAGTCAAGTAGAGGCATACTAGTGACACTATGTTTGTCTATGTATTCACACAAGTATTATGTTTCCGGTTAATATAATTCTAGCATGAATAATAAACATTTATCATGAAATAAGGAAATAAATAATAACTTTATTATTGCCTCTAGGCATATTTCCTTCAGTCTCCCACTTGCACTAGAGTCAATAATCTAGTTCACATCGCCATGTGATTTAACACCAATATTCATATCTGTATATGATTAACACCCATAGTTCACATCGTCATGTAACCAACACCCAAAGGGTTTACTAGAGTCAATAATCTAGTTCACATCTCTATGTGATTAACACCCAAAGAGTACTAAGGTGTGATCATGTTTTGCTCGTGAGAGAAGCTTAGTCAACGGGTCTGTCATATTCAGAGCCGTATGTATTTTGCAAATATTCTATGTCTACAATGTTCTGCACGGAGCTACTCTAGCTAATTGCTCCCACTTTCAATATGTATCCAGATTAAGACTTAGAGTCATCTGGATCAGTGACAAAACTTGTATTGACATAACCTTTTACGACGAACCTTTTTGTCACCTCCATAATTGAGAAACATATCCTTATTCCACTAAGGATAATTTTGACCAATGTCCAGTGATCTACTCCTAGATCACTATTGTACTCCCTTGCCAAACCAGGGAAGAGTATACAATAGGTCTGGTCCATAGCATGGCATACTTTTATAAAACCTGTGACTGAGGCATAGGGAATGACTTTCATTCTCTTTTCCATTTTCTGCCGTGGTCGGGATTTGAGTCTTACTGAATTTCACACCTTTGCAACACAGGCAAGAACTTTTTCTTTGACTGTTCCATTTTGAACTACTTCAAAATCTTGACAAGGTATGTACTTATTGAAAAACTTATCCGCGTCTTGATCTATCTCAATAGATCTTGATGCTCAATATGTAAGTAGCTTTACTGAGGTCTTTCTTTTAAAGAACTTCTTTCAAACACTCCTTTATGCTTTGCAGAATAATTCTACATTATTTCCGATCAACAATATGCCATTCACATATACTTATCAGAAATGTTGTAGTGCTCCCACTCACTTTCTTGTAAATACAGGCTTCACCGTAAGTCTGTACAAAACTATATGCTTTGATCAATTCATCAAAGCGTATATTCCAACTCCGAGATGCTTGCACCAGTCCATAGATGGATTGCTGGAGCATGCACATTTTGTTAGCACCTTTAGGATTGACAAAAACTTCTGGTTGCATCATATACAACTCTTCTTTAAGAAAACCATTAAGGAATGCAGTTTTGACATCCATTTGCCAGATTTCATAAAATGTGGCAATTGCTAACATGATTCGGACAGACTTAAGCATCACTACAGTTGAGAAAATCTCATTGTAGTCAACACCTTGAACTTGTCAAAAACCTTTTTGCGACAAGTCGAGCTTTGTAGATAGTAACACTACTATCAATGTCCGTCTTCCTCTTGAAGATCCATTTATTTTCTATGGCTTGCCAATCATTGGGGAAGTCCACCAAAGTCCATACTTTGTTCTCATACATGGATCCTATCTCAGATTTCATGGCTTCTAGCCATTTTCTGGAATCTGGGCTCATCATCGCTTCCTCATAGTTCGTAGGTTTATCATGGTCTAGTAACATGACTATCAGAACAGGATTACCGTACCACTCTGGTGCGGACCGTACTCTGGAAGACCTACGTGGTTCTGTAGTAACTTGATCTGAAGTTTCATGATTATCATCATTAGCTTCGTCACTAATTGGTGTAGGAATCACTGGAACTGATTTCAGTGATGAACTATTTTCCAATTCGGGAGAAGGTACAGTTACCTCATCAAGTTCTACTTTCCTCCCACTCACTTCTTTCGAGAGAAACTCCTTCTCTAGAAAGGATTCATTTTTAGCAACGAATATCTTGCCTTCGGATCTGTGATACAAGGTGTACCCAACAGTTTCCTTTGGGTATTCTATGAAGACACACTTCTCTGATTTGGGTTCGAGCTTATTAGGTTGAAAACCTTTTTTCATATAAGCATCGCAACTCCAAACTTTAAGAAACGGCAGCTTAGGTTTACTACTAAACCATAGTTCATATGGTGTCGTCTCAACGGATTTAGATGGTGCCCTTTTAATGTGAATGCAGCTGTCTCTAATGCATAACCCCAAAACGATAATGGTAAATCAGTAAGAGACATCATAGATCGCACCATATCCTATAAAGTGCAGTTATGATGTTCGGACACACCATAACGTTGTGGTGTTCCAGGTGGCGTGAGCTGTGAAACTATTCCACATTGATTTAATTGAAGACCAAACTCGTAACTCAAATATTCGTCTCCGCGATCAGATCACCGAATCTTTATTTTCTTGTTACGATGATTTTTCTACTTCACTCTGAAAATCATTGAACCTTTCAACTATTTCAGACTTATGTTTCATCAAGTAGATATACCCATATCTGCTCAAATCATCTTGTGAAGGTCAGAAAATAACGATACTTGCCACGAGCATCAACACTCATTGGATCGCATACATCGGTATGTATTATTTCCAATAAGTCAGTAGCTTGTTCCATTGTTCCGGAGAACGGAGTTTTAGTCATCTTCCCAAAAGGCACGGTTCGCAAGTACCAAGTGATTCATAATCAAGTGATTCCAAAAATCCATTTTTATGGAGTTTCTTCATGCGCTTTACACCGATATGACCCAAACGGTAGTGCCACAAATAAGTTGCACTATCATTATTAAATTTGCATCTTTTGGCATCAATATTATGAATATGTGTATCACTACGATCGAGATCCAACAAACTATTTTCATTGGGTGTATAACCATCGAAGGTCTTATTCATGTAAACAGAATAACAATTATTCTTTAACTTCAAATGAATAACTGTATCGCAATAAACATGATCAAATCATATTCATGCTCAACGCAAACGCTAAATAACATTTATTTAGTTTTAACACTAATCTTGAAAATATAGGGAGTGGGAGATGATGATTATATCAATCTTGGAACTACTTCCAACACTCATTGTCACTTTCCCTTCAACTAGTCTCTGTTTAATCTGTAACTCCTATTTCGAGTTACTAATCTTAGCAACCGAACAAGTATCAAATACTCAGGGGCTACTATAAACACTAGTAAGGCACACATCAATAACTCAGATATCAAATATACCCTTGTTCACTTTGCCATCCTTCTTATCCACCAAATATTCAGGGCATTTCCGCTTCCAGTGACCATTTCTTTTGCAGTGTAAGCACTCAGTTTCAGGCTTTGGTCCAGCTTTGGTCTTCTTCACGGGAGTGACAACTTGCTTTTCATTCTACTTGAAGTTCCCTTTCTTTCCCTTTGCCCTTTTCTTAAAACTAGTGATCTTGTTAACCATCAACACTTGATGCTCTTTCTTGATTTCTACCTTCGTCGATTTCAACATCACGAAGAGCTCGGGAATCGTTTTCGTCATTCCTTGCATACTATAGTTCATCACGAAGTTCTAGTAACTTAGTGATGGTGACTAGAGAATTCTGTCAATCACTATCTTATCTGGAAGATTAACTCCCACTTGATTCAAGCGATTGAAGTACCCAGACAATCTGAGCACATGCTCACTAGTTGAGCGATTCTCCTCCATCCTTTAGCTATAGAACTTGTTGGAGACTTCATATCTCTCAACTCGGGTATTTGCTTGAAATTTTAACTTCAATTCCTGGAACATCTCATATGGTCCATGACATTCAAAACGTCTTTGAAGTCCCGATTCTAAGCGGTTAAGCATAGTGCACTAAACTATCAAGTAATTTCACTACAAGAAATCTGTTAATCCGTGACGGATCTCTGATGACGTTCTTCTAAGCCGTCATGGAATCCGTCACAGACCAGGAAGATGTGAATGGGCTACAAAATGGTAGCCCCTTTATGACGGACTTCGAAGCACTGTCACAGAAATCGTCATGAATCGACTAACCGAGCCTACTTGGGCCTACCTTTTCTCCCTTTAATACACCACTGGACCGTCACGGAAGGCGCTCCTGCTGATGTGTCGTGCATGCCCTTTGTTTTTCCCACATGTCAGTGAGATGTAATAAAAAACAAAGGCGAAAACTAACATAGCGCGCGAGAGAATGAAATTTTAAGTCGCCTAACGCGGGGAGTCAAAATTTTGGAGCCTACCCATTCTTAACCCTAATTCACCTTCCCCTTCTCCCATCTCCTCCCATACCAACAACCAGCCGCCGCCACCACCTATCCTCCTCACGTCGCTCCATGTGGGCACCGGCGGCGCCGACGCTGAACCACCACGCGCTAGGCCCGTCCCCATGTATCCTGCGCCGGACACCTCCCCATCTATCCCGCGCCAGACCCCTCCCTGTGTACCCCACGCCATACCCCTCCCCATTCAGATCTCGGTGTTGAGATACTGCGGCCCAGTGCTACCCTTCGAGCGGAGGCGGCAGCGGTGGCGCTGGGACGGACTGCCGGATTTGGAAGTACCCGAGGTCGCCGGCGGCGGGCATGGATCCAGCTCCATCCGGCGGCGAGCACAGATCCAGATCCGTCCGGCGGAGAGACAATGTGAGTGAGGAATCAGCCAACCCCCCACATGCTTCTCCTGGGCCCTTTTGTTCGTCGGAATTGAGTTCTTATACATTTTCTTATTTGGGTTGGGGGATCTGCAGGTTAGTCTCGTGGGGATGGTCAGCGGCAAAGCGGAGCGGAACATGGACGTGCACTTCACGCTCGACGACGGCACCGGCAGCGTTGATTTCATCAGATGGTGAGTGCATCTCGGCAAATGGCTTGGTTGTACTTGAGTTGCAGATGTATATTAGGGGTACAGTTTTAGATTTTTATTTTTTGGATTCCATTGCTGGATGTTGGGCGTGGGATTTGTCCAATGCTGCAACTTCAGTCTTCACTAGATTAAAATGCTGTTGGCTGTTAGTACAACAGTGCAAGAAATCCAATAATGGGAATTAAACCTGCAGTTTCTTAACCTGACGAACTACAAGTTACGAGCACTCCAGTTACGTTCACTTTGTTATGAGCACTACAGTTCCACTCACAACCTGACGAACTACAAGTTAAGCTCAGTACTCTGATTGCAAACCTCTGCAACTCAGGGCAATCATCTCTATACGAATCCCACCAATCTGCTGGCCTCTTTTGAGTTCTTGTTGTAATAGCCGATTGCATTCCAAATAGACCCTGAGCATTCTTAAATGAATCAATCTGCAGATCTATCTTGACTCTTTCATCTTAATCTGAAACCATCTTTTCAAGACAAGTGCACAGGCCACATTTTACTTCAGCAGGCTTGAAATTATCAATATAGTGGCATTGTGGATTCAAATAATATGCAGCAGCATGCAGAGGCCTATGAAGTTGCATACGACATCTTTCATCAATTATATTAAATATTGGAGTGTTGCTGATAAAAAAATAGAAATGGTCAAACTTAACTACAATAAGATTAAGATAGCATATCCAAAAGCTACAATTAAGAATTACTAAGTCAGTACAGTAACGTACCTTTTCTTCACACTGTTAATTTTTTTAATCTTTGCGATCCATCTCATCATATATGAACGACATTGCTGGCTTCTCATCTGAATCTACCAATCGAAGAACTTCTATAATTATGAGTGCAGCCTACAGACATGTGGCAACATTAGGCCAAAACCCACAGCTATCCAAAACAATTCCTTGAACGACCTTCCCTTCTGCAGAATTAAATCTACTACCCCTCCACTCTTTGAAGTGAGCATATTGATCAATGCGCCCTTGTGCTAATGCAGACAACCCAAAGTCAAAGGCAGTAGCAAATCTTGTCACTGCTGGCCCACCTAAAACCCTCCCTCTAGTGAACTCTGTCAACCAAGTAAGAACCATTGTCATGATGCTACTGTCTATGTTGTACCAGGAAGCCACACGCCCCTGAAGAGCAACAAGTAAAACTGATTGATGTTGTGACCTCAATGTTGCAATGCACATCTGTTCAAAGTAATTACAGTAATATCTTGCACTACACATGTGTCCATGTCTGGCTTGCATGGCGACGATGATTAGATTGATTTATTCCTCTGTTTGGTACGCTTTGTTGTTTGCTATCACTGGGATAGTGGGTTATTCCTCCCTTATTCTTCTGCTTTCTGATTGAATATTTAAGTTTTGTATTACTATGGTTGCAAACAACGCTGATGCATGACTGGGCTATTGTACGCAAACACTAGAATTGTTACTTTGTGTTTCACTTCCTAACGTGGATGAGAGTACATCTTCATCCTGCTGTACCCATTGTTTCTCTATCATACTAATCTTTGTTCGATTGTGATTGCTTCTCCTTTGATCAAATAGGTGACACAAAGTGAGAGCCTTGAAATGAACTTCATTACTGCCTTGTTGTCTTACTCAATTCAAATATTACTGACTTCTTAATGTAGTTGTATAAATAATCCTTCTGTTTTCCTTCTTCCTTTCTTTTGCAAGCTAACAATTTAATTGGTGCTGAGTTTTTTTTTTGCTTATTACAACAGAGGTGATGGATTTTGTACTATTGTATTTCCGAAAATGCATGTACACAGAATTGCAATCTCAAGGACCAATGGAAATGAAGATTGCACGTTTTTCTTTAAGATTACTGCTAGATGGTATATTATTCTCGCTTCAGATTTAGGAGTGTTCGATTTGCTACATAGTGCAATTGTTCAGTCTCAAAATTTCATTATTATTACTAGCATATTCTATATTTCTTGGTATTATTCACACCACGTCCTTGGTGAAAGCCTGCTAGAAAGAATAATTAATCAATGGTGCGCTAAGTTAAACTAAACTGTTATGTATACAACCAGAACTAGATTATTTACTTGATAATTTTTCATGTGGGCAGAGATAATTGTGTGCCTTGTATCCCATCTCATATTGAAGTGTGGGCGGAGATAATTATGTACCTTGTATGCCACGAAGACTAATCGGTAAATGGGATAATGCATGATGTTTTTTCTTCCAACATGTTACTGTTCTTCACAATTCTCAGGTGTGGTTAATCTAGATGTGAATTTTATGGTCCAAAAGCATCAGACTAAATCTGAACCATTAAGTTCATATATGTTCTCAAGTGCTTAACTGAAGTTTTATGATGCTAGCAAATATTTGTCTTTGTAAAGAATTCTACTGTTAGCATAATAAGGTCACTAAGTGCATCATTTAATTGCCTAAAATGGACTTGGCTTTGAGTGTTGTTATTTCACATGCAAAAGGCAAGTTTATTGACAGAAATTAGCTTTAATTGATGAAGAAAGTATGCCATTAGTTTACTGTTTTCATGTTTTGTTAATTATGAAATACATTTTATTTTACAGAATCATCCATTTTGATATACCAAGCTTTGTCACGTGCATATAAACTTGATATTTTGTTGTTGTACTTGATGAATATGAAATGATTTGTCCACCCTTTGTTTTAAAATGAAGCTGACCTTTCTATGTTTAGATGATAAATTGTCACATTTATAGAACAAAATTTTTAACCTGTAACTAGTCTGCTATTTTCTATCGTGTGTTGCCCACATTTTCATGCTACCTTAATATAGTAGCGGTGTGTCCATTAGATTATTGGTTGAAAAATCAGCTAATATTATTACTCTTTAGATTCATTTGGGAGCTGCCTGTTATAACTTGTTATAATTTTGTATGTGTTTTGGATTCTATGCAGGTTTGGCAATTTGGAGATTGAAGTTTTTTAGCAGGAATTACTTGGGTTCGAATAGCTGTCTGGAAGCCGTGGTGTAGTGTTGTAGATTAAATCAGCTAATAGTGCATTTTTTCGTTCAAGTCATGTTATTTGAAATTAAAAATATGTTTATATCACTTGTGATGTTTTGATATTAAACTTTGTTTTTGGAATCAAGCTAGATTGTTGAAACTGTATATTGTCATATGAACAAATGCTATTGTTTCAATGAATATAATTTGGTTCTCTTGTTGTAAATTGGGCTGCATTAAGAGAAGAGGCTGGACTAAGAAAGGGGCAAATGGGCTGGACTAAAAAAACAGGTGGGCTAAAGGTAGGGCCAAAATAAACAACTAATGGGTTGTATTGGACTGAAATCCTAATTGGGCTGGTTACTGCATGGGCCTTGCTAGACTCCACGTCAGATCCACGTAGACGCCATGTTAGGTCCACGTTGCTTCCAGGTAATTTAAATCGTTGACGGTTTTTTTCGTCACAACCTAATTTGGGCTGGGCGGGCCTAGGGCAGGTCCATGACGGCCAAGAACCGTCATGGAAGGTATTCTGTCAAATTATGACGCGATATACATGACGGATTTCGTGTCCGTCATGGACGGACACACATGACAGATTTTGGTTGATCTGTGACGGACTAGTACTGTCATGTATTAACAAGATTCTTGTAGTGTTTGCAAAATACTACCAGGACTAAGTTCATGATAAATTTAAGTTCAATTAATCATATTACTTAAGAACTCCCACTTAGACAGACATCTCTCTAGTCATCTAAGTGATCACGTGACCCAAACCAACTAAACCATGTCTGATCATCACGTGAGATGGAATAGTTTTCAATGGTGAACATCACTATGTTGATCATATCTACTATATGATTCAAGTTCGACCTTTCGGTCTCCGTGTTCTGAGGTCATATCTGTATATGCTAGGCTCGTCAAGTTTAACCTGAGTATTCTGCGTGTGCAACTGTTTTGCACCCGTTGTATTTGAACGTAGAGCCTATCACACCCGATCATCACGTGGTGTCTCAGCACGAAGAACTTTCACAACGGTGCATACTCGGGAGAACACTTCTTGATAATTAGTTAGAGATCATCTTAAAATGCTACCGTCAAACAAAAGCGAAATAAGATGTATAATGATAAACATCATATGCAATCAAAATATGTGACATGATATGGCCATGATCATCTTGCGCCTTTGATCTCCATCTCCAAAGTACTGTCATGATCTCTATCGTCACCGGCACGACACCATGATCTTCATCATCTTGATCTATATCAATGTGTCGTCACATGGTCGTTTCGCCAACTATTGCTCTTGCAACTATTGCTATCGCATCGCGGTAAAGTAAAGCAATTATTTGGCACTTGCATCTTATGCAACAAAGAGACAACCATAGGGCTTCAGCCAGTTGCCGATAACTTCAACAAAACATGATCATCTCATACAACAACTTATATCTCATCACGTCTTGACCATAGCACATCACAACATGCCCTGCAAAAACAAGTTAGACGTCCTCTACTTTGTTGTTGCAAATTTTACGTGGCTACTATGGGCTGAGCAAGAACCGTTCTTACCTACGCATCAAAACCACAACGATAGTTCGTCAAGTTAGTGTTGTTTTAACCTTCGCAAGGACCGAGCGTAGCCACACTCGGTTCAACTAAAGTTGGAGAAACAGACACCCGCTAGTCACCTGTGTGCAAAGCACGGCGGTAAAACCAGTCTTGCATAAGCGTACGCGTAATGTCGGTCCGGGCCGCTTCATCCAACAATACCGCTGAACCAAATTATGACATGCTGGTAAGCAGTATGACTTGTATCGCCCACAACTCACTTGTGTTCTACTCGTGCATATAACATCAACGCATAAAACCTATGCTCTGATACCACTGTTGAGGAACGTAGTAATTTCAAAAAATTTCCTACGCACACTCAAGATCATGGTGATGGCATAGCAACGAGAGGGGAGAGTGTTGTCCACCTATTGTCGTAGACCGTAAGCGGAAGCGTTATGACAACGCGGTTGATGTAGTCGTACGTCTTCATGATCCGGCCGATCCAAGTACCGAACGTACGGCACCTCCGAGTTCAGCACACGCTCAGCTCGATGACGATCTCCGGACTCGATCCAAAGAAAGTGTCGGGATGAGTTCCACAAGACGACGGCGTGGTGGCGATGATGATGCTCCACCGGCACAGGGCTTCGCCTAAACTCCGCAACGATATGACCGAGGTGGAATATGGTGGAGGGGGCACCGCACACGGCTAAGGAACGATCCGTAGATCAACTTGTGTCTATGGGGTGACCCTGCCCCCGTATATAAAGGAGTGGAGGAGGGGGAGGGCCGGCCCTCTCTTTGGCGCGCCCTAGGGGAGTCCTACTCCCACCGGGAGTAGGATTCCCCCTTTCCTAGTAGAACTAGGAACCCTTCCATGTAGTAGGAGTAGGAGAGAAGGAACGGGAAGAGAGAAGGAGAAGGAAGGAAGGGGGCGCCCCCCTCCCTAGTCCAATTCGGACTAGTCCAAGGGGACGGGTCCGGCCACCCTTTTGGCCCTTTCTCTCCTTTCCCGTATGGCCCATTGAGGCCAAATACGAATTCCCGTAACACTCCGGTACTCCGAAAAATACCTGAATCACTCGGATCCTTTCTGAACTCCGAATATAGTCGTCCAATATATCGATCTTTACGTCTCGACCATTTTGAGACTCCTCGTCATGTCCCAGATCTCATCCGGGACTCCGAACTCCTTCGGTACATCAAAACTCATAAACTCATAATAAAACTGTAATCGAAACCTTAAGCGTGCGGACCCTACGGGTTCGAGAACTATGTAGACATGACCGAAACACGTTTGCGGTCAATAACCAATAGCGGGACCTGGATGCCCATATTGGCTCCCACATATTCTACGAAGATCTTTATCGGTCAAACCGCATAACAACATACATTGTTCCCTTTGTCATCGGTATGTTACTTGCCCGAGATTCGATCATCGGTATCCAATACCTAGTTCAATCTCGTTACCGGCAAGTCTCTACTCGTTACATAATGCATCATTCCGTAACTAACTCATTAGCTACATTGCTTGCAAGGCTTATAGTGATGTGCATTACCGAGAGGGCCCAGAGATACCTCTCCGACAATCGGAGTGACAAAACATAATCTCGAAATACGCCAACCCAACATGTACCTTCGGAGAAACTCCTTTATAATCACCCAGTTACGTTGTGATGTTTGGTAGTACCCAAAGTGTTCCTCCGGTAAACGGGAGTTGCATAATCTCATAGTTACAGGAACATGTATAAGTCATGAAGAAAGCAATAGCAACATACTAAACGATCAAGTGCTAGGCTAACGGAATGGGTCATGTCAATTACATCATTCTCCTAATGATGTGATCCCATTAATCAAATGACAACTCATGTCTATGGTTAGGAAACTTAACCATCTTTGATTAACGAGCTAGTCAAGTAGAGGCATACTAGTGACACTATGTTTGTCTATGTATTCACACATGTATTATGTTTTCGGTTAATACAATTCTAGCATGAATAATAAACATTTATCATGAAATAAGGAAATAAATAATAACTTTATTATTGCCTCTAGGGCATATTTCCTTCAGTGACGACCTTTCTGAGGCTGGTGGTCGTATGTGACTTCCCCTCCATTTACAGATCAGTTTTAATGCAACTCGGCAGGTGAAACATGTGCCTCTTTTAGAGTCACCAGCGGATACTACGCATGACGTCACTTGTGGGATGTCAAGTCATGCCTACTACCGGCACGTGATGCATGGTGGCTCTGGCGAAGGTCTCATGTCCAGCTTGTTGCTGCTGGATCGAAGGTGGTGTAACAGAGAAGGGAGGCATGCGATATGGGACGTCTGTCTAGTGTCTTCTCCGGAGGTATCTAGTTAGAGAGGCGTCGGTGGCCAGATTAGTGATGATGATGCATATGGCTCCAACGGTGACCTTATGCACTCTGGTGGAAACACAAGATCTCTGATAAGGCTATGTCGGCACGCGTATGCGTCGTGCCCTTGCTGAAGGTGATGGATTGAAGCTTGGCTTCAGGGATATGAGAATCCGGAGTTCAATGTGCTAGACTCACCATCATTGGTGCACGTGCGACGATTCCTTCTTGAAGGCACAACCTAGGATTTGTGTATTTGTCGTATTGATGTCATCTTGTAACATAGGGTTAGTGGTTATCTGTTGGAGTTACATCCGTGAGTCATGCGCCTCGGATTTCCTTTTTGCTTTATTTTCGAATCGATGTTGTTCGGTTGCTGGATTTTGCATTCTTAATTATATATGGCTGCATGCATTGTCCTGATGCAGAGTTCGGTTTTATCCTCCTTTTAGAGAAATGTGCTTTTGTGTAGCTTGCTCATTTAACCACTGAGCTTGTTCATAGCTTGAAATACTTAACTTGCCTACTTAAAACAAAGGTTAACATGTGCGATGTGGAGTTCATGTATGTCAACTTCCCTTGTACCATATCTGTCCACAAGAAATTCATAAGCATGGTGGTTTGAACTTTGGTGCTGTAGAAATGTGTACGCATATTTCGTGCCGCGGAAACAAATAAATAATTGTATGTATATTTGAAATTTCAGATGGAGTGGATGGTTGAACCAGGAATCAAGACATAAACTAGTGGTGAAACATTTGAGGGGACATTAATTTTTAGTCAATTGTTACACTTTCCAATAAAAGATGATATAATCATATTAAGTACAGTTGAGTCGGTTACATAACAAACATCAAGCGTATGTCGCCGATATATGTTGTGTACAATTAGTGTATCTTTGGTGCATCTCGAGCAAGATGCGAGCATTTTGATTCGTCTCGCCATGTGTGCGCTTCTACTTTCTCTGGGGTTGCTTTCTGTGGGTTTAGCTCTATTAAGCTTCTCTTGTTCCTTTCGTCCTTGTTATATAAGACATGACTGTCATGTGTTGTCTCCCCATTGATGATATTTAGTCAAACCCCAATCGTAACACCAGTTGGTTTGGCGGTGCGATGTAGGGAAACCCAAGATCTAGATTTTCTGGGTTGGACGATGGCGGTCCGCAACGTCGTTCTCTCTCCTGGGGGCATCGTCTCGGAGTACACCTTGGAGGGTTCAGAAGGTGGAGTGGTGTGGCTTTTACCGCATCGACAACAGTGGGTCTCGGCGTCATGGCGTAGCGGGGTCTCGGTGATAGATGTGTGATGATGCATGCACGCACGAAGATGCGTTGTCTGGAGTCGTGGCGCTTCGAGGGTAGTACAGCCTGGCAAGCTGAATGTGTTGATCGCTCCTGAAGATGAGACGACGGAAGATGGTGGCGGCAGATCCAGAGCGTGCACATGTGATGCGCGTTGCGGGTCGGCCAGACCAGACGGTGTTCTCGGCCCGATGCGGGGCAGCTGCATGAGGGCACTGGATTAGATAGTGCGTGTTCATGTGGTTCGGGCACAGTAACAAGACTGTAGGCGTTGCGACTTTGTTCACTAGAAGAGTCTTCGGTTTGATCTATGTATTCATGTTGTTAGACTCCAGTGAATAACACTAATAAAGATGGCTGTGTGCATCGATTGATGCAGAGCTGGGGTAATCCTACTTTTCGAAAAAAAGGAAAAAGAGTTGGTTTGGCGGTTAAGCTTGTCTAGCTCTTAATACCAGGTGGTAATCATTGATTATACTGGATCCAACAGCCAGATCTAGTACAAAAGAATGTTGGGTAACATGTACCTAGGTGGTGCCATTGAACGATGAAGAGGCACTGAGGTAGTAACATGTACACGTGGTTGAAGGTTGGTGATGGTTCTTCTTGCTATCGGTAGTGAGCTGTAGGTGTAGAACTATTTGGTTAATGAAGATAATGGAGGTAGACTAATTAGAAAACTCAAGATGATATAACAATGCTAGCTAGGCATGGTTGACTTCGTACACTAACAACCATTTGGTATAAGGATGCATATGCATTGCACGTCCTAAGTTCAAATTTAGAGCATGTTTTGGTCAACGTAAAAGCAAGCCGAGGCTGGATGTTACTTGTTCATGTTTCTCCAACGAGAACACTGGTGGAAAAAAGGCCTTTGGTCGCGGTTCGCAACTGCCATTAGTCGCGGCTGCGCAACCGCGACCAAATAAGCGCGACTAAAGCCCCCCACCTTTAGTCGCGATCGCTAAGAACCGCGACTAACGGCCCGTCCCGTGGGCGCCAGTGACGGTCAGGCGGAGGACCTTTAGTCGCGGTTCTTCGGCCAACCGCGACTAAAGGCCGCCGCAGTTTAGGGTTTTAGCCCCCCTAAACCTGTTTTCTGTTTAATTTGTATTGTTTTATTTCTTTTGTGCTTTATTTTAATTTTGAAGGAGTTTCATATATTCTACGGTACTACATACATGCATATGAATGTACAATTTCAAATAAATTTGAAATTAGAACCAAAAAGAATTCAAGAGGAATATACAATATATATTCAATATCATCGGATGACCATATACAATTTTGAACAAGTTTCCATACATGATTTAATCCATATAAAGTTCTACGTCCTCGTAATAGTGTTCTCCTTTAGGATGGAGGACTTCCTGAACCATCCAGCTAGTTCCTCTTGAAGTGGTCGGAAGCGAGCTTACGACTAAGCATCCACCGGAGGTTATTCCTCCGAGCATTGGTATCACTCGGAACCCGCCAGAGGTGTATCTCCGATCATCTCACGAACATAGTATCCACATAGATTGGTCTCCGGTGGCTGAATATCCCCACATTCTTAGGCTTTAACCTTTTGAATTCTAGCTCTTTTTGAATTCACCGACCTTTGTATCTACGAACCGTCTCCAAACCCTACGAGGCAAAGAAAATTAAATGAACAAGAGAGTTATTAGTTACTTGATATTAGGAAATGAACGAAATAGGCCGATCGATATAGAGCGCAAATGAATGAAAATAATTACTTCGCAGCATTCTTCTCATGTCGCCCCAAAGCTTTGGATCCATATTCGAGAGTCGTGGGCGAGACATTACGAGGTGTTAACTTTAATTACTAGCGAGAATCCAAAGGAACCTGCGGACACGATACATGCACAAGACGTCATGCATAACTCATCGATTAGCCGCCACATACCATGCATGGAGTAAACAAAAGAGAATGTGCTCAAGACGAAACACTCACCCAAAATGGTAAGGAAATAGAATATCACTTTTGAGTTCCTGCTTTGTAAGAAACGCCACAGTGCCGCCTCCACGTCGGCGGGTGACGCTCCAACACATGTCCATTAACGATGTGTGGGTCAATGAACCCAACATCATGGATGTTCCTTACTCGCATTCCTTAATCTTCATTCTGCATGTATAATAGCGGACACAACAATATAGTTAGGACATATATATAGTGCAGCAATATGAACGAGATGGGGTAGAAATTAATAAATCACTTACGTAACGTAGCAACCGATGATAGATTTGTCGAGCTCAGCAGATTGAAAAGTCGGAACAATTCACTCGGTGCAATTTGTACATAGTAATGTTTGAAGTGATGCTCATGTCTAACTTCCGCATAAATATATTCTTTGGCGTTTTTATTTTTATGTAACCCTTGTACCAATTCAGCAGACCTTTCATTTGGTCGGGTAGATCCTTTTCTGCAAGCAGCTCGACGAGAGGCCCATTCTTGACATATGTAATTACTACCTCCTTCATCGGGCGCCTCATCAAGGCCTAATAGTTCACGAAGAGTAATACCTAAGTTGGCGCTTGTTCTCGCACTTTCGTTACATACTCAATCCTGTGTTGCCGCAGCTTGTATGATCTCGGGGCATCCGGACGAAGGCTTCCACTATAAGCGGGCAATCGATTGTTTACTTTGTTCCCGAGCTGGGCAACTTGTTTCCGCTTTTTTACTTTCGCCTTCTCCGCTCTTTGTTCTCCTTGAACATGAGTGCCTGCTCGCAGTTCACGTGCAAAGTCGTTAGGCGATTCTTCGCGGCTTGGGACGGTGTGCTCAAAAATGACTTAGCCCACTTCTTTTGCTCATCGAAAATACTTGGCTTGGGCTCGGGCTCTCTTTTCTTCTTGCAGTCCGCCTTCCATTTCTCCAAATCAGCAGCCGCGTCGCTGCCGACTTCCTCGGCACTACGCTCCCAAGGCCTTGTGGGGAGAGGCTTGATGATGGCTCCGGTACCTTTGTGGTCTTAGGTACATAAGGGTCCGGGTTAATAATCCAGGACTGCTTCTGCTTCTTTGCCGTAGGTGGATTGGGGGGCGGCGTCTGATCACCCGCCGGACGAGGACTGGGGGGCGGCGGATGATCACCACGGACGTTAGGATCGGGGCGGCGTCGGTGATGTGACGGAGGTGTAGGTGAACCGCCACCACCACCACCACCACCACCACCGCCACCGCCACCACCACCACCGTAGGGGGGTGGACTTGTTGTCCTTGGCGCCTCGCCTGGAAACTTGGTAAACTTCTTTTGCCATAGAATGAAATGGCGCTTGACATCTCCAAGTCTTTTCTCCCTTCGTGTAGCAATGTCAATCTCCGTGTCCTCAAACCCTTGGACTATGTCCTCCACCGTGACACGAGCATAGCCATCTTGAATGGGGTTGTTGTGGTGGAGTGCTCTAGGTAAACATGGTAAAGCACGCCGATGGCTACCTTCATGGACATGTTCCCGATAGGATAATACAGATGACATTCTTTCATCTCCTTTATATCGCCCACGGGTAGCGAGGAGGCTCCGTGCAGTAATTTCGACCACCGAGGCTCCGTGCAGTAATTTCGATCACCGAGGCTCCGGTGCAGTAATTTCGATCGTCGGTGCATCTGCACCAGCCGGTGGGAGCCTCCGTGGAAGCCACGCTGCTTCTCCGCTCTTGGCTTCCGAGATCCGCCGGATGATCTTCATGCTGCACCCGAGCTGCATCTCTTTCGGCTACTAGTACACTCATGGTTTTCTTCATCACATCCATTTCCGATGCCAACCGCGCCACAACATCTGCTTCCCGATCCATCTTTCTCTTACGGCTTCTATAACCGTACGGGTCATCGTTCTGGGGGAAAGGGACAAAGGGACCTTAAAGGAGGGTCCCTTAAACCATCGTTCCCGATCCGCTTGAACCATTTGCACCGGAACAAAGGGACCTTAAAGGAGGGTCCATAGTCAAGTTCCCATATCTCCTCTATGTAACCATAATATGTGACCTCTTGCCCATTCTCGGTTCTTTGCATCAAAGCGACACCACTGTTTTCGTTGGTGCTCTTTTTATCTTGGGCGATCGTGTAAAATGTATTCCCATTTATCTCGCACCCTTGGAAAGTCGTTATAGTCGAAGATGGTGTCTTGGCCAACATGTACAACTGATCTACAACATCATTGTCATTCATTAAATGTTTTCTCAACCAACTGCCGAAAGTCTCCATGTGGGCCTTCCTAATCCAGATTCGAGCTTCCCGGTTGTCGAACGTAAAATATTCTTGTGTTTCTCAAAGTACGGAGCCACCAAGCTGGAATTGGTCAAGATGAAGTGTGGTGTGCTTCATCGAGAATGGCCGTCCATACATATCGTTGATTTCCTTCCGATCGTGCCTTTTCCACTTAGTCTCCCCTCGTGCATGATCGAGGAAGACCAATCGCTTAAGGTCGAACAAAGTCAACACAAAACTCAATTACCTCCTCATTTCCATAGCCCTTGGCGATGCTTCCTTCGCCTAGCACGGTTACTGAACATATTTCTTTAATACTCCCATGAACCTCTCAAGGGGAACATATTGTGTAGAAATACAGGACCGAGAACGAAAATCTCTTCGACTAGGTGAACCAGGAGGTGCGTCATAATATTGAAGAAGGATGGCGGAACACCAACTCAAATCGACAAGACATTGGATCACATCGCTCAGAACCGTGGTAGAACTTCCGATTGATTACCTTCGAGAGATTGCATTGAGGAATGCACATAGCTTCACAATGGCTACTCGAACATTTTCCGCAGGAGCCCCTCAAAGCAATCGGAAGCAATTGCGTCATAATCACGTGGCGGCCGTGAGACTTCGAGTTTTGGAACTTTTTCTCCGCCATGTTTATTATTCCCTTTATATTGGGCGAGAATCCAGACGGGACCTTCATACCGCTCGGGCATTCAAAAAGATGACCTTCTCTTCTTTGGTCGAGCGTAGCTGGCACGACCTTGAAACCATTCCGGATGCGGTCATCGTGGTCTTTCAAACGTTGTTGGTCCCGCCGTGCTTCCTTTGTATCATTTGTCTTCCCATACACGCCCAAGAAGCTTAGGAGGTTCACGCAAATATTCTTCGTAACGTGCATCACGTCGATTGCAGAGCGGACATCTAGGACTTTCCAATATTCTAGCTCCCGAATATAGATTTCTTCTTCCACATGGCTGCGTGCCCGTCGGCTCCTTCGAACTGATTGTCCGCCAGACCCTTTCCAAAGATGACTTTCAAATCCTTGACCATATCAAATACCTCGGCACCAAGCAGGTTCCGCAGCTTCGCCGGTGATCTGCCTTGCCGTTGTAATGCTTGCCTTTCTTTCTTCTTGGATGAATTTTCGGAAGAAATCGACGATGCCCAAGGTACACGTTCTTCTTACAATTTGGCAAATGTACACTTTCGGTCTCATGTAGCGGTGCGTGCATGCATTGTATCCCTTATTTGACAGTCCGAAAGGTTACTAAGAGCAGGCCAATCGTTGATGGTTACGAAAAGCAACGCTCGAGGTCAAATTCCTCTTGTTTGTGCTCATCCCACACGGACACCACCCCACAGCTGTAAAAGTTCATCAACTAATGGCCTTAGGTACACATCGATGTCGTTGCGGGTTGCTTTGGACCTTGGATGAGCACCGGCATCATAATGAACTTCCGCTTCATGCACAACCAAGGAGGAAGGTTGTAGATGCATAGAGTCACGGGCAGTGCTATGGCTGGAGCTCGCCGCCAAAAGGATTCATGCCATCCGTGCTTAGAGCAAATCTTATGTTCCTTGCGTCACCGCAAAATCTTTGAACCATCTGTCGATCTTTCTCCATTATGTTCCATCTGCGGTGTGTCTCAACTCCCGTCCGACTTACGGTCCTCTTTGTGCCATCGCAACTACTTGGCATGCTCTTTGTTCTGAGCAGACGTTTCAACCGTGGTATTATAGGAGCATACCACATCACCTTGGCGGAACCCTCTTCCCGGTTTACGGTCCTCAACATCGTCACCGGGGTCATCGCCTCGATCTTATAACGCAATGCAAGGCATACCGGGCATTCATTCAAATTCTCGTATTCACATGGTAGAGGATGCGATCGTTGATGCATGCATGTATCTTCGAACCTCTAAACCTAGAGGGCGGACAACCTTCTTTGCTTCAGACGCGTCTTGGGGCAACTCGTTATCCTTTGGAAACATATTCTTCAACATTTTCAGAAAGTTTTCAAATGCCGAGTCACTACACCGCCTCGCCTTCCATTTCAGCAAATCCATTAGTGCAGCCCAAATTTTTCGACCATCATCGCATCCGGGTACATCGCCTTTCAGTGATCCTCTAACATGCGATCCAAATTCTCCTCTCCTTTTCGGTTTAGCGGCGTCTCCGTGCATCGGCAATGGTCCCACCAAGATCATCAACGGGATCATCACGTGCCTCTTCTTCACCTTCCCTTCACCTTCAAAGATCCTCCATGAAAGTATCACCGAAATGAGCAAGATAGCTTTCATCGATGAAATCATCCCTTCTTCATCTTCTTCCATTATAACCCTCTTTCTCCATGCTTGGTCCAACAATTATAGCTTGGCATGAAACCCTTCAAGCAGATGCATGTGAACAACTCTTGAGGAAGAGTAACCCTTCTCATTCTTCAGATAACATATGGACAGATAACAAAACCCCCGCTTGTTCGCATTAGCCACTACGAGGAAATCTTTCAAACCCGTAGTGAACTTCATGGAGAGTCGATTACCGTACATCCATTGCCGATTCATCTCGCATTATTATAATATAAAATATATAATTAACCATCATGCATTTGTTAAACTAACTAGCTACAAACAATATAAATTAAACAATGAACTACACACATGCATATTGACACATCAAAGGTTCATCAAGTTGCTAACATGATCGAAGAGTGTGGCTCCAACACTTCATGTCATGTTTGTTTCATGCTCTTGGGGCATTCCATCAAACACCTTATGTGCATAAGAGGAACCAAAAGCAAACCTACACCCACTTGTGAAGAGAATGGCTCCAAATGGCTAAGTGTTGGCTGCTTTGGATGGGTATATATAGGGAGGGCTTTAGTTGCGGTTGGCACAGCAAACCGTGACTAAAGGTGCCGAAAACCTTTAGTCGCGGTTGTCTGGCCAACCGCGACTAAAGCCCTCACGCACCACCGCCACCGAGCGCCTGCAGGCCCGAGCCTTTGGTCGCGGTTCACCTCGTAATCATGACTAAAGGTCCCATTAATCGCGGTTCCTACAGCTTCGCGACTTATGGGGCTGGACGGAAGCCTGTTTTTCCACCAGTGGAATAACAGAATGGTGAGGCAAAAGAGAGTGTGAGATGCAACTTCTCTTCCGAACAAAGAATATATCCAGTGATAGCATCCTTTACATGATAACATGATACCATCGTACGATGACACTTGTAAGATGTTTTGAAATTGTTTTAATGCCTAAGATTTGTTTCTACAATCTCACAAAAATTCAAACCCAAATTCAGTCTACATATAGAGAAAAGAAAAACAAAGTCAGACATAAACGTGACTTGCGTTTTTGTCTGTGATATTATTATAATTTTACATTTTTATTTCCCATGAGAAGGTAACATTGTATGTGGCTGGCTATGGTAACTATCTCTGTCGGTAATGAGCTAAACAAGAAGTATTAGTGGTATATTAATATATACTATGTGAAGGTCAACTTATTAGAAAACTCGTGATAAAATAAGAAAGCTACCCAAGGTTGACATGCATCCTGCATCAACAACCACGTGGGTGCATATGCACTGCACATTCAAAGTTCAGACATCAAGTATATTTTGGTTGCATGTAGATGAAGTCTAACTTCCATGTCGCTCGAACGACAACACCATATTTTTAAGTCAAAAGAAATTTGTGATGCAGCATGATTCTCTGGAAGGGAATGGATCTAGCGATAAAACCATTTAAGTGATATTGTGATACCATCACGGTAGAACATGTAATCACTTTTGAATTTGAGTTACTCCCTCTCTCTCAGTTTATAGGGCGTGCACGTACCCCTAAATCGTCAATTTGACCAACCTAATATAAGTCATATGTTACAAAAATATAGCAATATAAACTTCAGATGTTCTATTTTCAAACCGTATAATTTTTGTGTTATATAATTTATATTAGGGTGATAAAATTGGCAACCTAGGTATACGAGTAGGACTTGTAAACTGAAATGGAGGGAGCAGTATCTAAGATGTGTTTCTACAATCCTCTAAAATTTAGCCCTAAATTTGATATATATATATATATATATATATATATATATATATATATATATATATATGTATATATATATAATGCATATCTGAAAGACGGTCTATTCTGCTAATATTAGCGAATAATTATTCTACACACCACTTGACATCTGCACGCTCAACAAAAGCGCCTTTGCATCATTTTGACGACGAAACCTTTGCAATAGAGACTAGTGAACTTCGTGTCGAAAAAAACTGCACGTGGTGTTTTTTCGGTACTGTTTTCGCTCTAATTTTTTAACCGTTTATCGGAAAGAGGCGTGTAATATACCATTGAAAAGTTATGGATTAGTCGCAACTTTGACATGTTGAACACTTTTCGAGATTCCACACGGTTTAAGAGCGGTTTTGAAAATAGTGCGGCTGATGATGAGTGGCAGCGAGCGTTTTTTCGCGTTTTTTTCTAAACCGCTTGTCGGAATGTAGCAAATGATACGCCGTTGGATAGATATCGTCGAGGCGCATCTTTTTCATATATAAATCTTTCTCTAATTCATTACGGTTTAAGAGCAATTTCAAATTTACTAAATCGCGGAATTCTGTTTTTCATTTTTTTTCAAATTTTCGGTACTGTTTTCGCTCTAGGTTTTGAACCATTTGTCGAAACGAGGCGTGTGATACGCCGTTGGAAAGCTACGAACGAGGCGCAACTTTCATATGTAGGAATGGTTTTGAGATTCCTTACGGTTTTAAGTTAATTTTGAAAATCGTGCGGCGGATGACGAGTGGCAGCGGCTGTTTTTTCGTGAAATTTTTGCAAACCGCTGTTCGAATGATTCAAGCGATCGCCGTTGGAAAGATATCGACGAGACGCAACTCTTTCATGTAGAACACTCTCTCTAATTCCTTACGGTTTAAGAGCAGTTTCGATTTTACCGAAAAGCGGACACTTTGTTTTTCGCGACCCCCAAATCTACGTGGGTACTTCATCCGACTGAAAACCGCACTGCATCGGACAAAAAAACGCACTGCATCGGACGGGTAAGAGAACTGCATGATTTCTTTTTTGTGGGACGTAAATTTTTGTAGACTCAGAAGAAAACCACACTCTTTTAGACTGAAAACTGCACTGCATCACACGGACTAGCGGACTGCATGATTCTTTTTTGTGGGACCTAAATTTTTGAAGACAAGTAAAAAAAACCGCACTTCTTTTAGACTGAAAACTGCACTGCATACGACGGTCAAGCAAACTGCATGGATTCTTTTGTCCTTTTTATAAAAAGTTTATGAACGAGAGTGGACCGTAGAGACGACAGCAAGTGAACCCCAACACTCCTGAAAGTGATCCACAACATTCTTTTGAAGTGAACCACATTACTTTTTTTACTTGTTTTATTTAATGTGATCCAACAAACACAACATGAACTTTTTTAAATACAAGTGAAGTGTACTTCAAAGTCCTTCGAAGTGGAATTTTTTTAAGACCAAAGTGCACTGCATTTGCATGTTTTTTTAATGTATTTCGCTCTAAATGATTTGTACTAAAGAGTCCTTCATAGTGGACCCTTTTTTAGAGCAAAGTGCATCGGACGGTCGAAAAGGGTGAACCACAACACCACATGAGATGAACAACATTTTTTCATGAAGAACAATCCATGCATATTAAAATGAATTTCTCAACAAATAATTAGACACATTCCCAATAACAAGAAAATCCCACAATAGTGAAGTTCACTCATTGCGTCTTGGGTTTGCCTGAGACACAAGTGAACCTTTGCAAAATTTGAGACAAGGTTCACTGTCCAGCACACACACACAAGTTTTCAACAAATAATTAGACACATTCCTTTGCAAAAGACAGTTAAACTTTTCTTACAAAAATATGAACTTCTAGGTCACTAGAAAATTAGACAACACCTTTTTTAGAACCGAAAACTGAATCACAATTTGTGTCCTGGGGCTGCACCATGTTCCTTCTACTTGCAGACAGCGTCGGGGGGAGTATCCAGCCGTGCCCAGTGCGTGTGGAGAGGCGAACCTACGCTA
Organism: Aegilops speltoides; assembly: GCA_021437245.1. Taxonomy (NCBI): domain Eukaryota; kingdom Viridiplantae; phylum Streptophyta; class Magnoliopsida; order Poales; family Poaceae; genus Aegilops; species Aegilops speltoides. The sequence continues at coordinate 91,451,013 of CM038147.1, read as the reverse complement.
GTACCTGCAAGCACCTGCACAACCTGAGCTAGCAAACTACGAGCCCCCGGGGATGCGTCTAAAGAAAAGAACTGCACTTGTGCACTAATCGAGCCAAGACTGGCATGGCCCGGCCTTCGATCTAGCCGCCTACCGATCCAAACTCAAAAAGCGCACCGCATTTGCACTCAAATGAAAAAATAGCAGAACAAAAGTGCAAACTAGAAGCATTTTACAATCTGGCCGGGTTGGCAATGTTGTGGCATGCGAGCACTGCACGCGCTACTTTGCCAAACTGCATGCACATGCCTGCCGTACTTCATGCCTACATGCCGCAAACTGCTAAGGGGGACTTCACTGTGCGAATGTCACAAGGCGGGCTCTAAATATGATTAGGCAAGCCTATACGTCGATGCAAGGTGCACTGCAAGAATAGAGCGAATAAAAGTTAACTCTGGCACAAATTTTTGGTCTTTTTCAGTCTCGGTAAGAACAAAGTGAGCTGCAGCGGAATTAGTTAGAGCATACAAAATAAAGAGAAATCAGATTATACATAATATAATTTTTTTGAAGCCCACGAACTTAAGCCATGGGCTGGCCATGGCCGCGCTAGCCAAACTGCTCGCCCGGACTGCAGAGGAAACTTGCCAGAACCTCGCTGCCGATGGAACCATACTCGCGGCGGTGCTTCACCGAACTGCAGTGTACTGGATGGAATCTTCGGTGGTGGGGAAGCACCATCCGCTTCCTCTTACGCATTCTGCAACAGATCCAACGGCAGGATTACGCGAGGTGAGGCCGGTGGTGCTCACTGGTGGCCACAACCTAGACCGTGACCTGGTCGTCGACGGCGGGGAAGGGGGCGCACGACCTCAGAGGAGGGAAGGGAGGTGTGGCTCGGTGGCCGTGGATGTCGACGGTGGCTGGAGAGGACGAACCCCGTCTGCGCCTAGCCATGGACGGAGAGGATGACACCGGGGCAGGGAGATGGGAGATGGTGAAGGAACAGGGAGGGTAGAGTCACCGGTGACCCTCGAGCCCCTCAGATCCCACACGATCCATGAATCCAGCTACCCCTTGACCCGGTGGTTGGTACTTGGTAGGGACGGCAACGCACGGATCCGAGGCCGACCACGTGCGGGCAGGAAGGAGGAAGCATGCCCAGATCTCGTCGTTGCTTGAAGGAAGGGTGTGCGTCGGCCCGCCGGATCCATGTTGCTGCTGGAGGGGCGAGGACGAGGGGAGTTGGAGGGGGTTGGGGGCATTCGCCGGGACAGTGCAGGGGACCGGCGGCGCTCAGTCCCGGCGCCTGGGCGGTGCAGCGGGGTTAGATCCGTCGCCTGACTGCCGCGTCATGGCCGGATCCATGGCCCGGGCGACGCGGAGGCGCGCGGGTCGCGAGGGTGCTGGGGACACGGCGACGCGGTGGCGCGAGGGCGGCGGGGGTGCGGGGAGGAAGGAGGCGGCGCTGCAGCGGGGGCGCGGGGAGGGAGGCGGCGGCGCCATGGGATGGAGGAGCACGGGGGAGAGATGAGTGGGGTGGGGTAGGTCGTGGGATGGAGGAGCACGGGGGAGAGATGAGTGAGGTGGGTAGCACCGTGGCAGAGGTTTTTTGTGTGTGCGCAGTTCGGTCGACCATCGTAAGTGGTTAGTTTGTAGCTTAGGGGTTGGTCAGGAGCAGACCTGGCCAAACGGCCGGGCGGACGGCATGCGGCCCGTGCTAATCGTCTGGCCGGCACGTTCGCCGTGTACGTTTAATAAGCCGGCCGTCGTGCGTCTTACGGCCTTGCGCGCGTGCTCTCTGGCACGACCGGCGATTATTAAATCCACTACCGCCGTGTACGCTTAAGCACGTTGGCCCATCTAATTTTTAGGTTTGTTGGGCTATATTTTAGGCCTATTGAACGTAATTTAGATCATATATAAAAAATTCGAAAAAAATTAAGCGGGCAGTCTTGTCTTGCCAGCGTGCTCAACCTCGAGCCCGGGCATGGCCCATGGCGTCTTAGCGTCTTGCCCTAGCCCGCTTAGCTCGGGTCGTGCTGCGTTCGGGCGTGTCGTTCTGCGTGCTCTGGGGCGGCCCGATTAGCACGGCCCGTTTAACCGACTATAGTCGGAGGTGTTAGCGGAATAAGAAAGTGGTGTGCGAATAAGACTCTTAAGGGTGTTATCATAATAGACTCACATTATATATATATATATATATATATATATATATATATATATATATATATATATATATATATATATATATAGAGAGAGAGAGAGAGAGAGAGAGAGAGAGAGTGCAAAGAGAAAGGAATCAAATTCAGTCGTGAATATTAATTATCTATCTTTTTGGGATGCTATTCCTTTTAGACTTCTCTTTTCATATGAAAAGGTACCACTGTACCTTGCTGGCGGTGGTAATTCTTCCTATCGGTAGTCACCTGGAGTCAGTTGGACGTGAGAATAAAAGTTTAATTAAGATATATTGCATGAAGGTACACTAATCATAATACTTGGAATAAAATAACAATGCTACATAGGGTTGACCTGCGTTTTTCATTGGCAACAATGTGGGTGCATGTGCATTGCACATTCAAAGTTCATATGTTAGGTGTGTTTTGATCAAGCATATAGACAAGTCTAACCTTTTTCCAAAAAGGAGGATAACCTGCTACCATTGCATCAGTTCGTGCATGTAGCCTTTGGTAAGTTTAAGTTTGCACTTACTTATTCCCATTGCTCAAAGGGAACAATAGAATTGCAATTCCACCACCAATTTACTAACCTTTTAGTTTTTCTACTTGTGTCAATTAAGCCGATGCGATGGTGTCTTCTCCACAAATGGACCACTTAGATACATGACAGACTAGAGGCAATAGGGTAATTAACGATGTAGTGGGTTAGATAGGAAGGAAAGTGAAATGACCATATGTGACATAGCATTAGCGAATACAATGGAAAATCTTGGGGGCGGATCCAATGATGCCGCCATCAGAGGAAAAGAACATAGATGGGGTGTCATGCTCGGACTAGGAGAGAAGCAACAACACAAGGAGGTGGACGTAAGGTAAAATAAACATGCAATGTGGTCAGATAGCAGTGTTCGTGCTTCCTTGACCCATGTAAGAGGTATAAATTTATGTGGCTGCCATGTGTCAACAATTTTCCCATCTTAATATCTTGGTTAATCTAGAAGCTATCGAGTGCAAGTAGCTAGATAGGAAAATATGGATAACACCGGACAAAAATGTGCTCCTTCTCATTTTCTGGTCAGGATCGATCCCACGAAGATGGATGGAGATGTTCTAGTCGTAGTAGTATTAGGAATGGTTGGTCATATTTGGTATCCCGTGCATTTGCATTTTTGGACAAGTCCACATCATATCTCGCTATGTTATCACCACTTTTTAGTGATGAACAAAATAGTATCATCATTGACGGGTTTTGCAGCCGTCACTGACTAGTAATTCATGATGGGCACACCATTTTACAAGCTTTAGGTTTCGAGAACTTCTAAAGTTATTTTTATTAGTTGAATCATTTCTCAAATGAAAACTTCAAAAGAAAACACCACAATGGATCACTCGGAATTCCAATCCGTTTGATTGTGCAAGACTGCTATTTTTGCACTTGAGAATGAAAAATGAGCTAGGAAGGTATTCAAATCGTGTATTATGTTCTATTATGCTACGAGAATTGAGTCCTTCTATCATTTCCACTTACATAATTAGTTTACCTACATAATCGTATAAACTAACAATATGGCCAAAAAATTTCATTTTTAGATGTACCATGAAAATTTACATACCTGTTATTTGTTAATTATCTCTTCTAATTTGTTTTAATTATGCATGATTTCAAAAGATTACATTATGAAGATCGTATAAGTTTCCACTTGGAAGTCCGGTACACAACTTTGAAACAAAATCATTATATATTGATCTATATTTGGTTTACTCGAAACCTCTATAGAATAAGCAGTTTCCTGTGCAAATTATGGAACAGAGGCAATATCCTCCTCTCTTTTTATACATTGTGGTTGCAAGTTGCAACAGATAAGATATTAGTTAAATTTCATGTCGTCACACTTTGTTAATTTAGGAAACTAAGGTCTCGTAGGCTCCACAATGTGTTGTCACTGAATCAACTCCAGCGTGATTACACTTGCAATATTAATTACTATGTGATAAAAATATGAGAAACGTCAATTAGTCTGTTACTGCGTCTTTGTAGCATGCATGCGGTCCTTGGATGTCGCATCCTAGCACAACATCGAGGGCTAGGTAAGCGGAACCCCACGTTATTTGCTCCCCATTGACTTCAGTCTAAACAAAAGTATGCAGGGAATGACAACCAAAATATATATAACATTGGTGCATCAAGTGTTGGAAATATGCCCTAGAGGCAATAATAAAGTGGTTATTATTATATTTCCTTGTTCATGATAATTGTCTATTGTTCATGCTATAATTGTGTTATCCGGAAATCGTAATACATGTGTGAATACATAGACCACAACATGTCCCTAGTGAGCCTCTAGTTAACTAGCTCGTTTGTCAATAGATGGTTACGGTTTCCTGACCATGGACATTGGATGTCATTGATAACGGGATCACATCATTGGAGAATGATGTGATGGACAAGACCCCATCCTAAGCATAGCACAAGATCATGTAGTTCGTTTGCTAGAGCTTTTATAATGTCAAGTATCATTTCCTTAGACCATGAGATCGTTTAACTCCCGGATACCGTAAGAGTGCTTTGGGTGTGCCAAACGTCACAACGTAACTGGGTGGCTATAAAGGTATACTACAGGTATCTCCGAAAGTGTTTGTTGGGTTGACACGAATCGAGACAGGTATTTGTCACTCCGTATGACGGAGAGGTATCTCTGGGCCCACTCGGTAATGCATCATCATAATGAGCTCAATGTGACCAAGTGGTTGGTAACAGGATCATGCATTACGGTACGAGTAAAGTGACTTGCCGGTAACGAGATTGAACGAGGTATTGGGATCCCGACGATCGAATCTCGGGCAAGTAACGTACCGATTGACAAAAGGAATTGTATACGGGATTACTTGAATCCTCGACATCATGGTTCATTCGATGAGATCATCGTGGAACATGTGGGAGCCAACATGGGTATCCAGATCCCGCTGTTGGTTATTGACCGGAGAGTCGTCTCGGTCATGTCTGCGTGTCTCCCGAACCCGTAGGGTCTACACACTTAAGGTTCGATGACGCTAGGGTTGTAGAGATATTAGTATGCGGTAACCCAAAAGTTGTTCGGAATCCCGAATGAGATCTCGGACGTCACGAGGAGTTCTGGAATGGTCCGGAGGTGAAGATTTGTATATAGGAAGTCCAGTTTTGGCCAGGAAAGTTTGGGGTCACGGTATTATCTGGGACCACGGAAGGGTCCCAGGGTCCACCGGTGGGGCCACCTATCCCGGAGGGCCCCATGGGCTGAAGTGGGAGGAACCAGCCTGGTGGGCTGGTGCGCCCCTTGGCCTCCCTGCGCCTAGGGTTGGAAACCCTAGGGGTGGGGCCCCACAACTTGGGGGCAAGTCCCCCCTTGGCCGCCCCTTGAGATTCAATCTCTAGGGGGCCGGCGCCCCCCAGGGCCCTTATATAAAGAGGGGGGAGGGAGGGCTGCGTACCCTAGTCCCTGGCGCCTCCCTCTCCCCTCGTAACACCTCTCCTCTTGCTGAGCTTGGCGAAGCCCTGCCGAGATCACCGCTGCTTCCACCACCACGACGTCGTGCTGCTGGATCTCCATCAACCTCTCCCTTCCCCTTGCTGGAACAAGGAGGAGACGTCTTCCCCAATCGTACGTGTGTTCAACACGGAGGTGCCGTCCATTTGGCGCTAGGATCATCGGTGATTTAGATCACGGCGAGTACGAATCCATCAACCCCGTTCTCTTGAACGCTTACGCTTGCGATCTACAAGGGTATGTAGATGCACTCCTCTCTCTCGTTGCTAGATGACTCCATAGATTGATCTTGGTGATGCATAGAATTTTTTTATTTTCTGCTACGTTCTCCAACAGTGGCATCATGTGAAGGAAATATGCCCTAGAGGCAATAATAAAGTTATTATTTATTTCCTTATTTCATGATAAATGTTTATCATTCATGCTAGAATTGTATTAACCGGAAACATGATACATGTGTGAATGCATAGACAAAACAACATGTCACTAGTATGCCTCTACTAGACTAGCTTGTTAATCAAAGATGGTTATGTTTCCTAACCATGAACAAGGAGTTGTTATTTGATTAATGAGGTCACATCATAAGTAGAATGATCTGATTGACATGACCCATTCCCTTAGCTTAGCACACGATCGTTTAGTATGTTGCTACTGCTTTTATCCATGACATATACATGTTCCTATAACTATGAGATTATGCAACTCCGTTTACGGAGGAACACTTTGGTGCTACCAAGCGTCACAACGTAATCGGGTGATTATAAAGGAGTACTACAGGTGTCTCCAAAGGCAAATGTTGGGTTGGCGTATTCGAGATTAGGTTTTGTCACTCCGATTGTCGGAGAGGTATCTCTGGGCCCTCTCGGTAATGCACATCACTTAAGCCTTGCAAGCACTACAACTAATGAGTTAGTTGTGAGATGATGTATTACGAACGAGTAAAGAGACTTGCGTAACGAGATTGAACTAGGTATTGGATACCGACGATCGAATCTCGGGCAAGTAACATACCGATGACAAAGGGAACAACGATGTTGTTATGCGGTCTCGACCGATAAAGATCTTCGTAGAATATGTAGGAACCAATATGGGCATCCAGGTCCGCTGTTGGTTATTGACCGTGAATAATTCTAGGTCATGTCTACATTGTTCTCGAACCGTAGGGTCCGCACGCTTAAGGTTTCGATGGCGCTTATTATGAGTTTATGTATTTTGATGTACCGAAGGAGTTCGAGTCCGGATGTGATCACGGACATGACGAGGAGTCTCGAAATGGTCGAGACATAAAGATTGATATATTGGAAGCCTATGTTTGGAGTTCGAATGGTTCCGGCGCGGCGGAATTCTGGAGTACCGGAGGTTACGGAACCCCGGGAGGTAAATGGGCCTCGATGGGCCTTAGTGGAAAGGAGAAGGGCCAGCCCTAGGTGGGCGCGCCTCCCCTTCCCTAGTCCTACTAGGACTAGGAGAAGGGCCGCCCCCTCTCTCTTTCCCCCCCTCCCGAATCCTAGTCCAACTAGGATTGGGGAATCCTACTCCCGAGGAGTAGGACTCCTGGCGCCTCCCCTGGCCGCCGGCCCCCCCCCCTTGCTCCTTTATATCTGGGCAGGGGGCACCTTGGAACACACAAGTTGATCTTTAGATCGTTCCTTAGCCGTGTCGGTGCCCCCTCCACCATATTCCACCTCGGTCATACCGTCATGCGAAGCTTAAGCGAAGCCTGCGCGATGAAACATCAAGATCGTCCCACGCCGTCGTCTTGTGAAACTCTCCCTCGACACTCGGCTGGATCGGAGTCGAGGGGCGTCATCGAGCTGTACGTGTGTCAAGAACTCGGGCGTCGAGTGCTGGCGCCGGATCGGTCGGATCGCGAGGAGAACGTCGACTACTTCCTCTACGTTGTGATCGCTTCGCTTGGTCTACGAGGGTGCGTAGACAACACTCTCCCCTCTCGTTGCTATACATCACCATGATCTTGCGTGTGCGTGGGAAAATTTTTGAAATTACTCGTTCCCCAGCAAAGGCATCGAGCCAGGTTTTTCTATGGTTTGATGTTTTGCACGAGTAGAACACAAGTGAGTTGTGGGCGATACAAGTCATACTACCTACCAGCATGTCATACTTTGGTTCAGCGGTATTGTGAGATGAAGCGGCCCGGACCGACATTACGTGCGCTTACGCGAGACTGGTTTCACCGCCACGAGCACTCGTTGCTTAAAGGTGACCGGTGGGTGCTGTCTCTCTCACTTTAGTTGAACAGAGTGTGGCTACGCCCGGTCCTTGAGAAGGTTAAACGGAGTCTATTTGACGAAGTATCGTTGTGGTTTTGATGCGTAGGTGAGACTGGTTCTTGCTTAAGCCCGTAGCAGCCACGTAAAATTTGCAACAACAAAGTAGAGGGCGTCTAACTTGTTTTTGCAGGGCATGTTGTGATGTGATATGGTCAAGGCGTGATGCTATATTTTATTGTATGAGATGATCATGTTTTGTAACGAAGTTATCGGCAATCGGCGGAGCCATATGGTTGTCGCTTTATTGTATGCAATGCAATCGCCTGTAATGCTTTACTTTATCACTAAGCGGTAGCGATAGTCGTAGTAGCATAAGTTTGGCGAGGCGACAACGATGCTGCGATGGAGATCAAGGTGTCGCGCCGGTGGCGATGGTGATCATGGTGGTGCTGCAAGATGGGGATCGTGAAGCACAAGATGATGATGACCATATCATATCACTTATATTGATTTGCATGTGATGTTTATCCTTTTATGCATCTTATCTTGCTTTGATTGACGGTAGCATTATAAGATGATCTCTCACTAAATTATCAAGAAGTGTTCTCCCGGTATGCACCGTTGCCAAAGTTAAATCGTGCCCGGACACCACGTGATGATCGGGTGTGATAAGCTCTCGTCCATCTACAACGGGTGCAAGCCAGTTTTGCACACGCAGAATACTCGGGTTATACTTGACGAGCCTAGCATATGCAGATATGGACTCGGAACACGGAGACCGAAAGGTCGGCGTGAATCATATAGTAGATATGATCAACATAAGATGTTCACCATTGAAAACTACTCCATTTCACGTGATGATCGGTTATGGTTTAGTTGATTTGGATCACGTGAATCACTTGGATAACTAGAGATGTCTTTCTAAGTGGGAGTTCTTAAGTAATATGATTAATTGAACTTAAATTTATCATGAACTTAGTACTGATAGTATCTTGCTTGTTTATGTTTGATTGTAGATAGATGGCTCGTCTTTGTTGTTCCGTTGAATTTTAATCGTTCCTTGAGAAAGCAAAGTTGAAAGATGATGGTAGCAATTACGGATTGGGTCCGTAACGAGGATCATCCTCATTGCTGCACGAAGAGCTACGTCTGGATGCACCGCTAGGTGACAACTCGCTTTGCTAATGCAACTGCAGATGTTATGAGCGTCTGGCGAGCAAAGCTGATGACTACTCTATAGTTCGATGTGCCATGCTTTACGGCTTAGAACCGGGACTTCAACGGCGTTTTGAGCGTCATGGAGCATATGAGATGTTCCAGAGTTGAAGTTGATATTCCAACAGAATGCCCGGATTGAGAGATATGAAGTCTCCAATAAGTTCTATAGCTGCAAGATGGAGGAGAATAGTTACATTAGTGAGCATATACTCAAGATGTGCGGGTACTACAATCACTTGACACAATTGGGAGTTAATCTTCCGGATGATTGTGTCATTGATGAAATTCTCAATCACGCCACCAAGCTACAAAGGCTTCGTGATGAACTATAATATGCAAGGGTTAGTAAAGACTATACTGCGCTCTTCGCAATGCTAAAGGCTGCGGAGGTAGAAATCAGAAGGAGCATCAAGTGTTGATGGTCAATAAGACCACTAGTTTCAAGAAGAAAGGCAAAGGGAAGAAGAAGGGAATCTCAAGAAGAACAGCAAGCAAGTTCTTTGCTCGGAGAAGAAACCCAAGTCGGCCCTAAACCTGAAACTGAGTGCTTCTACCGCAAGCGGTAGTCCTCACTGAAGCGGAACTGCCCCAAGTATTTGGCGGATAAGAAGGATGGCAAGGTGAACAAAGGTATATGTGATATACATGTTATTGATGTGTACCTTACTAGAGCTCGTAGTAGCACTTGGTATTTGATACTGGTTACATTGCTAATATTTGCAACTCAAAACAGGGACTACTGATTAAGCGAACTCGGCAAAGGACGAGGTGACGATCTTGGCGTGGGAAATGGTTCCAAAGTCGATGTGATCGCGGTCGGCACGCTACCTCTACATCTACCTTCGGGATTAGTTTTAGACCTAAATAATTGTTATTTGGTGCTGCGTTGAGCATGAACATTATATCTGGATCTTGTTTAATGCGAGGCGGTTATTCATTTAAATCGAGAATAATGGTTGTTCTATTTATATGAGTAATATCTTTTATGGTCATGCACCCTTGAGGAGTGGTCTATTTCTTATGAATCTCGATATTAGTGATACACATATTCATAATGTTGAAACCAAAAGATGCAGAGTTGATAATGATAGTGCAACTTATTTGTGGCACTGCCGTTTAGGTCATATCGGTGTAAAGCGCATGAAGAAACTCCATCTTGATGGACTTTTGGAGTCACTTGATTATGAATCACTTGGCACTTATGAACCGTGCCTCATGGGCAAGATGACTAGAACACCGTTCTCTGGTACTATGGAGAGAGCAACAGATTTGTTGGAAATCATACATATAGATGTATGTGGTCCGATGAATGTTGAGGCTCGTGGCGGATATCGTTATTTTCTCACCTTCACAGATGACTTAAGCAGATATGGGTATATCTACTTAATGAAACATAAGTCTGAAACGTTTGAAAAGTTCAAAGAATTTCAGAGTGAAGTTGAAAATCATCGTAACAAGAAAATTAAGTTTCTACGATCGATCGTGGAGGTGAATATTTGAGTTCTGAGTTTGGTCTACATTTGAAACAATGCGGAATAGTTTAGCAACTCACGCCACCCGAACACCACAACGTAATGGTGTGTCCGAGCGTCGAATCGTACTTTACTAGATATGGTGCGATCTATGATGTCTCTTCTGATTTACCGCTATCGTTTTGGGGTTATGCTCTAGAGGCGGCCGCATTCACACTGAATAGAACACCGTCGAAATCCGTTGAGGCGACACCTTATGAACTGTGGTTTAGCAAGAAACCAAAGTTGTCGTTTCTTAAAGTTTGGGGATGCGATGCTTATGTGAAAAAGCTTCAACCTGATAAGCTCGAACCCAAATCGAAAATGTGTCTTCATAGGATACCCAAAGGAGACAGTTGGGTACACCTTCTATCACAGATCCGAAGGCAAGACATTCGTTGCTAAGAATGGATCCTTTCTAGAGAAGGAGTTTCTCTCGAAAGAAGTGAGTGGGAGGAAAGTGGAACTTGATGAGGTAATAGTACCTTCTCCTTACTTGAAAGTAGTTAAATCGCAGAAACCAGTTTACGAGACACCTCACCAAGTAGTGAGGAAGTTGATGATGTTGATCATGAAACTTCAGATCAAGTTACTTCGCAGAACCTCGTAGATCAACGAGTAAGATCCGCACTGGTGATACGGTAATCCTGTTACGGAAGTCATGCTACTAGATCATGATGAACCTCGAACTATGAAGAAGCGATGGTGAGCCCAGATTCATAAGATGGCTTGAGGCCATGAAATCTGAGATGGGATCCATGTATGAAAACAAAGTGTGGACTTTGGTTGACTTGCCCGAGGGTAGGCAAGCAATAGAAAACAAGTGGATCTTCAAGAAGAAGACCGACGACGGTAATATTCTTGTCTATAAAGCTCGACTTGTCATAAAGGTTTCGACAAGTTCAAGGGATTGACTACGATGAGACCTTCTCACCCGTGGCGATGCTTAAGTCCGTCCGAATCATGTTAGCAATTGCCGCATTTTATGATTATGAAATTTGGCAAATGGATGTAAAACTGCATTCTGAATGGATTTACGGAAGAAGAGTTGTATATGATGCAACGAAGGTTTTATCGATCCAAAGGGAGCTAACAAAGTGTGCAAGCTCCAGCGATCCATCTATGGACTGGTGCAAGCATCTCGGAGTTGGAATAAGCGCTTTGATAGTGTGATCAAAGCATTTGGGTTTGTCTGAGACTTTTGGAGAAGCTTTGTATTTACAAGAAAGTGAGTGGGAGCTCTGTAGCATTTACGATATTATATGTGGATGACATATTGCTGATCGGAAATGATATAGAATTCTGGATAGCATAAAGGGATACTTGAATAAGAGTTTTTCAATGAAAGACCTCGGTGAAGCTGCTTACATATTGGGCATTAAGATCTATAGAGATAGATCAAGGCGCTTAATTGGACTTTCACAAAGCACATACCTTGACAAAGTTTTGAAGAAGTTCAAAATGGATCAAGCAAAGAAAGGGTTCTTGCACGTGTTACAAGGTGTGAAGTTGAGTCGGACTCAATGCCCGACCACTGCGAGAAGATAGAGAAAATGAAAGATGTTCCTATGCTTCACCATAGGCTCTATCATGTATGCAATCTTGTGTACCGCACGATGTGTGCCTTGCTATAAGCCTAGCGAGGAGGTACCAAAGTAATCCAGAGTGGATCAACGGACAGCGGTCAAGAACATCTGAAATACGAAAAGGACTAAGGATATGTTTCTCGTATATGGAGGTGACAAAGAGCTCATAAATGGCAGTTACGTTGATGCAAGCTTTGACACGATCCGGACGATTCTAAATCGCAGACCGGATCGTATTTACACTAAGCGGAGGAGCCGGTTGGTGCGGTTCTAAACAAAGCGTCGTGGCGGGATCTACATGTGAAGCGGAATACATAGCAGCTTCGAAGCAGCTAATGAAGGAGTCGGATGAAGGAGTTCATATCCGATCTAGGTGTCATACCTAGTGCATCGGGTCAATGAAAATCTTCGTGACAATCTTGGAGCAATTGCCTTAGCAAAGGAATCCAGATTTCACAAGAGGACCAAGCACATCAAGAGACGCTTCAATTCCATCCGGGACTTAGTCCGACGGGAGACATAGAGATTTGCAAGATACATACGGATCTGAATGTTGCGAGACCGTTGACTAAGCCTCTTCCACGAGCAAAACATGATCAGCACCAAGACTCCATGGGTGTTAGAATCATTACTATGTAATCTAGATTATTGACTCTAGTGCAAGTGGGAGATGAAGGAAATATGCCCTAGAGGCAATAATAAAGTTATTATTTATTTCCTTATTTCATGATAAATGTTTATCATTCATGCTAGAATTGTATTAACCGAAACATGATACATGTGTGAATGCATAGACAAAACAACATGTCACTAGTATGCCTCTACTAGACTAGCTTGTTAATCAAAGATGGTTATGTTTCCTAACCATGAACAAGGAGTTGTTATTTGATTAATGAGGTCACATCATAAGTAGAATGATCTGATTGACATGACCCATTCCTTAGCTTAGCACACGATCGTTTAGTATGTTGCTCTGCTTTTATCCATGACATATACATGTTCCTATAACTATGAGATTATGCAACTCCGTTTACGGAGGAACACTTTGGGTGCTACCAAGCGTCTAGCGTAATCGGGTGATTATAAAGGAGTACTACAGGTGTCTCCAAAGGCAAATGTTGGGTTGGCGTATTTGAGATTAGGTTTTGTCACTCCGATTGTCGGAGAGGTATCTCTGGGCCCTCTCGGTAATGCACATCACTTAAGCCTTGCAAGCACTACAACTAATGAGTTAGTTGTGAGATGATGTATTACGGAGCGAGTAAAGAGACTTGCGTAACGAGATTGAACTAGGTATTGGATACCGACGATCGAATCTCGGGCAAGTAACATACCGATGACAAAGGGAACAACGTATGTTGTTATGCGGTCCGACCGATAAAGATCTTCGTAGAATATGTAGGAACCAATATGGGCATCCAGGTCCGCTGTTGGTTATTGACCGTGAATAGTTCTAGGTCATGTCTACATTGTTCTCGAACCGTAGGGTCCGCACGCCTAAGGTTTGGATGGCGGTTATTATGAGTTTATGTATTTTGATGTACCGAAGGAGTTCGAGTCCGGATGTGATCACGGACATGACGAGGAGTCTCGAAATGGTCGAGACATAAAGATTGATATATTGGAAGCCTATGTTTGGAGTTGGAATGGTTCGGGCGGCAAACGGAATTCTGCGAGTCTTAGGAGGTTACCGAACCCCGGGAGGTAAATGGGCCTCGATGGGCCTTAGTGGAAAGGAGAAGGGCCAGCCCTGGGTGGTGCGCGCCTCCCCCCTTCCCTAGTCCTACTAGGACTAGGAGAAGGGCCCGCCCCCTCTCTCTTTTCCCCTCAGGAATCCTAGTCCAACTAGGATTGGGGGAATCCTACTCCCAGGAGGGAGTAGGACTCCCTAGCCGCGCCTCCCCTTGGCCGCGGCCCCTCCCCCTTGCTCCTTTATATCTGAGGCAGGGGGCACCTTGGAACACACAAGTTGATCTTTAGATCGTTCCTTAGCCGTGTCGGTGCCCCCTCCACCATATTCCACCTCGGTCATACTGTCATGAAGCTTAAGCGAAGCCTGCGCCGTGAAACATCAAGATCGTCCTGCCACGTCGTCTTGTGAAACTCTCCCTCGACACTCGGCTGGATCGAGTCTGAGGGGCGTCATCGAGCTGTCGTGTGTCAAGAACTCGGGGCGTCGAGATAACTGGCGCCGGGATCGGTCGGATCGCGAGGAGAACGTCGACTACTTCCTCTACGTTGTGATCGCTTCGCCGGGTCTCGAGGGCGTAGACAACACTCTCCCCTCTCGTTGCTATACATCACCATGATCTTGCGTGTGCGTAGGAAATTTTTTGAAATTACTACGTTCCCCAACATCATGAGCTAGGTCTATGCGTAGTTTCTATGCACGAGTAGAACACAAAATTGTTGTGGGCGTTGGTTTTGTCAATTTTCTTGCCACTAATAGTCTTATATTGTTTCGGCGGCATCATGGGATGAAGCGGCCTGGACCGACCTTACACGTACGCTTATGTGAGACAGGTTCCACCGACTGACATGCACTAGTTGCATAAGGTGGCTAGCGGGTGTCTGTCTCTCCCACTTTAGTTGGATCGGATTCGATGAAAAGGGTCCTTATGAAGGGTAAATAAAAATTGGCATATCACGTTGTGGTTTTGGCGTAGGTAAGAAACGTTCTTGCTAGAAACCTATAGCAGCCACGTAAAAACATGCAACAACAATTAGAGGACGTCGAACTTGTTTTTGCAGCATATGCCTTGTGATGTGATATGGCCAAAAGGATGTGATGAATGAAATATATGTGATTTATGAGATTGATCATGTTCTTGTAATAGGAGTCACGACTTGCATGTCGATGAGTATGACAACCGGCAAGAGCCATAGGAGTTGTCTTTATCTTTTGTATGACCTGCGTGTCATTGAATAACCACATGTAATTACTTTACTTTATTGCTAAACACGTTAGCCATAGAAGTAGAAGTAATCGTTGGCGTGACAACTTCATGAAGACACGATGATGGAGATCATGATGATGGAGATTATGGTGTCATGCCGGTGACGATGATGATCATGGCACCCCGAAGATGGAGATCAACAGGAGCAAAATGATATTAGCCATATCATGTCACTATTTGATTGCATGTGATGTTTATCATGTTTTGCTTCTTATTTGCTTAGTACGATGGTAGTAAATAAGATGATCCCTCATAATAATTTCAAGAAAGTGTTCCCCCTAACTGTGCGCCGTTGCGAAAGTTTGTTGTCTCGAAGCACCACGTGATGATTGGGTGTGATAGATTCTAACGTTCACATACAATGGGTGTAAGCCAGATTTACACATGCAAAACACTTAGGTTGACTTGACGAGCCTAGCATGTACAGACATGGCCTCGGAACACAAGAGACCGAAAGGTCAAACATGAGTTGTATAGAAGATACGATCAACATGAAGATGTTCACCGATGATAACTAGTCCGTCTCACGTGATGATCATACACGGCCTAGTTGACTGGGATCATGGATCAATTGGATGACTAGAGGGATGTCTATCTGAGTGGGAGTTCAATATATAATTTAATTAGATGAACTTAATTATCATGAACTTAGTCTAAAATCTTTGCAATATGTCTTGTAGATCAAATGGCCCACGCTAATGTTGCCCTCAACTTCAACGTGTTCCTAAAGAAAACCAAGCTAAAAGACGATGGCAGCAACTATCTCGGACTAGGTCCTAACTTGAGATCATCCTCATAGCTGCCAAGAAAGCATATGTCCTAGATGCACCGCTTCGTGAAGCCTTTCGCTTTTCCCAAAGAACTCAAGGCGTTATGAGCGCTGGCGATCGCGTAGTGATGATTACTCCCTTGTTCAGTGCGGCATGCTGTACAGCTTAGAACCAGGGCTCCAAAAGCATTTTGAGCAGCATGGAGCATCACTACTGGAATCAGCTACTTTGCCATCTGCCAGCTCTTTGCCGTCAGCTAGCGGACGGCAAAGAAGCTCTTGCCATCGACTACTGAAAAGCAGACAAAAGAAGCGGCTGATGGCAAAGAAAGCCTTTGCCATCAGCCTGTTCTTTGCCGTCCGCTAGCAGACGGCAAAGAGGGAGGGGGGCCCCACTGAGGAGCTGGTTAAAAAATACTTAACGTCCCCCCTCTTTGCCGTCCACTAGCGGACGGCAAAGCGCGACGGCAAAGCGCACATTAGCGGACAGAGTAACAGCGCATTTATTGCCGTCCGTCTTCTTTGCCGTCCGCTGCTGATGGCAAAGGCCCCTTTGCCGTCAGCTGCCCGAAGCAGACGGCAACACAGCTCTTAGCCGTCCCCTACTTTGCCATCACCTTTTGCTGTCCGCGGCTGATGGCAAAGGTCTTTGCCGTCCGCCATCCATGCCTTTGCCGTCCGCCGTGGCAGATGGCAAAGTAGCAGATTCCTATAGTGCATATGAGATGTTCCAAGAGCTGAAAATGGTTTTCCAAGCTCACGCCCGGGTCGAGAGATATCAAGTCTCCTACAAGTTCTACAGTTGTAAGATGGAGGAGAATGGTTCTGTCAACGAGCACATACTCAAAATGTCTGGGTTGCACAACCGCTTATCTCTACTGGGAGTTAATCTCCCGGATGACGCGGTGGTCGACAGAATCCTCCAGTTGCTCCCACCTAGCTACAAGACCTTTGTGATGAACTTCAATATGCAGGGGATGGTGAAAACCATTCAGAGGTATATTCAATGCTGAAATCAGCGGAGGTGGAGATCAAAAAGGAACATCAAGTGTTGGTGGTCAATAAAACCACTAGTTTCAAGAAAGGCAAGGGTAAGAAGAACTTCAAGAAGGACGGCAAGGGAGTTGCCGTGCCCGGTAAGCCAGTTGACGTTAAGAAGCCAAAGCATGGACCCAAACCTGAGACTGAGTGCTTTTATTGCAAGGGAAGCGGACAATGGAAGCGAAACTGCCCCAAGTACTTAGCGGACAAGAAGGCTGGCAACACCAAAGGTATATGTGATATACATGTAATTGATGTGTACCTTACCAGTACTCGTAGTAGCTCCTGGTTATTTGATACCGGTGCGGTTGCTCATATTTATAACTCAAAACAGGAGCTGCGGAATAAGCGGAGACTGGCGAAGGACGAGGTGACGATGCGCGTCGGGAATGGTTCCAAGGTCGATGTGATCGCCGTCGGCATGCTACCTCTACATTTACCCACGGGATTAGCTTTAAACCTCAATAATTGTTATTTAGTGCCATCTTTGAGCATGAACATTGTATATGGATCTCGTTTAATACGAGATGGCTACTCATTTAAATCTGAGAATAATGGTTGTTCTATTTATATGAGAGATATATTTTATGGTCATGCCCCGCTGGTCAATGGTTTATTCCTAATGAATCTCGAACGTGATGTTACACATATTCATAGTGTGAATACCAAAAGATGTAAGGTTGATAACGATAGTCCCACATACTTGTGGCAATGCATATTGGTCACATTGGTGTCAAACGCATGAAGAAGCTCCATCTTGATGGACTTTTGGAGTCTCTTGATTACGAATCATTTGACACATGCGAACCATGCCTCATGGGCAATATGACCAAGACTCCGTTCTCCGGAACAATGGAGCGAGCAACCAACTTATTGGAAATCATACATACTGATGTGTGCGGGCCAATGAGCGTTGAGGCTCACGGAGGCTATCGTTATGTTCTCACTCTCACTGACGACTTAAGTATATATGGGTATGTCTACTTGATGAAACATAAGTCTGAGACCTTAGAAAAGTTCAAGGAATTTCAGAGTGAGGTAGAGATGCAACGTGACCGAAAGATAAAGTTCTTACGATCAGATCATGGGGGAGAATATTTAAGTCACAAATTTGGTACGCACTTAAGGAAATGTGGAATCGTTTCACAACTTACGCCGCCTGGAACACCTCAGTGTAACGGTGTGTCCGAATGTCGTAATCACACTCTATTGGATATGGTGCGATCTATGATGTCACTCACCGATTTACCGCTATCATTTTGGGGATACGCTCTAGAGACATCTACATTCACTTTAAATAGGGCACCGTCTAAATCTGTTGAGACGACAGCGTATGAATTATGGTTTGGGAAGAAACCTAAGCTGTCATTTCTAAAAGTTTGGGGATGCGATGCTTATGTCAAGAAACTTCAACCTGAAACGCTTGAACCCAAGTCGGAAAAAATGCGTCTTCATAGGATACCCTAAGGAAACCATTGGGTATACCTTCTACCTCAGATCCGAAGGCAAGATCTTTGTTGCCAAGAACGGGTCCTTTCTGGAGAAAGAGTTTCTCTCGAGAGAAGTAAGTGGGTGGAAAGTTGAACTCGATGAAGTACTAACTCTTGAACCGAAAAGTAGCGCAGCTCAGGAAGATGTTCCTGTGGTGCCTGCACCGACTAGAGAGGAAGATAATGATGATGATCAAGGTACTTCGGATCAAGTTGCTACTGAACTTCGAAGGTCCACAAGGACACGTTCCACACCAGAATGGTATGGTAACCCTGTCTTGGAAATCATGTTGTTAGACAACGGTGAACCTTCGAACTATGAAGAAGCGATGGCGGGCCCAGACTCTAACAAATGGCTTGAAGCCATGCAATCCGAGATAGGATCCATGTATGAAAACAAAGTATGGACTTTGACAGACTTGCCCGATGATCGTCGAGCGATAGAAAATAAATGGATCTTTAAGAAGAAGATGGACGCGGATGGTAATGTTACCATCTATAAGGCTCGACTTGTCGCTAAGGGTAATCGACAGGTTCAAGGGGTTGACTACGATGAGACCTTCTCACCCGTAGCGAAGCTGAAGTCCGTCCGAATAATGTTAGCAATCGCCGCATACTATGATTATGAGATATGGCAAATGGACATCAAAACGGGATTCCTTAACGGCTTTCTTAAGGAAGAATTGTATATGATGCAGCCGGAAGGTTTTGTCGATCCTAAGAATGCTAACAAGGTATGCATGCTCCAGCGCTCCATCTATGGGCTAGTGCAAGCATCTCGGAGTTGGAACATTCGCTTTAATGAAATGTTCAAAGCGTTTGGGTTTATGCAGACTTATGGAGAAGCCTGCGTTTAGAAGAAAGTGAGTGGGAGCTCTGTAGCATTTCTCACATTATATGTGGATGACATACTTTTGATGGGAAATGATATAGAACTCTTGGACAGCATTAAGGCCTACTTGAATAAGTGTTTTTCAATGAAGGACCTTGGAGAAGCTGCTTACATATTAGGCATCAAGATCTATCACTGGTAGAAAACAGGGCATTTGTCCCGGTTTGTAAGGGCCTTTAGTCCCGGTTCATGAACCGGGACTAAGGGTCGTACTAATACCTCCCCCTTTAGTCGGTTCAAACACGAACCGGGACGGATCAATCCTCCGTGGCGGTGCACCAAGCCTAGGCAGGGGGGCCTTTGATCCCGGTTGGTGGCACCAATCGGGACCAAAAGGCGTCCACGTGTCAGCATTCCAGTGGCTGGGGTTTTTGTTTTTTTTTGAAAGGGGGGGGGGGTTGGGGGTTTTGGGGAGTTAATTTAGGTGTTTCATATATTGTGTTAGCTAGCTAATTAATAGAGAGAAGTGTCCTCTCTTATGTCCGTGCTTGGTCGACGCTACGTACTATATACATAAGTGATCGAGAGAACCATTGAGTTAAGAAGTTTATCATGCATACCTAGAGAAGTGATCGATCGACCTCTCCTTCTCTGAGAGATTGGTCGAACAACAAGTTTTCGTATCATGTATCCGACGCTACTGGCTACATACATGTACAATATGTAAGATCTCTTAATTACAATCCCCTAGCAATTGAAATCAACTTCCACATGGTATTCTCGGCTTTATTGATGGCGTGGTCAAGAAAAAATCCATAATTCCTCTTTAATTGCTTTCATGCGATCTGGTTCTAGGAGTTCATTCCGCATCTACCACGTCTAATTTGAAGAAGGGGTTAATTAATACATATATATGAATGAAACTCAACGAAATGATGGTGTAATAAAATGAAATTCTGAATATTATTGCTTCGCACTTCATATTGTCTTTGAGAGTAGCCCGCTTGTTTTTCAAAATCGCGTTGTGGATGAACTCGCACGTAGTATCCACAAAATCATTCCCTTGTTCCTGCCACAAGCACTTTACGAGAAAAGAGGTCAATCAAACTGATAATGAAGCATTATAAATGGCATTGATGAAAGTATAGCTATAGAATCAGCGGAAGATCGCGCAACTAGCTAGCCATAGTACTTACTTTCGGTATGTATATCGCAACTCCTTGGCGATCCGGAGCTTCTGCGGTGAACTGTTCCCAAACCCTGCAAGACAAAGAAAATAATTATTATTACTTGAGATATCAAGAAATGAACAAAAAGTTGCCGATATGGTGCGATAATGATGGACTGAACTTACTTGTTGAGCATTTCAGTCATGTCCGCATAGGTTTTGGGATCTTTCGTCTCGAGTCTAAGGCGGTTACTAGTCCCGCTCAAGCTTAATCTCGGAAGAACATAGTGGTACTGCGCGCGCATGCATAACTCATCAATTACATTACTATAACCTCGCTCGAGTAATAAGGGAAACCGAATATGCACACGACAGTAACACTCACTTGCCGTTGCAAGGAAAGAGTATGGTATCTTTGTTTTGATTTTTGATCAACAATCGTAGCAAGTTGTCCTCGGCCTCTTTTTCGTGCTTTTTAACCAGAAATTCATCTTTGATATTTGTGTTAATGAACCCAATATCATAAATTTCTTGTTTTTTGCACTCGACGATCTTCAATCAGCATAATATATTGAGGATAATTAATTATAAATACATGCAATGAAAGAGCCAAGCTATATCTAGAGACTTAATGACAGAAATAGTACTTACAGGCATTAGCAAAAGACCGTTAATTTATCGAGGGCCTTTTGATTGAAGAACGCGAAGAACTCCTCAAATGGAACACACAACAGATCAGTTCCAATGAGGTCGTGCTCCTCTTTAATGTTCAGATACAAACTATTCGTCCCCCCAGACTCTCTGCAGGTTTTCATGTACCAAGTATGGAACCTTCGCATCATCGTTGTTAGAGATCTTTCATCTTTGACGAGAGGCTTCCCGTACTCGTATATGTGTTCGTCCACCTCCATGAAATCAGGAAGTGCATCATCAGGCAGGTAATCTTGTAGATTGCCATAACCGGCCACCATCCCCGGAGCATTAGCGATGATGTCGCCGCTAGACACATTGAGCGGGGGGCACGATTGGTTTGCTTGTTCGCCGAGCTGGTCAATTTTTTTCGCAGCTGCTCGTTCTCTTGAACTTTGATGTCTGACAGTACTTCCCGACCGCTCTGCTTGGAGATATGTCTGTTCAGTAATGCGCTCATAGTGGGTTCTCGGCGGAGACTTTGCCAGTTTCCTCAGGGCATCGAGAGTGCTCTTTGCTTTCACCGGATCTACCTTCTCCTCCGGAGGTGGATGTCTCTTTGCTTTCACCCCTTCAAAGAATTCCTTCACGTGGGTCCGCACGATCATATCGTTTTCCTCCTCGGTCCTCTCGTATGGTAACTTCTATAGAGGCTTGAGAGGTGGACCGTATCTGTATTGCCTCCCGCCTCTGGTTGTCTTGCTAGGCGCGGAGCGGAGCGGCTGCAGCGTCTGTCTTCTTTCGTGCTTGCTTACGAGGTGGAGGAGAAGGACTACGACGCGCCGGAGCAGCCGGGGCGACGGCGGGTCTCTTCCGCCCTTGCTGGCGAGGCGGAGAAGGAGGAGGCTGCTAGCTGCTCGGGAGCGCTGGCGCAGGCGGAGAAGGAGGCGGAGTACCGCCACGCGTCGGAGAAAGAGGCAGAGTGCCGCCACGCGTGCCCTGATCGTCACATGCCGGAGGAGGATGCGATGGAGGAGGCGGAGTGCCCTGACTAGCCGGAGGAGGAGGAGAAGGCGGAGGCGTCCAATTCGGAAGGTTGATGAGCTCCTTTCGCCATAGGCATGGAGTCTTCAGACCAGAACCCAGCCTAGTCTCCCCTTCACCGGTAGGGTGGTCAAGCAGGAGGTCCTCAAATCCCTCCATTATTTCATCCACCATCACCTTAGCATATCCTTCTGGAATCGGCCGGCAGTGATAAGTTGCGCCGGGTCCAGTAGGATAAACAGAGCCAACAGCCGCCTTGACCTTCAAATTCATCCATCACGCCATAATGTGGCAATTTTGAGACTCCGTGATATCATCCACGGGATAGCTGGCAGGAGCCGTCAAGACATGCTCTGGCTGAAGCAGCTCGGTGGAAGCCACACTGCTTCTCCGCTGAGATGGCGGGGTAGCTTCAGGGGAAGCTTCGGCAGGTCGTTTGCTGCGATCTGCTGCTTCTTGTTCCCCTTCTTGTTCCTCTAGACCCATTACCCTTTCGTGCAGCGCCTGTAGTTGGCCCTGCTCTAGTTTCTTCCTCCTCTCGTGGGTTTTGTAACCCCCTGCGTCCGGAAAACCAACCTTCCACGGAATGGAGCCTGGCGTGCCTCGTGTCCGTCCAGGGTGCTCAGGATTCTCGAGGGCCATTGTGAGCTCGTCCTTCTCCTGTCTGGAATGAGCGTCCCTCGCTCGCTGCATCGATATAGTGCGAAGGTTCTTGGTGGTATTTGCGATTGCTCGTCCGTCCAATGGCAATTCCACGTCTGAGGTCAAGGTTCCGCCAGCCCGAAGAACCAAGTCAGCAGCGGTGCAGCGATTACATTGTCTCTGGTTCGATCCCTTTTTCAAGCAGATCATGCTCAGCCTTGGACCACTTAGGCGGGCTTTGAGGTAGCCACGACCCCGTGCGATGGTGAAGCATCTTCGTCACAGCATTTTGCTTGTTTGTCGCCGACATCTTCTTACTCTTTTCCGATGTCTTGTGGGCCACAAATGCGGGCCAGTGATCTTTGATCTTCTCATATTTGTCGATGAATTCTGGTGTCTTTTTTTTGTCGACAAACTTGTTCAGCACTTTCCTCCACCTCCTGAATAGGGTTGCCATCTTCTTAAGAGCACAAGACTTGATTAATTGCTCTTTAACTGGCTTCTCCGGATCCTCCTCTAGCGATAGGGTAAAATTTTCCTTCAGCTGAGTCCAAAGATCTTCTTTCTGCATATCATTGACATAAGACACCTCAGGTTCTTCCTCCTTAGGCTTATACCATTGCTGGATGCTGATCGGGATCTTGTCCCTAACAAGAACCCCTTGAGTAGAAAATCGCACTTTGTCGGATGGGTTCAATCGGTTCGCCGTCAGACACGATTTCTATGATCTCAAACTTTTCATCCGAGGTCAACTTTTCTTGGGCCTCGTCTCCTTACGAAGTTGTGCTCGATCCGGAGGCTAGAAATTATAAGGAAGAAAGGCGAGAGTAATTAATATGTGTACATATCTGAAAACAATGGATGCATCAATTAACTAGTCGACGGGCTTAACTAATATATATATACTGACGGACTCGGTTCGGTCCTTTGGAAGCGATCGGCATGGTCTCCTTCTTGTACCTCCATTGTGTCACGGAGCCATCATGAACATAGTCCTCTTCTTGTACCCGGCATTAATGGGCCAAAGCCATCATGAACATAGCCCTCTTCTTCACCCAGTCCTTCACGACCATCGGTGTCGTTGAGAAATGGCGCAACTTCATCACTTCCTTGTGTGATTATGTCCCCAACATAAACTTCATTTCTTCGTCTAGGAGTGCTCCATAGTTTCTCCAAATATTTACAACATGTCAATTATTATTCAAACATGGTACAGATGGATATATATATAAATATATATATATATATATATATATATATATTAGTGGCAAACGTAGAACTAGCTAGCTAATCACAATAAGGAATCATGTTAGTGGCCTCGACGCTGCTTCTCTACGGTTTGGGGTCGCCTCGACACAACGCTTCAAGGGTTTGGGGTGGCCTCGATGACAACGCTCTTTTAACTTGGTAAATTTGGGTGGCCTCGAGAGAGTTAATTTGTCGGGTAGGGGTGCGGCGGGAGGGGGTAGGAGACCAACATCGTTTTCTCTCTAGGGTTTGGGTGTCCTCGAGAGTTTTGGTCGAGCGAGAGGGCCGAGGGGGGTGCTGCCATTGTATAAGTTATCACGGTCGAGAGGGGGTATATATCGACCGCCCCTCATGTCGAAGTTATCTCGAGGGGGTTATATCGACAACGGCGCGACATACATATACATGGGAAAATAATGTTATCAGGGAGGGGGTATCGGTACCCCCCTCGTGTTGAAGTTTCTTCTTTCTCCTCTATTCCTTTCTTTCTTCTTCTCCTCTTCTTTTTCTTCTTCTCCGTCGAGAAAGGAAAATAATTAAGGAAAAGGAAGAAAAGAGGAAGAAGGAAGAAGGAAGAAGAAGAAGAAAAAAAAGAAGAAAAAAAGGAGAAGAAGAAAGGAATAGAGGAGAAGAAGAAAAAATAGAATTTTTTTTCTATTTTTTCTTCTTCTCCTCTATTCCTTTCTTCTTCTCCTCTTCTTTTTCTTCTTTTTTCTCCTTCTTATTTATTTCTCCTCTTCTTTTCCTCTCCTCTTCTTCTTTCTTTCCTCTTCTTATTTTCTTCTTTCCTATCCTTCTTTTTCTAAAACTGTAACTTTTGCATATATAAAACTTTTCTAAAATTGTAACTTTCTATATATGAACAAAAAACTTTCTATGAACAAAAAAACATTTTTAACATATATATATAGCAAATTCTAGCCACATACATCACATACACATATACATTATAACCACATACGCATATACATCACATATGAACAAAAAAATAAACTAATAAAAAAACATATAGCAACATATGAACAAAAACATATAGCCACATACATACACATACATTATATATATATATGAAAAAAATAAACTAATAAAAAAAGCAGGCAGGCGGAGGGGCATGGCGGCAGCAGTGGCGCGTGGCTGGACAGGAGTCTTGAGTCTTGGCGAGGCGGGTGCGGAGCGAGGTAAGGCAGGTGTCTGGCAGGTGCTCACGAGGGCGGGGGCCTGACAGGCGGCGTCGAGCGCGAGGCGGTCTGGCGTCGAGGCGAGATGGCGTCGAGGCGGCGGCGGCAAAGTTGAGCAACTGGACGGCGTCGAGGCGGCGGCAGACGGTGAGTGGACCAACTGGCGGTGTCGGAGGCGGCGACAAAGCGGAGCAGCGGGCGTCGGCGGAGAAGAAAGGATGGATTTTGGAGAAACTGCTAAGTGCTAGTTATATATGAAGAGCATTGGTCGGTTCATGAAACCAGCGGGACTAATGCTACTAGTCGGTTGGTGCCACCAACTGGGACCAAAAACCTTTGGTCGGTTGGTGGCACCAACCGAACTAAAATGAGCATGGGCACCGGTTAGTGGGGGTACCAATGCCCCCTAATCCCGGTTGGTGCCACCAACCGGGACCAAAGGCCCCTGTGTTGCCCGCGTCGGGGCCAAAGTTTAGTCCCACCTCGCCAGTTAAGAGGGGCGCGCAGTGGTTTATAAGCCCCACCGTCGCACCCCTCTCGAGCTCCTCTCCACCGCAGGCTTGCGGGCCTACTTGCTACTGCTTTGCCTGATGGGACTTCTGGGCCTACTGCGGGCCTGAATCCTGGCCCATGGTAGGGTTTCTAGTCGTATTCAGGCCGTGGGGGCCCAGTAGGAGGCATTTTTTTATTTTCTTTACTTATTGTTGCTTTTTTTTCCAGTTTTTTTGTTTTGTTTTCTGCATTATTTATTTTCTTTTGTTTTTTGCTTTATTTTTTATTTCTTTTTGCTTTTAGTTTTAGGAAAAGTATAAACTTTCTGTTAGTGCCATTAGTTTTCAAATTTGAAAACACTTTTTTGTTTTTTTGTTTTCTTTCTTGCTTTATTTATTTTATTTTGTTTCTACTTACAACAAAATACTTATTGTTGCTATTTTTAATTATTTTCTAGTTTTTCTGTTTTGTTTTCTGCATTATTTATTTCCTTTCGTTTTTTGCTTTATTTTTTAATTCTTTTTTGCTTTTAGTTTTAGAAAAAATATAAACTTTCTGTTAGTGCCATTAGTTTTCAAATTTGAAAACACTTTTTTTGTTTTTTTTGTTTTCTTTCTTGCTTTATTTATTTTATTTTGTTTCTACTTACAACAAAATACTTATTGTTGCTTATTTTAATTATTACGAGGGCCGAACCATAAGACATTAAACATTTCAAATGAACTCTAAAAAAGCTGAAAGTTGGCATGGTATCATAAATTCACCCACATAGCATGTGCATGTACAAAAGCGGACAATGGTATCAAACTAAATGCATTACAAAGTTGGCATGGTATCATCATAATAGTTGCGGGAGAAAGTCTTCACTTTTTCTTCGCTTGTGTCATTGCTTATTGCGCGTAGTAACCATGGATAATCTTCATCGTTTATCGGGATCTTTGGTCAGCCTTGACTTTGAAGGGAGGAATTTCATGAAACTTTTCATAATCTTGAGACATGTCATCTTGCCCTCCACTCCCATGATGTCCCTTTTTCTGAAAGAACTATGTGGTGCTTTGGCTCATCGTATGATGTATTAAGCTTCCTTATCTTTTCTCTTTCTCGATGCAGGTAGACATGTCCTTCACATAGATAACCTGTGCCACATCATTGGCTAGGGCGAAAGGTTCGTCGGTGTACCCAAGATTTTTCAGATCCTTTGTTATCATTCCGTCTTGTGGGTCTACACATACCCGCCTCTGTTGATTGACCCATTTGCAATTAAACAAAGGGACCTTAAAATCATGTCGTAGTCAAGTTCTCATATGTCCACTATGTAACCATAATATGTGTCCTTGCCCTCTCGGTTGTTGCATCAAGCGGACACCGCTGTTTTGGTTAGTGCTCTTTTGATCTTGGTCGATCGTGTAAAATGTATTCCCATTTATCTCATATCCTTTCCAAATCAATACAGTCAAAGATGGTCCCCTGGACAACAAGTACAGCTCATCACAAACAGTGTTGTCACCTCTGAGACATGCTTCCAACCAACTGCTGAAAGTCCTGATGTGTTCACATGTAATCCAGTCGTCGCACTGGTCCGGGTGTTCTTGTGTTCATCGACATACGGGGTCACCAAGGTAGAGTTTTGTAGAACTGTGTAGTGTGCTTGAGACCAAGAATATCCGTCCCTGCATATTATTGAGTCCCTTCCAAGCGTGCCTTTTCGAGTCAGTCTCCCCTCATACCGCGATTTAGGGAGACCTATCTTCTTAAGGCCAGGAATGAAGTCAACACAAAACCCGATGACATCCTCTATTTGATGGCCCATGTAGATGCTTCCTTACGGCCTAAGCGATTCTGGACATATTTCTTTAGGACTCCCATGAACCTCTCAAAGGGTACATATTGTGTAGAAATACGGGGCCCAGAATGACAATCTAAATCAACTAGATGAACTAGGGCGTGCGTCATGATATTGAAGAAGGATGGTGGGAACACCAGCTCGAAACCGACAAGACATTGCACCACATCACTCCTTAGCCTTGGTATGATTTCTGGATCGATCACCTTACGAGAGATTGCATTGAGGAATGCACATAGCTTCACAATGGCTAATCGGATGTTTTCGGTAGAAGCCCCTCAATGCAACCGGAAGCGATTGCGTCATAATCACGTGGCGATCATGAGACTTTAGGTTTTGAAACTTTTTCTCTGCCATATTTATTATTCCTTTTATATTCGACGAAGCGGTCGGGACCTTCATACTAAGCAGGCATTCAAAGAAGATTTCCTTCTCTTCTTTGGTAAGAGCATAGCTGGCAGGACCTTCATACTACTTTGGAGGCATGCCGTCTTTTTCGTGCAAACGTTGCAGGTCCTCCCATGCCTCGGCTGTATCTTTTGTCTTCCCATACACGCCCAAGTAGCCTAGCAGGTTCACGCAAAGGTTCTTCGTCACGTGCATCACGTCAATCGAAGAGCGGACCTCTAGGTCTTTCCAGTAGGGTAGGTCCCAAAATATAGATTTCTTCTTCCACATGGTGCGTGTCCCCCGGCGTCACTCGGAACAGCTAGTCCGCCGGGACCCTTTCCAAAGATTACGTGTAAATCATTGACCATAGCAAGTATGTGATCACCGGTACGCATGGCGGGCTTCTTCCGGTGATCAGCCTCGCCTTTGAAATGCTTGCATTTCTTTCGACAATGATGGTTGGTCGGAAGAAATCGGCGATGGCCAGTACACATTCTTCCTGCAGCTTCCTAGGTATATACTATCGGTGTCAAGTAAGCAGTGCGTGCATGCGTGGTATCCCTTGTTTATCCATCACGAAAGGTTCTTGAGGCGGGCCAATCGTTGATGGTCACGAACAGCAACGCCGTTAGGTAAAATTCCTCCTGTTTGTGCTCATCCCACGTACGTACACCGTTTCCATTCCACAGTTGTCAAAGTTCTTCAACTAATGGCCTTAGGTATGCATCAATGTCGTTGCCGGGTTGCTTAGTGCCTTGGATGAGAACGGCATCATAATGAACTTCCGCTTCATGCACATCAAGGAGGAAGGTTATACATACATAGAGTCACGGGCAGTGCTGTGATTGCTGCTCTGCTCCCGAAAGGATTAATGCCATCGCGCTTAAAGCAAACCATACGTTCCTTGGGTCACTTGCAAACTCATCCCATTACTTTCTCGATTTTTCTCCACTGCGACCCGTCGTGGTGCTCTCAACTTCAATCTTTCTTACGGTCCTCATTGTGCCATCGCATCAACTTGGCATGCTCTCCGTTTCGAGCAGACGTTTCAACCGTGGTATTATAGGAGCATACCACATCACCTTCGCAGAACCCTCTTCTGGGGGCTCGCCGTCAACATCACGGGGTCATCTCGTCGATCTTATACCGTAATGCACCGCATCTGCGCATCGTTCGGATCCTTATGCGCTTTTGTGATAGAGGATCAGATTATTAGGGCATGCATGTATCTTCGCACCTCAATCCTAGAGGGCATCGACCTTCTTTGATGTGTATGTCTTGTCAAGCAATTTGTTATCCTTTGGAAGCTTCTTCTTCAATATTTTGATAGCTTCTCAAATCCTTTGTCGAGCACAACATTCTCTCGCTTTCCATTTGCAGCAATTCGATCTGATGCCGAGCTTTGTGTTGCCATCTTACAATTGGGGTACAACCCTTTTTGTGGTCCTCTAACATGCGATCGAACTTCAGCTTCTCCTTTTGACTTCGCATTGCGTCCTTGCATCGACAATGACCGGCGGAGATCATCATCATCGGGCACATCGTCGGTTCCTCTTGATCTTCAGCAGCTTAAGCCCATTGCAGCATCATCGTGCACATTATGCGGTTCCTCTTGATCTTGATAGCATCACCGTATTCAGGGGCACATAGTTGTCATCGTACTCTTCTTCTTCGCCGTCTTCCATCATAACCCCTATTTCTCCGTGCCTCGTCCAAACATTATAGTGTGGCATGAAACCCTTGTAAAGCAGGTGGGTGTGAAGGATTTTCCGGTCAGAGTAAGACTTCATATTCCCACATATAGGGCATGGACAACAAATAAAACCATTCTGCTTGTTTGCCTCAGCCACGTCGAGAAAATCATGCACGCCCTTAATGTACTCGGAGGTGTGTCTTGAACCGTACATCCATTGCCGGTTCATCTGCGTGCATTATATATAATTAAGTGTGTCAAAAATCATTACAGAACATCATGAATAGATAATTAAGTGACCAAATTAATAGAAGTTCATCATCACATTAAAACCAAAGTACATACATAGTTCTCATCTAACAACATAAAGGTCTGCGCAGAGAATCTAAATTAATTAAACCATACCTTTGAAACTATGTAAAACATTTCAATGCGAAAACAAATGCGATCATAATCGCAACCAATGTAACAACTGATCCAACGGCATAATGATACCAAGCCTCGGTATGAATGGCATATTTTCTAATCTTTCTAATCTTCAAGCGCATTGCATCCATCTTGATCTTGTGATCATCGGCGACATCCATAACATGCAACTCCAATATCATCTTCTCCTCCTCAATTTTTCTAATTTTTCCTTCAACAAATTGTTTTCTTCTTCAACTAAATTTAACCTCTCGACAATAGGGTCGGTTGGAATTTCTGGTTCAACAACCTCCTAGATAAATAAAATGTATGTCACGTTGGTCGGCATAATTGTCATAAACAATAAATGAACCAATAGTTATGAAAAGATAATATATACCACATCCGAATCATAGACAGGACGAGGGCCGACGGGGGCGGATACCAAAATCATCGCACTATATAAGATAGGCAACTAATTTGTCCCGGTTCGTGGCAAGAACCGGGTGAGGGAGTCCTGGACTAGGGGGTGTCCGGATAGCCGGACTATCATCGTCGGCCGGACTCCAAGACTATGAAGATACAAGATTGAAGACTTCGTCCCGTGTCCGGATGGGACTTTCCTTGGCGTGGAAGGCAAACTTGGCGATACGGATATGTAGATCTCCTACCATTGTAACCGACTCTGTGTAACCCTAGCCCTCTCCGGTGTCTATATAAACCGGAGGGTTTTAGTCCGTAGGACAACAACCATTACAACAATCATACCATAGGCTAGCTTCTAGGGTTTAGCCTCCTTGATCTCGTGGTAGATCCACTCTTGTACTACCCATATCATCAATATCAATCAAGAAGGAGTAGGGTTTTACCTCCATCGAGAGGGCCCAAACCTGGGTAAAAACATCGTGTCCCTTGTCTCCTATTACCATCCGCCTAGGCGCACAGTTCGGGACCCCTACCGAGATCCGCCGGTTTGACACCGACATTGGTGCTTTCATTGAGAGTTCCTCGTGCCGTCGTCGATAGGAAGGATGCCTCTTCCGTCTTCAAGGCGGTATCTTCGCCAAAGGAGCCTTGGCATGGCCAAACTATCCGACTAGGTGATTTTCTTATGACTGCTGTCCGGCCACCGCTTGACAATGACCTCTCGGTCGTCAAAAGCAATCTTCCGTCAGCTCGGAATTCGCCGGCGGCTGGATCAATAGAGCTCTCGTCCGTAACGAGCTCTTGGAGCATCGCCACCACAGGAGTCGCTCTGACTACAATCAGATTGGGCTTAAAACCGATCGAGAGAGATTAACTCTCCCGGGTCACCCACCACGTTGCAGTGGTAGAGGAACAATGCGGCGACTCTTCTCCTGTATTGAAAACTAGTCATGTCCGGGCTCCCAAACCCTCCATGCCGGACTCCCGCGGAGGGGCGGACTTTGATCAAGCACTGAACCTAAAGTCGGGCATCAGACCAGACTCGTTGGACAACATCCAGCAATCCAAGCTTCCAAATTTGGAAACTTATCGGCCCTTGAGCCTCGAGATGGGTAGGGTTCCAGACGTAAATCCACCCACCCGCCCAGACATATGCGATCTATCTCTAATCCGGCAAGAGCCCGCTGAAGCAAGACATCATTCTTGGGCGATTCCTCTGGTTATGGACAGGATAAAGGACTGCCGGGAGGAGAACGCAATCTCAATTTTTTGCAATAATTGCACGGACGAGGGAATTTTGAACGCCGTCAGCCGTCGTGAAGTTACACACTTTGCCGACATGGCGTCCATAGTACAAAAGTACTGTGCAATGGAGAGTTTCCGGAAAACCGAAAATAAGTTTTGGGACAATCCGGCCCCGAATGCAACCTTAGTCCGCAACAAAAGGGTGCATTACACTCAGGCACCAGGTACAAAAACGAAAAAGCAAAAACCCCATAAAGACGCGGAACCGTCTTTGGAGGGATGGCTTGGCGGACCACAGTAAAATTCACGATCTGAGAGGTGCCACCCCAACACATAGCCTTCGAGCATGTTGGATATTACGGCAGGTGGCCAAAAGTGGCAAGGAGCTTCTAGCCCCGGAAAACCACTCCAACAATACCGATACGGTATAAACAGTCTTTGAGACCTTCGCATCAAATAATATGTGAAGCGAACAATTCGCAGCCTCGCGAAGTCTACCAAGTAGCAACAACAAATCCATGGGCGACACACCATCACCTTCAACGCCAGCGACGAACCTAAATTCGAACAGCCCAAGCACCACCCGACTTGGTACTTAGTCCAATAGTGGACGGCTTTACGACTTACAAAGGTACTCATGGATGGCGGCAGTAGTTAAACCTCATCTCGAGGAAACTCTTCAAAAATGGAAATAGTGGAGCCGCATTGGCGAAGCAGCACAACCTTGAAGAATAATCCCTAGCCGGGGAAGCGCTGCCGGAAAAATCACACTCGATGTGGTGTTATTTCGCGGACAATTACAGTCGAAGAAGTCACGTTCCAAGTGGCCCGTTCAACAGCGGATATCACGCTATATTAGGGCGAGAGGCATTCACAATTTTCAAGCCGTACCCATTACGGCTACATGAAGCTCAAAATGCAGGCCCGCGGAATAATCACTCTCGTTAGTGATCCGGACATAGCACTTCGCGCTGAAAACAAGACAGCCGCATTAGCCCTAGAGGCACTATCCGAAGCCCTAGCGGCAGAAGAACTCACCACGTTGCGCTCTACGGTGAATAGGGACGATGTGATACTCGATAAGAGATCCAAGTCCACCTCCTTTAAACCAGCGGACGAAATAGTAAAATTCGAGGTCCATCCAACGGACCCGACAAAACGGCCTCCATCGGTAGCGGTTGAACCGATGTGAGCGCGCCTCGCGAAAATTCGCCGGAAAATTGGGACATTTTCGCTTTGGCACCCTTCAGATATGCCAGGAATCCCACGCAGATTGGCAGAACATAGCCTAAATATCCTAAAAGGGTTCAAACCAGTCAAACAGGCTCTTCGACGATTTTTCAAACCCAAACGGCAAGCAATGGGAGAAGAACTAGCCAAACTATTGGAAGCCGGATTCATCAGAGACATCAAACATCCGGATTGGCTAGCAAACCTGGTAATGGTACCAAAGAAGGAGAAATCTTGGCGCCTATGTGTCGATTTTAAAGACCTCAACAAGGCCTGCCCAAAGGATCCTTTCCCCCTCCCCCGCATTGACCAAATAATCGATGCTACCGCAGGGCACGATTCATTGTGCTTCCTGGACGCATACTCCGGCTACCATCAAATCAAGATGGCGGAAGCGGACCAAGCCGCAACGGCATTCATTACTCCATCCGGACCATTCTGCTTCAACACGATGCCCTTCGGACTTAAAAACGCCAGCGCAACATATCAGCACATGATTCAGACATGTCTGGCTACCCAGATCAGCAAAACAGTAGAGGCATACGTAGACGACGTAGTCGTCAAAACCAAACACATCGAAACCCTAGAAGACTATTTGAGGCTCACATTCGACAACCTCCGAGCATACGACATCAAGCTGAATCCAGAAAAATGCGTTTTCGGCGTACCAGCCAGAAAGCTCCTGGGCTTCATTGTGTCCGGTAGAGGAATTGAAGCAAACCCAGCCAAGATCTGAGCTCTGTCACAGCTAGATATTCCAAAAGATCTCAAACAAATACAAAAATTGACTGGATGCATGGTGGCTCTAAGCCGCTTTATCTCCCGTTTGGGAGAAAAGGCATTGCCCCTCTATCGCCTCCTCGGTAGCACGAACACCAGTGGGCGAATCTGCCACCGCCGGACTCGAAGAAATAAAAGCCATATTGGCAACAAATCCGGTCTGGCGCGCGCCTAACTGGGCGAACCAATGTGGTTATACATCGCGGCAACACATCAAGTTGTAAGCGCGTACTCATCGTAAAGCGAGAGCGAAGGGCATAAATTCCCTCTTCAAAACCGATGTACTACGTATCCACCGTGTTAACTCCTGCAAGTCCGTTACCGACTACCAAAAGATAGCGTCGCGGTGTTCATAGCATCCCGAAGCTCCGACACTACTTTCAAGAGTGTTCGATAACGATGGCTTCGAAGTACCCTCAACGACATTATAAACAACCGCGACGTGACAGGCAGGATTGCAAAATGGGCCATTGAGCTCTTACCATTCGATATAACCTACAAACTTTGGCGAGCTATAAAGTCGCAAGTTTTGGCCTACTTTATCGCTGAGTGGGCGAGCGAACTCCCCAAAATGCGGCGCATACTCCAATGGATTATGCACTCGGCGGCTCGAAAATGTTGGCGGATTGGGGGCTGGCGTCGTATTGACGTCCCCAACCGGGACACATCCAATCGTGCCGATAATGTACACGGACTCCAACAACGCAGCCGAATATGAGGCCCTTTTACATTGCCTCCGGATGGCAATCTCCATGGGCATTCAACGCCTAGAGGTGCGTGGGGACTCAAACCTCACAATATCCCAAGTAAATGGAGACTTTGACGCCAAGGATCCGAAAATGGTAGCCTATCGTAACGCTGTCCTCAAAATGTCAGCTCGGTTCGAAGGACTCGAATTCCACCACGTAGCCCGGGATAATAACCAAGCAGCCGACGTACTGGCACGCATCGGTGCAAAACGTGACGCTGTCCCTCCAAACGTCTTCCTGGAACGGCTCTTTAAGCCATCCGTACTATGGGAAGAGGAGTCCGGAAATAACAAACCGGAAGCAGCCGCAACAACCGACACAGAGGAATTTGACATAATCGGCGATTCAGCCGATGAAATAACACCTTCAGCCCACGACATAATGGCAGTAATCGCCCCGTGGATAGAGCCATTCCTAGCCTACTTTCTTAGGCAGGAACTTCCCGAAGACCAAAATGAGGCCCGCTGCATAGTCCGCGATCCAAAGCCTACAAGGTCCATGAGGAGAACTCTATAAGAAAAGAGAACCGAGTCCTTCAAAGGTGTATCTCCGAAGAGGAAGGGCGAAACCTTCGGCTGAAATTCATGCGGACTAGGCGGACACCACACCGCAGCTCGGGCCCTTGTAGGAAAGGCATTCCGTCAGATTTTATTGGCCGACGGCCGGGCGGATCTTTCGGGACTTAGTCCAAAGATGCATCGGTTATCGACTCTTTGCTAATCGAGCCATATGCCACCCACCGCCCTCAAAAATATACCCATTACACGGCCGTTCGCGGTGCAGGGGCTTGATATGGTTGGACCCTTAAAGGGGAACCCACAAGCAAAGGTACCTATTGGTCATGGTGGATAAATTCACCAAATGGATAGAGGCCAAGCCGGTTAAAATGGCGAGTCGGACCAGTGATAGACTTCATATCCGGGTAGTACACGTTATGGTGTCCCCACAGCATCATCACCGATAACGGCACGAACTTCACGGCCGACGAGGTTAAATCATGGTGCAAAAATATGGGCATTAAGCTTGATTACGCTTGATCTATCATCCTCAAACCAGCGGTCAAGTGGAGCAACGAGCGAGCGATCTAATAATGAGCGGCATCAAACCCAGACTAGTGCGGTCACTTACGAAATCTGACATGCACTGGGTAGAGGAGCTCGACACCGTACTCTGGGGGCTGCGGACAATGCCCAACCGTACCACCGGATTCACACCATTTTTTATGGTATAGGGCGCAGAAGCAGTTTTGCCCTTCGACATCATTCATGACTCACCTCGAGTGCGCATGTACAAAGAAAGAGAAGCCGAGCTGGATCGGCAGGACAGCTTGGACGCATTGGAGGAAGAACGCGACGTCGCCAAGGCTCGTTCCGCATTCTATCGGCAGCAGCTCGAAGATATCAAAGCGAGAAGCACGGGCCAAGACTTACAACGTTGGCGAACTAGTTCTCGCTTTGCGGACAAGAAAAAGGACAAACTCAAGCCCAAATGGGAAGGCCCTTCATTATCGATCAAGTCTTGACCGGCGGAGCGTACCGTCTCTTAAATCGTCGGACAACCAACTCGAGCGAACCCATGGAACGCAGCCCGCCTCAAAGATTCTATGCCTAGCGCCGGACTAAGAGTCCGTCCCCTTCCCCCGTCCAAATTTTTTACACTTCAGTTGTCTTTTGTTTCTCTTTTTTCTCTCACCCCTATTCATCCAAGCCTTAAAAGGCTTACTTGCGCATTGTTCGCACACAATTGATGTGCTATTCGCACTCATTATACCTGGGGGCTTCCTTACCAGAAGCTTAATTATAAGGGCTTCATGCCCAGCACGCATGTCAAACTTCCACGTGTACCTTTTATTCACCATTATATGCATCGATATGACTTAAGTTTTGGCCAAGCTGGGTTGCCTGGCTCCTGTGCTTACCCCTACGTTCCCGATTGTTCGGCTAGGAGGTAAAGGAGCACCTCTGCGATTATTCTTGCGGATCAGCCGGATGTGTACCTCGGTGGGTGAAGCCGAAAGCTAAGCGTTCTTAAGGGAATATTCGGTCGGTGACTTGAAAGATGATTTTTATCAATTTATGTATCTGCCCCGGATGTTATCCTGCTCTTTTCGCTGTCCGGACATGCACTTTAGGGCATGCCTCCCAGAAAGGAACCCATATGAACTATTCTCCTGGAAGATGTTTCTTACTAACCATGTAATATAACATAACTAGTTGGGCACTTATGCGATAAAGCACTAATGACCCCTACGCCTGGTCTCCATGCATGCCCCGGTTGTTTCTTAACCGAGAAGGTATTCGGACACACTCCGGACTCTAGGGTCCCGAGGTTGAAGCGAAAAGGTTGGCAAAGACAAACGATCTACAATCCGGCTAGAAGGCATTTTACATGTCATTTTAAAATACATTGTCAAATCGACTGACTGTATTCCTCCTCAATCTGTCTAACAGCTGTCTAATTCTGATCCCATTGGGAAAATTTAGCGGCCAACTCTACTTGGCCGTATACTAAACTCACAGGATCTCCTTCCCATCAGCCCCACAGTCCGACCTCGGCCATGTGGTTGGGATCCGCCTTCTTGTACCGCGTCTTCACCATGGCCCAGCCTCCACAGCACCTTGGCGGCAGGCGAAATCTTCCATAAAAGGAAGCGCTGCCGCACTCCTGAAGCTTCTCCATAAGCTCTCCAAGGCCCTCGGGCAGGGAGAGGATGGCCATAAAGCACAGGACGGCGCCGCTCATTGCTGCCGAACCCGTTCGGCAGTTGCACCAACTCGAAGTTGCTCACCCGTCGACACGGGCATCTCCTCCAGCAGGCGACTCGTGAGTATACCTCTGGACATATTTTGTCAATTGACTTCCTCGCTGAACTCTTCTTTTCAAAGGAGTTCGCTCAAGCACTTACTATAGGTGCCGCGACGGCCGCCGATTCTCCTTAACGGAGCTAGACAGCTCGGCCCGAACACCTTTCAGCTCTTCTCCAAGCTGGGCGTGGGCATCCTGGAGCTTGTTCCTTTCCTGCTACACCCTCGTCAGCACCCTCTCGTCGGCCATCAGCTGGCGCAGTAGTTCGTGCCTGTCCAGATCTTGTCCGGTAGCACCTGCAATGTCATTATTAGACTTGCGCGCACGCCGCACACCACTTATCTTTTTTAAAAAAAATAATGTGTTACCAGGAGGGGTCCCTGCGTGTCCTCCTGTGGCAGCCTGTGCGGCCTCAAGTTGGGCCTTACACTCTTGCAGCTCCTGAGACAGTTGGGTATTCTTCTTTGTAAGATCCTGCATTTCAAATGATCATTAAATCAGTTAATATAACTACTTTAAGTCTCGGGGGCTACTGGCATATACAACTATTAAAATCTCTTACCCGTATGTCTTTTACATACTGCTCCGTGGCTCTGGTCAAACCATCTTGAGCAGCACGGAGGTGCGTGTCCCCCGCGTTAAAGGCATTCAACGCCTCAGGGGAGAAGCACGCGTCACGAAAAACTGTCCGGTGGCACCTGTGGTTCATGGCGCTCTCCACCTCAGACTTGGTGGCGGACAGTCTGTCGGCATCCTCCATTGGAGGAGTATCCGGCTCGCGCCTTGCGCCGCCTCCCCTCGAGACCAGTCTTTGGAGCACGGGCGGTAGAGGCTGGGTTGGCAACCTCTCGCCCGCAGTCCGGCAGCGCTTTTTCTCCTACAAAAGTCATGAGCATTCAAACGCTTCCTAGGAACGTTGCTCTAAATAACGAACCGTGAGCTATACCTTTGCGGCGACGTTTCAATCCACGCCGCGCTCCTCTTCCGCCTACTGGGCCGGACCGACCCTTGTTGGTCAACCGCCGCGGGCTCGGCTTCCCGCCTTGAAGGCGCCTCCTGCAAAGCGCCATCGTATACGATGGTCAGAAATGAGCAAGGAAGAAATAATGGTGTCAGGACTTCGGTCACAATCACCTGGGAAGCCGGATATAGTCCGGGGTAGTCAACCGTAATGGCGACTAAAGCATTATCCATGTTGAGCTGGTGGAACACCCCGTCGATTAGCTCCACCTTTATGTCCGGGTCCTCTTCGGAGGCCGAATCCTGGTATCTCTCTGGATCCTCGGGTTGCGGAGCTGGACTAAGCATGCTCTCCACAACCCGACGCAGCTCCTGCGTCGAAAGCATAATATAAGAAACTTAAACTTTGAAGGCGTGGGTTCGGCACACAAAGTGTTCGCTTACCCAACGCCGAGGGTTATTCATGGAGAACCCATTCAACGGGCTCGTCTGGAGGAAATCCTCCTTCTCCCCTTATGCAGGCGACAGGATCTTCGCGGTCTTTGGCGATCCCGCCCTTTTGCGCCATGACGGGTGGCATCGTCCTCCCGTTGAAATCCCACATAGGGTGGCCTCAGTATTGCGGCTGCACCCCGCATAATGCATGTTTCCATGACTCCAATCATGGTCAACCGGAATGGGCGATAACCTTATCCGGCCCATCAAGTAATGGGCGCTCTTGTCTTCCTCTAGCTGGGGCTCCGTGGGCGCCCGCTAAGGCGTTCTTCAAAGGAGCATTCTTGAACTCCGGAGGCCGATCCAACAGGTCCAAAGAATGGGCGTCTTCTTCGTAAAACCATTACGAAGGCCGGTCTTGAGCGCCTTCTTAGGGGTTACGGATGGATATCCGGTCCGGCGATCGCCATATTTCGGCACCGCCCACTTGATATATGGACCCCTCGTGAGAGCGGGTACAAGGCGTAACAACCTCTTCCATAGCGCAAAATGGGGCTCGGCGCCCGAGAATAGCTCGCAAAGAGCTACGTAACCCGCGATATCCGTGATAGAGGCGGGCGTGAGGTGATGGAGCTGGAGTCCGTAGAACTCCGAGGCCCGCGGAGGAACGGATGTATAGGAAACCGAGCCCCCTTATCAGATAGGGGACGAAGCATACCCACTCCCCTTTGTTGGGACTTGGGGTAGCCTCCGCTTGCTTCCCACCTTGGTAGGTGGCCAGCCCGGCTTGAACCAGAACCATGAAGGACGGAGGGAGATATCCCTCCGCTTGGAGCGTCACCAGCTCGTTGTGCGGGACAGAACATCTCCGCCAATCTCCTGGCAGAGGGCTGGGAGCGCGAGAGGAGGAGCCGCGTTGACGGTCCATGATGGAATGGATTTTGGGTCAGAGGCGCTCCGATGAGTACTCGCGGGAGGAATATGGTGTGGTTTGGATCTGGATTCTTGCCTCTCTTATAGGCAGATTATTTGCGCAGCTAGGGGGTAAAACATAAAAATACCCTGGCTTTTCGCATTAAATGCGACACGTGGAAGAAGGCCATTATTGGGCGTGGAAGCCAAGCGCGACATTGATAAGGAAGCGGACAACATTCGCGGTACATGAAATTTAAAGGAGAACCCGCCTTGCAACGCTGAAGACTACATACGCGCTGGACTTATTGTCATTGAAGCCTGGTTCGGGGGCTACTGAGGGAGTCCTGGACTAGGGGGTGTCCGGATAGCCGGACTATCATCGTCGGCCGGACTCCAAGACTATGAAGATACAAGATTGAAGACTTCATCCCGTGTCCGGATGGGACTTTCCTTGGCGTGGAAGGCAAGCTTGGTGATACTGAGATATGTAGATCTCCTACCATTGTAACCGACTCTGTGTAACCCTAGCCCTCTCCGGTGTCTATATAAACTAGAGGGTTTTAGTCCGTAGGACAACAACCATTACAACAATCATACCATAGGCTAGCTTCTATGGTTTAGCCTCCTTGATCTCGTGGTAGATCCACTCTTGTACTACCCATATCATCAATATCAATCAAGCAGAGTAGGGTTTTACCTCCATCGAGAGGGCCCGAACCTGGGTAAAAACATCGTGTCCCTTGTCTCCTGTTACCATCCGCCTAGACGCACAGTTCGGGACCCCCTACCCGAGATCCGCCAGTTTTGACACCGACACCGGGAC
Source organism: Aegilops speltoides (assembly GCA_021437245.1). Classification (NCBI taxonomy): domain Eukaryota; kingdom Viridiplantae; phylum Streptophyta; class Magnoliopsida; order Poales; family Poaceae; genus Aegilops; species Aegilops speltoides. The sequence goes on along the minus strand of CM038147.1, from coordinate 91,410,591 downwards.
TAAAGGGCAGCCTTTGGTCCCGGCTCAAGCCACCAACCGGGACCAATGGTGGTGGGCCAGGAGCGAGGCCCATTGGTCCCGGTTCGTCCCACCAACCGGGACCAATAGGTCCAGTCGAACCGGAACCAATGGCCCACGTGGCCCGGCCGGCCCCCGTAGCTCACGAAGCGGGTCCAATGCCCCCCATTGGTCCCGGTTCTGGATTGAACTGGGACTAATGGGCTAACCTGGCCTGGACCATTGCCCCCTTTTCAACTAGTGTATAGAGATAGATCGACACACCTCATAGGTCTTTCACAAAGCACATACCTTGATAAGATATTGAAGAAGTTCAATATGGATCAGTCCAAGAAGGGATTCTTGCCTGTGTTGCAAGGTGTGAAATTGAGCTCGGCTCAATGTCCGACCACGACAGAAGATAGAGAAAAGATGAGTGTCGTCCCCTATGCCTCGGCCATAGGGTCTATCATGTATGCCATGTTGTGTACCAGACCTGATGTAAACCTTGCCGTAAGTTTGGTAGGAAGGTACCAAAGTAATCCCGGCATGGAACACTGGACAGTAGTCAAGAATATCCTGAAGTACCTGAAAAGGACTAAGGATATGTTTCTCGTATATGGACGTGACGAAGAGCTCGTCGTAAAATGTTACGTCGACGCTAGCTTCGACACAGATTTGGATGACTCTAAGTCACAAACCGGATACGTGTATATTTTGAATGGTGGGGCAATAAGCTGGTGCAGTTGCAAGCAAAGCGTCGTGGCGGGATCTACATGTGAAGCGGAGTACATGGCAGCCTCGGAGGCAGCACATGAAGCAATCTGGATGAAGGAGTTCATTACCGACCTATGAGTTATTCCCAATGCGTCGGGGTCGATGACTCTCTTCTGTGACAACACTGGAGCCATTGCCCTTGCCAAGGAGCCCAGGTTTCACAAGAAGACCAGACACATCAAGCGTCGCTTCAACTCCATTCGTGAAAATGTTCAAGATGGATACATAGATATTTGTAAAGTGCACACAGATCTGAATGTCGCAAATCCGTTGACTAAACCTCTTCCGCCAGCAAAACATGATCAACACCAGAACTCTATGGGTGTTCGATTCATCACAATGTAACTAGATTATTGACTCTAGTGCAAGTGGGAGACTGTTGGAAATATGCCCTAGAGGCAATAATAAAATGGTTATTATTATGTTTCCTTGTTCATGATAATTGTCTATTGTTCATGATAATTGTCTATTGTTCATGCTATAATTGTGTTATCCGGAAATCGTAATACATGTGTGAATACATAGACCACAACATGTCCCTAGTGAGCCTCTAGTTGACTAGCTCATTTGTCAATAGATGGTTATGGTTTACTGACCATGGACAATAGATGTCATTGATAACGGGATCACATCATTGGAGAATAATGTGATGGACAAGACCCAATCCTAAGCATAGCACAAGATCGTGTAGTTCGTTTGCTAGAGCTTTTCTAATGTCAAGTATCATTGCATTAGACCATGAGATCGTGTAACTCCCGGATACCGTAAGAGTGCTTTGGGTGTGCCAAACGTCACAACGTAACTGGGTGGCTATAAAGGTATACTACAGGTATCTCGGAAAGTGTCTGTTGGGTTGACACGAATCGAGACTGGGATTTGTCACTCTGTATGACGGAGAGGTATCTCTGGGCCCACTCGGTAATGCATCATCATAATGATCTCAATGTGGCCAGGTGGTTGGTAACAGGATCATGCATTACGGTACAAGTAAAGTGACTTGCCGGTAACGATATTGAATGAGGTATTGGGATACCGACGATCGAATCTCGGGCAAGTAATGTACCGATTGACAAAAGGAATTGTATACGGGATTACTTGAATCCTCGACATCGTGGTTAATTCGATGAGATCATCGTGGAACATGTGGGAGCCAACATGGGTATCCAGATCCCGCTGTTGGTTATTGACCGGAGAGTCGTCTCGGTCATGTCTGCGTGTCTCCAGAACCCGTAGGGTCTAAACACTTAAGGTTCGGTGACGCTAGGGTTGTAGAGATATTAGTATGCGGTAACCCAAAAGTTGTTCGGAGTCCCGGATGAGATCCAGGACGTCACAAGGAGTTCCAGAATGGTCCGGAGGTGAAGATTTGTATATAGGAAGTCCAGTTTCGGCCACCGGGAAAGTTTCGGGGGTCACCGGTATTGTACTGGGACCACCGGAAGGGTCCCGGGGGTCCACTTGCTGGGGCCACCTATCCCGGAGGGCCCCATGGGCTGAAGTGGGAGGGGAACCAGCCCCTGGTGGGCTGGTGCGCTCCCCTTGGGCCTCCCCCTGCGCCTAGGTGTAGGATCGTTGAAGGCAAGAGTGTCTAGAGGGGGGGTGATTAGACAACTCGACAAGATAAAAGATTATGCCTTTTGATTAGCATAAGTTCATAACAAATTCACAATGAAGAACAAGTCAAGCATCATGCATACAAGTCGAGCAACATACTGAGCATGCAATTCTAGAGTATAGGGCAGCGGAAAGTAAATTGCATGAATAGTAAGAGAGAGATTGTGAGGAGCAAACGCAATTGGAGACACGGAGATTTTTTCTCGTGGTTCCGATAGGTGGTGCTATCGTCAATCCACGTTGATGGAGACTTCAACCCACGGAGGGTAACGGCTGCGCGAGTCCACGGAGGGCTCCACCCACGAAGGGTCCACGAAGAAGCAACCTTGTCTATGCCATCATGGCTTACGTCCACGGAGGACTAGCCTTACTTGGGGTAGATCTTCACGAAGTAGGCGATCTCCTTGCCCTTACAAACTCCTTGGTTCAACTCCACATCATGACGGAGGCTCCCAAGCGACACCTAACCAATCTAGGAGGCACCACCCTCCAAAAGGTAATAGATGGGGTTGGTGATGATGAACTCCTTGCTCTTGTGCTTCAAATGATAATCTCCCCAACACTCAACTCTCCTCACTGATTTGGCTGTGGTGGAAGAAGGGATTGAGTGGAAAGCAACTTGGAAAGACTAGAAATCAAGTTTCATATGGTGGGAGTGGAGCAACTTGATCTCAACACAAGGGTAGGTAGTTTTCTTCTCGAAATGTAAGGTAGGAGTGGTAGTTCTTTCGATGGCTCTCTCCACGAATGAAGAGGAGGTGGAGGGTATTTATAGCCTCCACACAAAATCCAACCGTTACACACATTTGAGTAATCTCGGTCGGACCGAAGTTGACAACTCGGTCGGACCGAAAGTTCAAATCTTGTGAGCGTTGGGATTTTCGTGGGACCGAAAATACAATCTCGGTTAGACCGATTCTTCCAAAGTCTAGGGTTTGCCAATCTCGGTGGGACCGACTTTCTCATCTCGGTGACACCGATTTGAGTCTGAAGGTTCTGAAGCTTGGCAACACCAATTTCGAATGACCGAGTTTGGAATCGGAAAATCCGAGATTCTTAGGGTTTGGCTATATGGCTGAGGTGGTTCATCTCGGTGTGGTGAGTTTGGAATCGGTGGGACCGAGATTACTTATGAGTTTATGTTGGAATGAAAGATTGCTGAAAGTTTGAGAGATAAATCACTAAGCACTTTAGAGCAACCAGATCATCATCATAACCTCACCCCCTTTTAATAGTATTGGCTTTCCTATGGACTCAATGTGATCTTGGATCACTAAACCAAAAATGGAGTCTTGAGCTTTTGCCAATGTTTTCCTTAGCATCTTAGGGGTTCACCTCTCTAGTCCTTTTGCCATGCCAGAGTGGTTGACTTTCCTGAAATATACTTGTTAAAAGCATTAGTCCAACCACAGAGTATGTTGTCATTAATTACCAAAACCACCTAGGGAGCAAATGTGCTTTCAATCTCCCCCTTTTTGGTAATTGATGGCAACACACAGAAAAGGATATCAAAGCTTACTAAAAGAAGGACATAGTTAACATTAAAGCTTTGACAGACATGTAGTACACAAGCTCCCCCTACAAGTGTGCAAGATTTTAGATTTTGGTTTTGGACTACCACAAGCACACATGAGAGAAAAACAAGGTGTGCTGCATGCAGCTTGGCTATATGCATCAGAGCAGATAAGGTAAATGAGATATGATGCATATGTGCATGGTGATTTCTTGCAAACAAGTATTCACAAGCAAGTTACCATCATGCACATCCTGCAAGATGCATATACTTACCTTGAAGTTCCTTGGTGATGTACCAAGAAATAAACTTGGGAAAACACGGTTAGATAACACAAGAGTAGTTCTTCAACCAGCAAAGAAGAACATCAAGAGTACCAAGCCGGGATGACATGTATAAAGGGTGTCTCATGTTGAGCACTAGCTTGAATCACCAACATGTCTCCCAAGACTAAAAGATTTTCAATGAGCTCTGAGATTTTGCTTTTCATAAGATACCAATTGTACTTCTCGGAAGATACCAATGGTGAGAGCAAGAAAAACAAAATCAGAAGAATAATGCCAAGAGAAGGTATTATCACAGTGAAGTATATGGCAAAGCTTTGATGTGATCCTCTCCCCCTTAAGGTAAGGATGTTTTTCTTCCTTTAAGATATCTTTTCTCCCCTTATTCTCCAATCTTCCCTTAAGTTCCCAGCTCCCCCAGCTCCCCCTAAATCTTCTCCCCCTTTGACATCAAGTGCCGAAAAGGACAGTAAACCAGGAGGGGCAGGAAAGATGGAAGGAAGGAAATGGGTTCATTAAGAATCACATCTGAGCAAATTTAGTATGTAGAATGTAAATCATTCAGATGAGCTGTAGATGATGATATCCTGATGAATGTAAATCGGTGACACCGAAATGATATGGATCGGTGAGGCCGAAAGTCAGAGACTTAGGGCTGATCCCTTTTCGGTAAGACCGAAATTATTGAATCGGTGGCCTTGAGTTTAATTCGTGAAAATACGAAATAATTCAGCTCACTTTGCAAGAAATGTTTCAGAAGATTTGCAATGAATTTGTAAAAGATTTTCAGGGAATTTATCAGAGCGGAAAAGAATATTCTCAAGAACGAAATAAACAGCAATGAAAAGAGTGCTAGATGAAGTTTTTTTTTTTTTTGAAAAAACAAGGAAACTCAATGAGAGAGCATAAGAGAAAAACAGAAAACTCCAAAACAGATGTACTTCATCTAGACAGGGGTCGGCGACAAAGTCACCTATGTTTGAGTATATTGACTTAGGAGTCAGATGAGAACATTTGATCATAGGTCATACTCATCGTTTAAGCTCAAAATGGGGTTACCATTTTTCGATAAAGCATTTGATGTTATCACATCTTTTGAAACTGCTTGTACTCATTTCTTTGGGCAAAGCTTTTTCATGATGTGAGAGACATACCTTGGGCTTGTTGTTGCTTGTTCTCATGTAGGTGAACTTGTTATTGATGCTCATAGGATGTGAAGTTGGAGCACCATTTTCAAGTGTGTAGTTCATCTTCCTACATGGGTTAGGCAAGCAAGGAAATACTCAAGAATATCCAATATGACATGAGTGAAGTACTAGAAGTATATGGTGTCAAAAAGGATATGTGAAATTTGTTCCTTGAACTCAACATCCCAAAGGGCTAGATACTTGGTCAATGACAAGATTACTCATGATTTGAGTGAGTGTGATAATCTTGTGGAATGTAGACTATCCAAGTACCTGCAAGGAGTTAGATGCAATACAAGGGGGCAAATGTGTCCAAGACATATGATCATCATCATAAGAGAAATAACAAGGATTAGTCAATTAGGCTCAAGCCTTGCACGCATCAATGGAGTTTTCACTCCAAGTTTGAAGCATCAATGATGTTCAACTCACTCCTCAAGCGACAAAATACTTTCTCATCAAGTGGTTTTGTGAAGATATCTGCAAGCTGTTTGTCAGTGCGAACATGCTTAAGATCAATGTCACCCTTAGCAATATGATCACGAATAAAATGGTGATTTAACTTCAATGTGTTTCGTGCGAGAGTGTTGCACGGGATTGTGTCCAATCTTAATTGCACTCTCGTTGTCACAAAGCAAAGGAACATGTCTTGCATGTATCCCATAGTCCTTAAGCATTTGTTTCATCCATAGCAACTGAGCACAACACGAACCAGCAGCAATATATTCTGCTTCTGCAGTAGATAACGATATCGAGTTTTGTTTCTTGGATGACCAAGACACAAGGGATCGACCAAGAAATTGACATGTACCCGAAGTCGACTTTCTGTCTATCTTGTCTCCGGCATAGTCCGAGTCGGAATAGCCAACAAGATCGAAAGAGGCCCTCTTAGGATACCAAATGCCAAAGTTAGGTGTGTGTATCAAATATCTCACTATTCTTTTAACAGCTTTAAGATGACATTCTTTAGGAGCAGCTTGATATTGAGCACACATGCATACACTCAGCATTATATCAGGGCGAGAAGCACAGAGATATAGTAGAGAACCAATCATGGATCGATAAACCTTTTGATCAACAGGTTCTCCATCTTTAGTCAAGTCATTATGCCCATTAGTAGGCATGGGGGTTCTCATACCTTTGCTCTCTTGCATGTTGAACTTCTTGAAGAGATCCTTAGTGTACTTGGTTTGTGAGACAAAAGTACCCTCCTTAGATTGCTTGATTTGCAACCCAAGGAAGAACTTGAGTTCACTCATCATGGACATCTCATATTTCTCTGACATAAGCTTCCCAAACTTCTCACTAAAATCAGGGTTAGTTGATCCAAAGATAATATCATCGACATATATTTGACACACAAATAGTTCTCCGTTAACCCTTTTTGTGAATAGCGTTGAGTCAATTTTACCAATCTCAAATCCTTTTTCAAGAAGAAAGCTAGTCAAGCATTTGTACCAAGCTCTAGGGGCTTGTTTAAGACCGTAAAGAGCTTTGTGCAATTTGTAAACATGATTAGGCTTTTTAGGTTCACAAATCCGGGAGGTTGTTTCACAAAAACTTCCTCCTCAATTTCACCATTCAGAAAAGCACTTTTAATGTCCATTTGATAGAGAGTAATGTTATGGTGGTTGGCATAAGCAAGAAGAATGCGAATGGACTCAAGTCTAGCAACGGGGGCATAGGTCTCACCATAGTCCATACCTTCGACTTGTGTGTAACCTTGTGCTACGAGACGAGCCTTGTTGCGGATGACTTGTCCATCTTCATCTTGCTTGTTCCGAAACACCCATTTGGTTCCAATGACGTTTTGGTCATCATTGGGCTTCTCTACCAAAGACCAAACGTTGTTCCTCTCGAAGTTGTGTAGCTCTTCATGCATAGCGTTCACCCAGTCCGGGTCTTCAAGCGCTTCTTCTACCTTCATAGGTTCAAGACTTGAAATGAATGAGTAATGCTCACAAAAGTTAGCTAAACGAGTTTTAGAGCGAGTGATTCTCCCGGAGTCGATGTCATTCATCATTTGTTCCACGGGATGGTCTTTCTTGACTCTTTCTCGAACTCGGGATAGCTTTTGTCGTGGCCGTGGCTGAGCTTCCTCATCATCATCTTCTTCTTCATCTGTGTTGTTGGTGTTGTCTTGAGGTGGTGGAGAAGGAGGTTGTGGTGGATCTTCTTGTCGCACTTCCTCATCTTGGTGAGTTCCACTTGTGGAAGCCTCCATGTTGCCTTGAGGTTCACCTTGCCGTGAGGTAGGGGGCTCCACATATGTAGATGAGGTACTCTCCTTCACTTCCATGGGACGAATCTTTCCAATGGATAAGTCTTGAATGGCTTCTGATGGGTCCCTGTCTCCTACATCAATAGGCATTTGCTCTACTTGCGAGCCATTAGATTCATCAAACTTCACATCTACCGTCTCTTCAACCTTTCGGGTGAAATTATTGTAGACACGGTAAGTGTGAGAGTTTGATCCATAACCGAGAAAAAAAACTTCATGAGTTTTAGGAGCAAATTTAGACCGACGATGCTTATCAAGAATATAGCACTTTGAACCAAAGACACGAAAATATCCCACTTGGGGTTTGTTACCCGTAAGGAGCTCGTATGAAGTCTTGCCGAGAAGCTTGTGAAGATAAAGTCTGTTGATGGCATGACAAGCTGTCTCAACGGCTTCACCCCAAAAGTGTTTTGGTGTCTTGTATTCGTCAAGCATTGTCCTCGCCATCTCAATGAGCGTTCGGTTCTTCCTCTCAACGACCCCGTTTTGTTGAGGTGTGTACGTAGCTGAGAACTCATGTAGAATCCCTTCCTCATCGAGAAAAGAGTCTACATGGGCGTTCTTGAACTCCGTTCCGTTGTCACTCCGAACCTTCTTGATCTTCACCTCAAATTGATTCTGAGCCTTTCTAGCAAAGGTTTTGAAGATTTTCTGAACCTGCGATTTGTCATCAAGTAGAAATACCCACGTAAATCTGGAAAAGTCATCTACAATAACTAGACCAAAGGAGTTACCACCAAGGCTTTTGTAAGCATTGGGACCGAAGAGATCCATATGAAGAAGCTCAAGCGGTCTCCTTGTGGTCATGATATTCTTCACGGGATGACTTCCTCCAACCTGTTTTCCTGCTTGACATGCACTGCAGAGTCTATCTTTGTCAAAGAAAACATCTTTTACACCAAGAATGTGATCACCTTTGATTAGCTTATCTAAATTTCGCATACCAACATGTCCAAGCCTTCTATGCCAAAGCCAACCTTTTGCAGATTTAGCAATAAAGCAAGTTCTAGGTTGAGCTTTCTTAGTGAAATCGACAATGTATAGGTCACCTCTACGAATGCCAGTAAAGACCATGTTATGATTGTCACTCCGAAAAACTTGGCAATCTACTTTGGTGAATAGCACATTGTATCCAAAGTCAGCTAATCTAGATACGGAAAGTAAATTGTATCCAAGTGATTCAACAAGCATGACATTTTTAATGGAGCTATCATGAGATATGGCCACCTTACCAAGGCCAAGTACCTTACCCTTGGAGTTGTCTCCAAAAGTCACATACTTGTGTGGACCATCGTTCTTTGCAAGCTCTCGAAACATGTCTTCATCTCCGGTCATGTGATCGGTGCATCCTCTATCAAGAATCCATTCTTTGCCACCGGATATGTAGTCTCTCATATTTGCCATTAGACTGAGACTCTTCATGATTTTGTCTAGCTCGGTGTCCGAATCGTCATCATGCTCATGCTCATCATCATATTGACCCATAGACAATTCATCATCAATACCTAGGTCAATTTGACAATGACTTGCATCAGTTTTATCAACGTGATAATAGTCATCGGAATGCAAAACAAGAGCATTTCTTATTCGAACATTGATAAAGCCGAGATCACCCTTCTTTTTCATAAGATCATGAAGCTCAAAGAAGCATTTATCAAAGTTAGGATCTTTGGGGTGCAACATATCAAATTCAACAGTCTTGTATAGAATTTCATCAAGACCTCTCAAAGAGTAGTCCGGATAAAGTTCTTCCAAGAACTTCCACATGGCATGGGCGCACTCAAAGTTCGTGACAAGCTCAAGCAAGTTATCAGGCAAACCTCTAATGATAAGATTGACAGTTCTAAGGTTACGAAGCAGATCAAGCTCTTCATCTACAGAGGGTGCAAGGGTCAAATGGTGGTACATATGGGGTTTCAACATATTTGCATAAGTTGTATATCTTAAAGATAGCAAGCATTTCAATCCTCCACGAGTTATAGGACACTCCATCAAGAATAGGCACTCTATGACTAACACTCCCAAGCGTGAACACGTCCATCTTCCTCCAATGGTGTGCAAACCAAAGCAATGGAGACCAAAGCTCTGATACCAATTGTAGGATCGTTGAAGGCAAGAGTGTCTAGAGGGGGGGTGATTAGACAACTCGACAAGATAAAAGATTATGCCTTTTGATTAGCATAAGTTCATAACAAATTCACAATGAAGAACAAGTCAAGCATCATGCATACAAGTCGAGCAACATACTAAGCATGCAATTCTAGAGTATAGGGCAGCGGAAAGTAAATTGCATGAATAGTAAGAGAGAGATTGTGAGGAGCAAACGCAATTGGAGACACGGAGATTTTTTCTCGTGGTTCCGATAGGTGGTGCTATCGTCAATCCACGTTGATGGAGACTTCAACCCACGGAGGGTAACGGCTGCGCGAGTCCACGGAGGGCTCCACCCACGAAGGGTCCACGAAGAAGCAACCTTGTCTATGCCATCATGGCTTACGTCCACGGAGGACTAGCCTTACTCGGGTAGATCTTCACGAAGTAGGCGATCTCCTTGCCCTTACAAACTCCTTGGTTCAACTCCACATCATGACGGAGGCTCCCAAGCGACACCTAACCAATCTAGGAGGCACCACCCTCCAAAAGGTAATAGATGGGGTTGGTGATGATGAACTCCTTGCTCTTGTGCTTCAAATGATAATCTCCCCAACACTCAACTCTCCTCACTGATTTGGCTGTGGTGGAAGAAGGGATTGAGTGGAAAGCAACTTGGAAAGACTAGAAATCAAGTTTCATATGGTGGGAGTGGAGCAACTTGATCTCAACACAAGGGTAGGTAGTTTTCTTCTCAGAAATGTAAGGTAGGAGTGGTAGTTCTTTCGATGGCTCTCTCCACGAATGAAGAGGAGGTGGAGGGTATTTATAGCCTCCACACAAAATCCAACCGTTACACACATTTGAGTAATCTCGGTCAGACCGAAGTTGACAACTCGGTCAGACCGAAAGTTCAAATCTTGTGAACGTTGGGATTTTCGGTGGGACCGAAAATACAATCTCGGTTAGACCGATTCTTCCAAAGTCTAGGGTTTGCCAATCTCGGTGGGACCGACTTTCTCATCTCGGTGACACCGATTTGAGTACAGAAGGTTACAGAAGCTTGGCAACACCAATTTAGGAATGACCGAGTTTGGAATCGGAAAATCCGAGATTCTTAGGGTTTGGCTATATGGTGAGGTGGTTCATCTCGGTGTGGTGAGTTTGGAATCGGTGGGACCGAGATTACTTATGAGTTTATGTTGGAATGAAAGATTGCTGAAAGTTTGAGAGATAAATCACTAAGCACTTTAGAGCAACCAGATCATCATCATAACCTCACCCCCTTTTAATAGTATTGGCTTTCCTATGGACTCAATGTGATCTTGGATCACTAAACCAAAAATGGAGTCTTGAGCTTTTGCCAATGTTTTCCTTAGCATCTTAGGGGTTCACCTCTCTAGTCCTTTTGCCATGCCAGAGTGGTTGACTTTCCTGAAATATACTTGTTAAAAGCATTAGTCCAACCATAGAGTATGTTGTCATTAATTACCAAAACCACCTAGGGAGCAAATGTGCTTTCACTAGGGTTGGAAACCCTAGGGGTGGGGGCGCCCCACTTGGCTTGGGGGCAAGTCCCCCCCTTGCCCCCCCCCCTTGAGATTCAATCTCTAGGGGGGAAGCGCCCCCAGGGCCCCTATATAAAGAGGGGGAAGGGAGGGCTGCGTACCCTAGTCCCTGGCGCCTCCCTCTCCCCTCGTAACACCTCTCCCTCTCACTGAGCTTGGCGAAGCCCTGCCGAGATCTCCGCTGCTTCCACCACCATGCCATCGTGCTGCTGGATCTCCATCAACCTCTCCCTTCCCCTTGCTGGATCAAGAAGGAGGAGACGTCTTCCCCAACCGTATGTGTGTTGAACGCGGAGGTGCCGTCCATTCGGCGCTAGGATCATCGGTGATTTGGATCACGAAGAGTACGACTCCATCAACCCCGTTCTCTTGAACGCTTCCGCTCGCGATCTGCAAGGTATGTAGATGCTCTCCTCTCTCTCGTTGCTAGATGACTCCATAGATTGATCTTGGTGATGCATAGAAATTTTTTATTTTCTGCTACGTTCTCCAACAACAAGTACCTCGTCCACTCTACGTAGGCATCATGGAACCATCTTAATACTGCCATTTGGTATGTAGATCAGCTGGTTAAGCCATTGGCACTTTACAGTTTAGGCAATACAGAGATCCCTAAAATTTTATTCAAACTTTTGACACGAAATGTAGACATGTACCTTGCTTCCGAAATTTGTAAAACAAGAGTTTTGCAGAATACTTGATCGTGCAAGTTCGTTTATATTATTCTCATAGAAGATTCATAGCCAAATAGCATGGCCACCCTGTACTTTTGTGTTGCTTGTTCGTTGACTAATCATCAGCTTGCTCATAGGTTGAAGTACTTGACTCTCGAGCTTAAAAGAATACTAGTAAGTGTGATGTGGAGTTCAGGTATGTCCACTTACCTTGTACCATGTTTTTTCACAAGAAATTTATAATCGTGGTGGTTAGGACTATGTACACTGACTCTGCCAGCTATATATATAATGTGTGTGCATATTAATGTATGTATATTCAGAATTTCAAATAGAGAAGATGGTTGAACCGGGAATCAGGACATAAACTAGTGGAGAAACATTTGAGGGGAAATTGTTTCTGGTTGTTCCGTCTAAGTAGTTGGGTTGGTCATCAAGGGACCTCGCAGTTACGCGATGAACCAACTGCAAGAGAGTTTTCACAGGAGACTTGAAATAATATTTATCTGGAATAGATTATATTCCGGCTTGTTGTGAATATTGAAATAGTGAAACCTGAGAAGGAGCATTTCTTGGATTGTTGTGAATATCACGCAAACACAATATAAGTTGATTTGGAAGTACAAATTCCATTATGAGTAAGATCCGAACAAAGAATGTCAGGGCATTTATCATGAATAATAGTTGTTTGAGTAATGGTAGAGGCCAAGGGCTCCTGAAGGAGAGAGTGAATGAAAATGTTGTTCCAAACTTTCTGACCTAGGAGCCAAAGATCATTAATCAAAGCAGGGTAGTTGAATCCAGGATGTTGAATAATGAGTTGTGCCTAAATAGAAGCCCGGGAAGTACACCAAGGATTACTCCAAAGATAAATATTTCCTTGTTTAATTTGGTAAAAAAAAACAATGGTATTTTAATTTGTGAAGCCTTTTAAGAATAGAGGACCAAAAGGCTATTTAGGAGTGTTGGGAGTGGAGTCCAAATAGAACAATCCTTGAACTATTTGGATTTAAGCACAAGATATAACATTGAATCATGAGCTTTAGCATGTCTCCAGGTAGCAGCAATAATAAGTCCTTCATTATCGGCTTGCAATTTTTTATACTTGACCCTCCTTTTGTTTGGAGTTGCATATATCCTTCCAAGATGTGAGGCAAAGGCTCCTATTAGTTGTTTTCTCTGATTCCTGTCCACCAAAAAATCCTAGTAATGGCAGTGAGTTTAGCAATGAACTTTTTTGTGAATAAAATGTTGGCATATAATATATAGGAATGGCTGAAAAAACAGATCTAATGAGCTCAAGTCTAGCTGCATGAGAAAGCATATTAGCCTTGTAAGCCGGAAGTTTATTCATAAATTTATCACGCACAAAAATATAAACTGCAACTCTATTCTTAGCCGGGAGAATAAGAGGGTGTCCCAAATGAGTGAAGTTACAATCCATGATAGAGACAGGAAAGATATTCTGAATATCTGCCTTAATAGCTTCATTAACATGTGCATTTAAAAGAATGGCAGATTTAGTCCAAATTGAAATTTGACCTGAAAAGAGCACAAAAATGATGAATAATATGAGCCATATACCTAGCTTCCTGAATAGTGGCTTGCCCGCAAACAAGGAGATAGTTTGTAAATACAAGAGAGTGAATAGGAGGGCAATTTGGTCCAAATAAAATTCCCTTAACATGGTTAGCGAACAAAGTATTATTAAGATCCAGAGACAAATTCATTGATAACAAGAACAAACAAGTAAGGAGACAAAGGACAACCTTGTCAAAGTTTAATTCTGATGGAAATATAGACACGTTTGTTCTTCTTGGCAGCCCTTCGCATTATTGATTGACCATATGATGTGTACTGAACCATCAACGCCCTTGGGCAGGTGCGTGATCTGTACTCACAGCTTAAAATGCTGGCCTATGCAGCCATGCAATCTATCCATCGTGTTTGCAAACCACATGCACCACTACTGTGCATTCTCTACTCTCTACATGAACACTCCAACAGCTAACCTAGGCCAGTTCAGTAAAACTGCACACTAATCTTAGAACTTTTCCAGTTCAACTTTTCTCCGTGATGGCCGTTTCACCGTGCAAGTGTGCGAAGATGCCAACCATGGGCGCGGTGTTGTACGTGCATGCCTCCGTTTGCATGTAGTTGTCACGCCTGTCCCGGAACCGATCAAGGTGGTCCGGCCCGCCGACGATGGCGCCGACGACAACGTTCGGGTTCGCACCCCTTCGGAGGAACCAGTTGTCGTACCCCTGCATGCACCCGATGAACCTGCCGTCCCCGCGGTGGGACACGATGGACGCGCCACGGTGGTGCATCCGCCGCGAGAACCGCTGGCCGTACCCAACCAAGTAGCTCACGCCGGCAGGGTTCGCGCCGAGGATGTAGTCAGTCTGCGCCCGTGCCAGGGCCCGCAGCTCGTCGGCGTGCGCCGGCCCGTCAGGGCACTGCAGCACCGGCGGCTCCTGGCCGGCGGAGGTGAGGTAACTGGAGTAGACGGTGAGGAGGAATGCGGCGTTGGTCACGTACTGCATGTTGTTCCACTGCCGGACGAAAAGCATGCCGCCGGCCGTGCGGTTGACGTTGCCGGCGTCGCCGTTCTTGTTGAGGCAGGCGCAGAGGTAGTGCTCCGCCTTGGCCTTGTACTTCTCCAGCGTCGCCTTGTGCTCCGGGTGCTTCCCTTCCAGCAGCACCTAAAATGACACGACAGGTTAAAAGACACATTTTATCTTGAGTGATATTCGATGTACATCTATACAATTTGATTTTCTGAAGAAATATGTGAGAAAAACATTTTCGGTCGTGCATGCCATACCACCCGAAGAAACAATCGTGCAATATAAAAATTAATTAGAGAATAACTAGTTAATTTGTTGAGCAGTCATGTACAGCTGATGCTCACCTTGGTGGCGAGGATCTGGAGGCCGGCGTACTTGACGTCCCAGCTGAACTCCGTGATGGCCCAGGTGGTGCCGCCGAACTCGTCGGCCATGTCCACGGCGTAGTCCAGGTAGCTCGCCTTCCCCGTCGCCCAGTGCAGCCACAGCGCCGCCCACAGCATCTCGTCGCCGTACCCGCTCACCGACGCGTAGTAGCTATACGCCTCGCCGATGCTACTGTCGTACTTGCCCCTGTATTTGTCGCCGAACTCGAACAACTGCATGTGCACGTAAGATTACGTTAGTAAACAGAAGAGTTGCATGTTTCTTCCTCACGTAACAATGGCGTTGCATATGCCTACGCACCTGCTCGGCGTGGTGGAGGAGAACTTGTGCGTAGTGGGGGTTGGAGCGGCGGAACACCATGGAGGCCGCGGCCAGTGCGGCGGCGGTCTCGCCGACGAGGTCTGAGCCGGGGTTGTCGCGGTCGACCTTGTACGCCTGCCGCGACGTTGTCATGTCCTCGGGCCGCTGCCAGCAGTAGTGGTCCGTGTCGCCGTCGCCGACCTCGGCCCAGAGCACGTACGGCTCGGTGTGCGCCTTGACGAAGTAGTCGGTGCCCCACTTGATAGCCTCCAGCACGTGCCGCCACTCGCCGGCGGCCGCGATATCGTCCGCGAACTCCATGGCGCTCCACGACAGCATGGTGACCGTGAACGCCATCGGCAGGCCGAACTTGACGTTGTCGCCGGCGTCGTAGTACCCGCCCACGAGGTCCACGCCCTGCTGCAGGCCATCGGCGAGGCCCGAGTGGCCGCGCCACCTGACGCGCTGGTTGTGCGGCAGGCGGCCCGATCGCTGCGCCTCGAAGTAGAGGAGGCTGCTGTGGAGCGCCTTCTTGTAGTCGAATGGCGCCGCGCCCTTGGCGCCACGGCCGCCATCGGCCGCCGTGAACGGAAGTTGCACAAGCACAAGCGCGGCACAGATGGCGAGAGACATGAGCATCTTGATTCTTGTCGCCATGTGTGCTCTTGTGCTTTCTCTCTAGGTTTAGCTCTGTGGTGCTTCTCCTGCTCCTTTCGTCCTCGTTATATAAGACCGGATCATCATGTGCTGTCTCCCCTGTTGTTGACCATCTTTAGTCAAACCCCACATCCAGGCGGTTTGGCGGTTAAGGGCCTGTTTGGTTTCAATAAGTCCCCTGATTTATAAGTCAGGTGACTTAAAATCAGTGACTTATAAGTCACACCCGTTTGGTTGTCACCCGACTTATAAGTTACCTTCCCACACCTTCCCACACCAATCAACATCATGCAGGTGGTACGACCCATGCAAAAGGGGTGACTTATAAGTTTTAAGTTGGGGTGGAGCAACTTATGACTTATAAGTTGGGGTGACTTATAAGTTGGGGCTGTTTGGCAAAATAAGTCACTTTTTGCACTTTTCGACTTATAAGTTGGTGACTTAATTGGAACCAAACATGGCCTAAGCTTGTCCAACTCTTAATACCAGGTGGTAATCAATGATTACTGGATCCAATAGCCGGATCTAAGACTAGCCACAACATGCCCATGTTACTACTCTATGTTATTATCTCTATAGTGGGGAGTAACATATGTGTGGTAACATGCAACACTTCATTTATTAGGCTATAGATTTATCTTGCCTTTATATGTGTGATGTTACTCATACTAGTAGTAACTAGCTATGTTACTCCCTCCGTCCGGGTTTATTAGACCCAAAGACAAGATTGGCAGGACCAAGGCAAGCAGTAAATGGATGCGTTATTTTAGGCATTAACCCCTGCAGTAGATAGTTGATGCTTCGTTTTGTGCGTTAATTATTGATGGCACATGCATGCAGCAACCATCCCAGCAGTCCCTGCCAATGACGCTCATGCGTGCATGCTCACGCGCGCGGAGTGATGAATGTGTGGCGCAGGTTTCGGTGTTTTATCTTCTCTGAATCAGGAATCAACAGTTAATTTGAGAGGAAAAGGTTGGTGATTTTCAAAGCGGGCCTAAAAAAACGGACGAGATTCTTTTGCTCACGGGTCCAATAAACCCGGACGGAGGGAGTACCACATACCTCTTTTTCTTTATTTATTGCTTGCCACATCATCTATTTTATCTAGATATATGTGATGTTATTATCTACTCCCTCCGTTCCTAAATATAAGTCTTTTTAGAGTTTCCACTACAAACTACATACGGATGTATATAGACATATTTTAGAGTGTAGATTCACTCATTTTGCTCCGTATGTAGTCCATAGTGTAATCTCTAGAAAGACTTATATTTTGGAACGGAGGGAGTATGTTACTCCCAGTCTCCCACTATGGGTAGTCTAATACAAAATAACGTTGGGTAACATGTACTACCTGGTTGGAGGTTGTTGGTGGTTATTCTTGCTGTCGGTAGTGAGCTGGAGGTGAAGAATTGTTGGTTTATTATGATATATATACTATATGGAGGTAGATTAATTAGGAAACTCTGGATAAAATAACAATGCTACTCTAGTTAGGCAGGGTTGACTTGCGTACGTCGTGCACCAACAGCCATGTGGCATAAGGATGCATATGCATTGCACGTTCTAAGTTCAGATTTAGAGCATGTTTTGGTCAACTAGCAAGCCGAGGCTGGATGTTACTTGTTCATGTTGCATTAGTGCAGAACAACAGAATAGTGAGGCAAAAGAGAGCGTGCGATGAAACCTGTTCCGGAACAGGTAATATATGCACTCCCAATACTATTTTTCTATCAAAATATTACTCCCTCTGTCCCGTATATTATCCTTCTTGCACAATTGTATTTCTTCAGTTAATTGTTTCGGATTGATAAGCTTGCAGAGCTATAGGCTAGCAAGTTCCAATAAGCTAATTACTCTCTCCGTTCCTAAATATTTGTCTTTTTAGAGATTTTAAATGAACTACCATATACGGATGTATATAGATATATTTTAGAATGTAGATTTACTCATTTTGCTCCGTACGTTGTCACTTGTTTAATCTCTAAAAAGACAAATATTTAAGAATAGAGGGAATAGGATGTAAATTTGTATGGTGGAGAACTAACTGAAAAATAACTTCTACGAGCTAATTTCTAGGTTGGCATGTCAATTCTTTGCAAGAAACTTCATTGGTGAATGTATGTTTTGGCCAGTTGAGAGCACCTATGGCTCAGGTGCCTAAACTTTTCTATCGAAATAGGGTTTCCCCCCGTTTTGTATTACAAAGCAACTATCACCGCATTGCTGGGGCGAACAACACATCAGGTCCAAAGATCCAACAGCCTGATCTAGCTAGTGTACTACAAAAGATTGTTGGGTAACATGCATACCTGGGTGGTGTCGAAGAGATACTAGTAACAAGCATGTATGTGTACTCTCACCGTTCCCAAGTATAAGTCTTTTTAGGTTTCAATATAGACCACATAGAGAGCAAAATAAGTGAATCTACATTCTAAAGTATGTCTGTATACATTCATATGTAGTCTATATTAAAATCTCTAAAAAGAATGGAGGTAGTACGCAAAAATATAGTAGTGGATGATTAAGAGGTAGTGTAACATGTACCTAGGTGATAGTCAGTGGACAATGAAGAGCTTGTAACATGTATCTAGTTGGTGATGGTTATTCTTTCTGTCGGTAGTGAGCTGGAGGTGGGAGAATTAATGGTTTGTTATCATATACTCCCTCCGTACTAAAATAAGTGTCTCAACTTTGTACTAGCACTCTGGGTAAAATAAGAATGCTAGCTAGGCAGGGTTGACTTGCGTCGTGCACCAACAACCGTTTGGATGCGTATGCATTGCACATTCTAAGTTCAAATGTAGAGTATGTTTTGGTCAACGTACAGGCACGTCTAGGCCGGATGTTACTCCAACGAGAACAACAGAATTGCGAGCGTGCGATGCAATCTGTTTCCTGAACAGGGAACATATGCCTTCCCAATACCCTTTTTCTATCAAAATATTATGAGCAACACCATTGTCTTATTTTCAGTTAATTGTTTTGGATTGAGAAGTTTGCAGAGCTATAGGCTAGCAAGGTCCACGAAGCTAATCAGGACGTAAATTTGTATGGTGGGGAACTAACTGATATGCTGAAAAAACAACTTCTACAAGCTAATTTCCAGGTTGGCATGTCAATTCTGTTGCAAGAAATTTCATTGGTGAAGGTATGTTTTGGCCATTTGGATATTGTCTGAAGTAATCAGAGATCTTGTAGCCTCAACAAAGTATTATTGTCACTAAATTTACACCAATGGGACGCGCATCACGTATGTAAATTACTAATCGACTGTTGTGTCTCTGTCGCGTGCAGCCGGTCCACGAATGTCTCATCCTAGCACAACATCGAGGGCTAGGTGAGTGGAATCCAGCTCTGTTATTAGTCCCTCCTTGACCAAGCTAAATGAATATGCAGGGAATGACAGCCAAATATTATAACGTTAGTGCAGCAGACCAAAAGACCTCGCTCACTGTACATAGGCATCATGGTGCTTAATCCTGTCGTTTGATATGCAGATTAGCAGGTTAAGCCCTTGGCACTTAAGGGTTTAGGTGATTCGGAGATCCCTGAAATTTTATTCAAACATGTGAAACAGAATGTAGACATGTACGTTGCTTCTGAAATTGATTCAAAAAAGGGGTTTCTGCGGAATACATGATCGTGCAAATTCATTTATATTATTCTCATAGATATTTAGAGTCAAATAGCATGGCCACCGCTGGTTCTTTATCTACTACTCTCTCCGTCCGAAAAAGCTTGTCCCAAGTTTCTCCCTCATATGGATGCATCCAGTTGAGGGACAAGTTTTTTCGGATGGAGGGAGTATGTGTGAAGCCTCAAAAGATTTGGGAGGCCCTGCGTCGCTCCCACACGAGCGACACGGGAGGCGAACCACGCCCACTTCCAGAGAACTTCCTTCTCAACCTTCTCCTCCCTTGCCGCCGCCAAGACGCGATGCCGGGCAAAGCCCACGTGCCAGTGACACCGGCGGGGTTTCTCCTCCTGCGATCTGATGTCCCCATGGCTGGCTCATGCGGGCATCATCATGAGGGTCGAGCGGTGGGCGGCGCCGCGCGGCCTTGCGTGTGGGGCGGCGGGGTGCCTCCTCGTTGGCCATGGGTTGTTGGGGCAGCGGCCCCAGGACAAGGCATGGCAGCTAGGAGTGGCTAGTGGTGGCGATGGATCTGGGGTTCTGCCCAGATCCGGTTGCGGTGGCCCTGGCCAGTGGATCTGGTGGTGGCTTGCTAGTCAGCGAGATGGCAGGTCGAGCTCGGCTGACAATGGGGCGGCGCAAGAGGGATTCAGGACCTAGTGCTTGGATCTAACGGTTGTGACGGTCGTTGTTGTTGTATGGGCGTCGACAACGACTGGTGCGGCGGTGGGTGCTCCATGTAGCGCCTAGAATTGGGGCGGCGGCCCCCCTTCTTCGACAGCGGCGGACTCTGTAGTTGTGTGGGCGACGTGGAGTCTGGATCTCGAGGTGGTGGCGACATTTCTTAGGCTGGAGGTGGTATGGGACGTCCCCTCCATCAACAAATCAGGTTCGATGCGGCTCGGCAGGTGACACATGTGTCTCTTTCAGAGTCGTCAGGCAGTGCCTATAGCCGGCAGGTGAAGCCTTCGGTGGATGCTACGCACGACGTCTCATGCGGGGACGTCAAGTCATGCATTCTACAATCACGTGTTGCAGAGTGGTTCTGCCGGAGGTCTCATGTCCAACTTGTTGCTGCTGGATCGATGGTGGTGCATCAAATACGGAAGACATGCGGTATGTGACGTCTGTCTTCTGGTGTCTTCTGCAGAGGTACACGGTTATCGAGGCATCGGTAGCCAGATAAGGGATGATGGTACATACGGCTTCAACAACAACGTTATGTACTCCGATGGAAACACAAGATCTCTGATCAGGCTATAGGCGCATTTACGTCGTGTCCTTGCTGAAGGTGGTGGATTGAAGCTTGGCTTCGGAGATGAGAATCCGGATTTCAACCTTGTGCTGGACTCGCCATCATCGGCGCACGTGCGGCGATTCCTTCTTGAAGGCGTAGCCTAGGAGTTGTGTATTTGTCGTATTGATGTCGTGTTGTAACATAGGGTTAGTGGCTAGTGGAGTTATTGTCGCGAGGCATGCGGCCTCGGGTTTTCTTTTTGCTTTATTTTCGGGTCGATGTTGTTCGGCTGCTGGATTTTGCAATCTTAAAAATATATGGATGCATGCGTCATCCTGATGCAGTGGCTGGGGGTTATCCTCCTTTAAAAAAAGTGCTTTTTGTGTAGCTTGCTCATTGACCATTGAGCTTGTTCATAGCTTGAAATAGACAAGTTGGTTGCTTAAAAAAAGGGTAACAGGTGCGATGTGGAGTTCATATACTTCCCTTGTATTATATTTGTCCACGAGAAATTCATAAGTGTGGTGGTTTGTACTTTGAACACCGACTCTACCAGCTACATGCAATGTGTGTGTATATTTCGTGCCGCAAAAATAAATGAATAATTGTATGTATATTTAGAATTCCAGATGGAGCGAATGGTTGAACCGGGAATCAAGATATAAACTCGTGGTGAAACATTTGAGGGGACATTATTTTTAGTTAATTGTTACATTTTCCAATAGAAGACGATATATTCATATTAAGTACAATTGAGTCAGTTTTACATAACAAACATCATTTACTTTAACCATGTCGACGCAATTAGCGTATCTCGCCGATATACGTTGTGTACAATTAGCGTATCTTTGGTGCATCTCAGCCGAGAGATATGAGCATTTTGATTCCTCTCGCCATGTGTATGCTTCTGCTTTCTTTGGGGTTGCTTTCTCCGGGTTTAGCTCTGTTATGTTTCTCATGTTCCTTTCGTCCTCGTTATATAAGCCCTGACCATCATGTGGTCTCCCCCGTTGATGATATTTAGTCAAACCCCACATCGTAATACCAGATGGTTTGGCGGTTAAGCTTGTCTGTCTCTTAATACCAGGTGGTAATGAATGATTACTGGATCCAACAGCAAGATCTAGTACAAAAGAATGTTGGGTAACATGTTCACACTCTCTTTTGCCTTACAATTCTGCTGTTCTCGTTGGAGCAACATGAACAAGTAACATCTAGCCTATACTTGCCTCTACGTTGACCAGAACATAGTCTACAACCGAACTTAGAACGTGCAAATGCATTATGCATATGCATCCACACGGTTGTTGGTGCACTGACGCTAGTCAACCCTGCCTAGCTAGCATTGTTATGTAATAGATAATATAATAGGATGAAACAATAAAAAATTATAGATACGTTGGAGGCGTATCAATATGCCGTCTCAGTCTTTCGGAGAGGTTCATAGGGGTAGAGTGCGCGTGTGTACATTCATAGGGATGAGTGTATGCGCGTGTATATAAGCACTTGTGTTTGTACTGTGTTCAACTGGTACTCATACATAACGTTGGGTTTGAATTGTTCATCGGTTCATGCAGCGCCGTCTCACACGGTTATGCCACCTCACGTAGCACTCGGCATCTTGTCGTCTTTGTCGCATCGCACGACGGAAAAAAATTATATGAAACCAGGTCTCATATAATTTGGGTGAGACCCACCCTGATGGATGACACGTGGCATTCACAAATCACAAAGCATCTAGATGCTTTTTGATTTATAACTGCCACGTGTCATCCATCAGAGTGGGTCTCACCGGAATTATATGAGACCTGATCTCATAGAATTATTTTCGCACGACCATCTGCGACATCTCGCCTTTGCACTCCCGCTGAACCAAAACTACGTATGTACCAGCTACATGGCAAGCTACTCCGTCACCTAAACTACATGCGATACTCAAAATTAAATATGCATATACACCATGACAAGATTAGTGCTAACAATGCCAACCAAGAAATTAGCTCGTAAAAGTTGTTTTCTTCAGTTAGTTTCCCACCATACAAATTTACATCCTGATTAGCTTCGTGGAACTTGCTAGCCTATAGCTCTGAAAGGTTCTCAATCCAAAACAATTTACTGAAAATAAGACAATGGTGTGAAAATTTCTCCACATGATGAGAGCATAAGCCCGCGACTAGGCGCTAGGGTTTCCCATCCTCCCCTCCCGCCGTCGCTGGCCCTCCCGCTGCCGCCGGCCGCCGGCCTCGCGCCCCGCCTCCGCTCCCCTTCCGGCCCCCTTCCTCAGTCCAGATCCGCCTCGCGCCGCCTCCCCAGGAGGTGGCCGGGGCGGAGCTCGAGCTCCTCACTCGTGGGTCCCCTCCTTCCCGTCTCCTCCGCCGCCGGCCGGTGCCCCGGCGCTGGCCGGGCCGTGCCGGCGGCGGCGGCCTTCGCGCCTCACAGCGGTGCTCCTTCCCGGCAGCGAGGCGGCGGCAAGGTAACCCGGCTTGGCTGCGGTCCGCGACCTGCGGCGGCGGCGGCGGCAGCGTGGTGACGCATCGTTCCTTGGCGGCGGGCGGCGTGGTGGTGCTGGGTGGCGGCAGACGCCCGCCCAGATCTAGGCCCGACGGGCCCCATCTGGGCCCTAGCGGGCCGGCCCTCCGGCGTGGTCTTGTTGTCTGCGGCGCGGTAGGGAGGAGGAGCGGCTCGGATATGGGGCGTCGGCGCCGCGGCGTGCTGGCAGCAGCGCGAAGGCGGGAGCTTTACGGGCCCACGAGGGCCCGGACGGGCCTGTGGGCCTACGGGCCTGGTGTGCTCCTGCTATTGCGTCCGGATGGCTACCGTCGCTGACGGTGGAGGTGGGGCCCTCCCGCGTGCCGATGGTGCTGATGCCCTAGTCCCGGCTCTGATTCTTCGCCGCGCTGTTCTCACTTCGCGGTGTGATGGTGAGGCGGCGTGGGGGCCTCATGACCGCATTAGCGTAGGGTGGTGGTTGGTTTGGTGACTAGATCCGGAGCACCCTAGGTGCGGGTTGTGATCGGGGGAAATCCCTGTCGGCATGAACGACTCCGGCGCGGTGGCGCCTGTGGGTGCTACCTGACCTTCCGGGAGGGTGTCGGGGGCTACCCTTCCTCTCGCCTCGTCGTGTACCGAGGGAAACCCTTGGCAGCAGCGTCATCATCATCGCGATCCTTCTTGGAGGCATTGATTGGTGCCGGCGCTTCGGAGTCTTGGAGCCTAGTGGAAGAGCCCGGTGGGCGCAGCGATCGCGAGGCTTCTTCGTTTTTGTTGATCCGCCGTTGTCGGCATTTGTTTCTTTTGCTCTTTCTCTGTCGTTTTTTTTGGGCGTGACTGTGCTGCTTCCGCCCCAGCACATATACCTGTATGGTTCGGTTGGTTGCTTTGTATAAAAGCGGGGGTAAACCCTTTTTGGGTAATAAGACAATGGTGTCGCTCATAATATTTTTATAGAAAAATGTATTGGGAGTGCATATGTTCCCTATTCAGGAAACAGGTTGCATCTCACACTCTCTTTTGCCTTACAATTATGTTCTTCTCGTTGGAGCAACATGAACAAGTAACATCTAGGGCGTGTTTGGTTGCCTGTGTGAGGTCCAACTGAAGGAAATATGCCCTAGAGACAATTATAAAGTTATTATTTATTTCCTTATATCATGATAAATGTTTATTATTCATGCTAGAATTGTATTAACCGGAAACATAATACATGTGTGAATATATAGACAAACAGAGTGTCACTAGTATGCCTCTACTTGACTAGCTTGTTAATCAAAGATGGTTATGTTTCCTAACCATGGACAAAGAGTTGTTATTTGATTAACGGATCACATCATTAGTTGAATGATCTGATTGACATGACCCATTCCGTTAGCTTAGCACCCGATCGCTTAGTATGTTGCTATTGCTTTCTTCATGACTTATACATGTTCCTATGACTATGAGATTATGCAACTCCGTTTACGGAGGAACACTTTGTGTGCTACCAAACGTCACAACGAATCGGGTGATTATAAAGGTGCTCTACAGGTGTCTCCAAAGGTACTTGTTGGGTTGGCGATTTGAGATTAGGATTTGTCACTCCGAATGTCGGAGAGGTATCTCTGGGCCCTCTCGGTAATGCACATCACTTAAGCCTTGCAAGCATTGCAACTAATGAGTTAGTTGTGAGATGATGTATTACGGAACGAGTAAAGAGACTTGCCGGTAACGAGATTGAACTAGGTATTGGATACCGACGATCGAATCTCGGGCAAGTAACATATCGATGACAAAGGGAACAACGTATGTTGTTATGCGGTCTGACCGATAAAGATCTTCGTAGAATATGTAGGAACCAATATGGGCATCCAGGTCCCGCTATTGGTTATTGGCCGGAGACGTGTCTCGGTCATGTCTACATTGTTCTCGAACCGTAGGGTCCGCACGCTTAAGGTTTCGATGATGCTTATATTATGAGTTTATGAGTTTTGATGTACCGAAGGAGTTCGGAGTCCCGGATGAGATCGGGGACATGACGAGGAGTCTCGAAATGGTCGAGACGTAAAGATCGATATATTGGACGACTATATTCGGAGTTCGGAAAGGTTCCGAGTGATTCGGGTATTTTTCGGAGTACCGGAGAGTTACGGGAATTTGTATTGGGCCTCTTTGGGCCATACGGGAAAAGAGAGAAAGGGCCTAAAGGGTGGCCGCACCCCTCCCCTTTGACTAGTCCGAATTGGACTAGGGAGGGGGGGCGCCCCCTTCCTTCCTTCTCCTTCTCTCTTCCCTTTCCTTCTCTCCTACTCCCACTACATGGAAGGGTTCCTAGTTGGACTAGGAAAGGGGGAATCCTACTCCCGGTGGGAGTAGGACTCCCCTAGGGCGCGCCATAGAGAGGGCTGGCCCTCCCCCTCCTCCACTCCTTTATATACGGGGGTAGGGGCACCCCATGGGACATACAAGTTGATCATTGAGATCGTTCCTTAGCCGTGTGCGGTGCCCCCCTCCACAATATTACACCTCGGTCATATTGTAGCGGTGCTTAGGCGAAGCCCTGCGACAGGAGAACATCAAGATCGTCACCACGCCGTCGTGCTGACGGAACTCCTCCCCGCGCCTCTGCTGGATCGGAGATCGGGGTGCGTCATCGAGTTGTACGTGTGTCAAGAACTCGGAGGTGCCGGAGTAACGGTGCTTGGATCGGTTTGACCGGGAGGACGTACGACTACTTCCTCTACGTTGCGTCAACGCTTCCGCTTCGGTCTACAAGGGTACGTAGACAACACTCTCCCCTCTCGTTGCTATGCATCACCATGATCTTGCGTGTGCGTAGGAATTTTTTTGAAATTACTACGTTCCCCAACAGTGGTATCAGAGCCAAGTTTTATGGTTTGATGTTATATGCACGAGTAGAACACAAGTGAGTTGTGGGCGATATAAGTCATACTTCTTACCAGCATGTCATACTTTGGTTCGGCGGTATTGTTGGATGAAGCGGCCCGGACCGACATTACACGTACGCTTACGCGAGACTGGTTTTACCGCCGTGCTTTGCACACAGGTGACTAGCGGGTGTTAGTTTCTCCAACTTTAGTTGAACCGAGTGTGGCTACGCCCGGTCCTTGCGAAGGTTAAAACAGCATCAACTTGACAAACTATCGTTGTGGTTTTGATGCGTAGGTGAGATCGGTTCTTTCTCAGCCCATAGCAGCCACGTAAAATTTGCAACAACAAAGTAGAGGACGTCTAACTTGTTTTTGCAGGGCATGTTGTGATGTGATATGGTCAAGACGTGATAAGATATAAGTTGTTGTATGAGATGATCATGTTTTGTTGAAGTTATCGACAATCGGTGAAGCCCTATGGATGTCTCTTTGTTGCATAAGATGCAAGTGCCAAATAATTGCTTTACTTTATCGCTATACGATAGCAATAGTTGCAAGAGCAATAGTTGGTGAGACAACCATGTGATGACACATTGATATAGATCAAGATGATGAAGATCATGGTGTCGTGCCGGTGACGATAGAGATCATGACAGTACTTTGGAGATGGAGATCAAAAGCGCAAGATGATCATGGCCATATCATGTCACATATTTTGATTGCATATGATGTTTATCTATTATACATCTTATTCTTGCTTTGATTGACGGTAGCATTTTAAGATGATCTCTCACTAAAATTATCAAGAAGTGTTCTCCCTGAGTATGCACTGTTGCCAAAGTTCGTCGTGCCCAGACACCACGTGATGATCGGGTGTGATAAGCTCTACATCCATCTACAACGGGTGCAAGCCAGTTTTTGCACACGCGGAATACTCAGGTTAAACTTGACGAGCCTAGCATATGCAGATATGGCCTCGGAACACGGAGACCGAAAGGTCGAGCGTGAATCATATAGTAGATATGATCAACATGAGATGTTCACCATTGAAAACTAATCCATTTCACGTGATGATCGGTTATGGTTTAGTTGAATTTGGATCACGTGATCACTTAGAGGATTAGAGGGATGTCTATCTAAGTGGGAGTTCTTAAGTAATATGATTAATTGAACTTAAATTTATCATGAACTTAGTCCTGGTAGTATTTTGCAAATTATGTTGTAAAGATCAATAGCTTGCGTTGTTGCTTTCATATGTTTATTTTGATATGTTCCTAGAGAAAATTATGTTGAAAAATGTTAGTAGCAATGATGCGGATTGGATCCGCGATCTGAGGTTTATCCTCATTGCTGCACAGAAGAATTATGTCCTTAATGCACCGCTAGGTGACAGACCTATTGCAGGAGCAGATGCAGACGTTATGAACGTTTGGCTAGCTCAATATGATGACTACTTGATAGTTTTGTGCACCATGCTTTATGGCTTAGAATCGGGACTTCAAAGACGTTTTGAACGTCATGGACCATATGAGATGTTCCAGGAGTTGAAGTTAATATTTCAAGCAAATACCCGAGTTGAGAGATATGAAGTCTCCAACAAGTTCTATAGCTAAAAGATGGAGGAGAATCGCTCAACTAGTGAGCATGTGCTCAGATTGTCTGGGTACTACAATCGCTGAATCAAGTGGGAGTTAATCTTCCAGATAAGATAGTGATTGACAGAATTCTCTAGTCACCATCACCAAGTTAGTAGAACTTCGTGATGAACTATAGTATGCAAGGGATGATGAAAATGATTCCCGAGTTTTTCATGATGATGAAATTGATGAAGGTAGAAATCAAGAGAGAACATCGAGTGTTGATGGTTAACAAGACCACTAGTTTCAAGAAAAGGGCAAAGGGATAGAAGGGAACTTCAAGAAGAACGGCAAGCAAGTTGTTTCTCAAGTGAAGAAGCCCAAGTCTGGACCTAAGCCTGAGACTAAGTGCTTCTACTGCAAAAGGACTGGTTACTGGAAGCAGAACTACCCCAAGTATTTGGCGGATAAGAAGGATGGCAAAGTAAACAAAGGTATATTTGATATACATGTTATTGATGTGTACTTTACTAGTGTTTATAGCAACCCCTCGGTATTTGGTACTGGTTCAGTTGCTAAGAGTAGTAACTCAAAACGGGAGTTGCAGAATAAACAGAAACTAGTTAAGGGTGAAGTGACGATGTGTGTTGAAAGTAGTTTCAAGATTGATATGATCATCATCGCACACTCCCTATACTTTCGGGATTAGTGTTGAACCTAAATACATGTTATTTGGTGTTTGCGTTGAGCATGAATATGATTTGATCGTGTTTATTGCAATACAGTTATTCATTTAAGTAAGAGAATAAACTGTTGTTCTGTTTACATGAATAAAACCTTATATGGTTACACACCCCATGAAAATGGTTCATTGGATCTCGATCGTAGTGATACACATATTCATAATATTGAAACCAAAATATGCAAAGTTAATAATAATAGTGCAACTTATTTATGGCACTGCCGTTTGGGTCATATCGGTGTAAAGCGCATGAAGAAACTTCATAAAGATGGATTTTCGGAATCACTTGGTTATGAATCATTTGATGCTTCCGAACCGTGCCTTTTGGGCAAGATGACTAAAACTCCGTTCTTCGGAACAATGGAACGAGCAACAAACTTGTTGGAAATAATACATACTGATGTATGCAGACCAATGAGTATTAAGGCTCGTGGCGAGTATTGTTATTTTCTGACCTTCACAGATGATTTAAGCAGATATGGGTATATCTACTTGATGAAACATAAGTCTGAAATAGTTGAAAGGTTCAAAGAATTTCAGAGTGAAGTGGAAAATCATCGTAACAAGAAAATAAAGTTTCCGCGATCTGATCGTGGAGGAGAATATTTGAGTTACGAGTTTGGCCTTCATATAAAACAAATGTGGAATAGTTTCACAGTTCACGCCACCTGGAACACTACAACATTATGGTGTGTCCGAACGTCGTAATCGTATTTTATAAGATATGGTGCGATCTATGATGTCTCTTACCGGTTTACCACTATCGTTTTGGGGTTATGCATTAGAGACAGCTGCATTCACTTGAAATAGGGCACCATCTAAATCCGTTGAGACGACACCATATGAACTATGGTTTAGCAAGAAACCCAAGTTGTCGTTTCTTAAAGTTTGGGGCTGCGATGCTTATGTGAAAAAGTTTCATCCTGATAAGCTCAAACCCAAATCGGAGAAGTGCATCTTCATAGAATACCCAAAGGAAATTGTTGGGTACACCTTCTATCACAGATCCGAAGGCAAAACATTCGTTGCTAATAATGGATCCTTTCTAGAGAAGGAGTTTCTCTCGAAAGAAGTGAGTGGGAGGAAAGTAGAGCTTGATAAGGTAATTATACCTTCTCCCGAATTGGAAAGTAGTTCATCACAGAAATCAGTTCCAGTGATTGCTACACCAATTAGTGAGGAAGCTAATGATGATGATCATGAAACTTCCGATCAAGTTACTACAGAACCTCGTAGGTCTTCCAGAGTAAGATCCGCACCAGAATGGTGTAGTAATCATGTTCTGGAAGTCATGTTACTAGACCATGATGAACCTACGAACTATGAGGAAGCGATGATGAGCCCAGATTCCGCGAAATGGCTTGAGGCCATAAAATCTGAGATATGATCCATGTATGAGAACAAAGGATGGTCTTTGATTGACTTGCTCGATGATCAGCAAGCCATGTTAAATGAATGGATCTTCAAGAGGAAGACGGACACTGATAGTAGTGTTACTATCTACCAAGCTCGACTTGTCGAAAAAGGTTTTTGACAAGTTCAAGGTGTTGACTACAATGAGATTTTCTCAACTGTAGCGATGCTTAAGTCTGTCCGAATCATGTTAGCAATTGCCACAATTTATGAAATTTGGCAAATGGATGTAAAAACTACATTCCTGAATGGGTTTCTGGAGGAAGAGTTGTACATGATGCAACCAGAAGGTTTTATCGATCCAAAGGGAGCTAACAAAGTGTGCAAGCTCCAGCGATCCATCTATGGACTGGTGCAAGCATCTCGGAGTTGGAATATACGCTTTGATGAGTTGATCAAAGCATATGGATTTATACAGACTTTTGGAGAAGCCTGTATTTACAAGAAAGTGAGTGGGAGCACTACAGCATTTCTGATAAGTATATGTGAATGACATATTGTAGATCGGAAATAATGTAGAATTATTTTGCAAAGCATAAAGGAGTGTTTGAAAGGAGTTTTTCAAAGAAAGACCTCGGTGAAGCTGCTTACACATTGAGCATCAAGATCTATAGAGATAGATCAAGACGCTTGATAAGTTTTTTCAATGAATACATACCTTGACAAGATTTTGAAGTAGTTCAAAATGGAACAGTCAAAGAAAGAGTTCTTGCCTGTGTTACAAGGTGTGAAATTGAGTAAGACTCAAAACCCGACCACGGCAGAAGATAGAAAGAGAATGAAAGTCATTCCCTATGCCTTGGCCATAGGTTCTATAAAGTATGCCATGCTGTGTACCAGATCTATTGTATACCCTACACTGAGTTTAGCAAGGGAGTACAATAGTGATCTAGGAGTAGATCACTGGACAGCGGTCAAAATTATCCTTAGTGGAATAAGGATATGTTTCTCGATTATGGAAGTGACAAAAGGTTCGTCGTAAAGGGTTACGTCGATGCAAGTTTTGACACCAATCTGGATGACTCTAAGTCTCGATCTAGATACATATTGAAAGTGGGAGCAATTAGCTAGAGTAGCTCCATGCATAGCATTGTAGACATAGAAAATTGCAAAATACATAACGGATCTGAATGTGAAAGACCCGTTGACTAAGATTGTCTCACAAGCAAAAACATGATCACACCTTAGTACTCTTTGGGTGTTAATCACATAGCGATGTGAACTAGATTACTTAATCTAGTAAACCCTTTGGGTGTTGGTCACATGGCGATGTGAACTATGGGTGTTAATCACATGATGATGTGAACTATCGATGTTAATCACATGGTGATGTGATCTAGATTATTGACACTAGTGCAAATGGGAGACTGAAGGAAATATGCCCTAGAGGCAATAATAAAGTTATTATTTATTTCCTTATATCATGATAAATGTTTATTATTCATGCTAGAATTGTATTAACCGGAAACATAATACATGTGTGAATATATAGACAAACAGAGTGTCACTAGTATGCCTCTACTTGACTAGCTTGTTAATCAAAGATGGTTATGTTTCCTAACCATGGACAAAGAGTTGTTATTTGATTAACGGGATCACATCATTAGTTGAATGATCTGATTGACATGACCCATTCCATTAGCTTAGCACCCGATCGTTTAGTATGTTGCTATTGCTTTCTTCATGACTTATACATGTTCCTATGACTATGAGATTATGCAACTCCCGTTTGCCGGAGGAACACTTTGTGTGCTACCAAACGTCACAACATAACTGGGTGATTATAAAGGTGATCTACAGGTGTCTCCAAAGGTACTTGTTGGGTTGGCGTATTTCGAGATTAGGATTTGTCACTCCGAATGTCGGAGAGGTATCTCTGGGCCCTCTCGGTAATGCACATCACTTAAGCCTTGCAAGCATTGCAACTAACGAGTTAGTTGTGAGATGATGTATTACGGAACGAGTAAAGAGACTTGCCGGTAACGAGATTGAACTAGGTATTGGATACCGACGATCGAATCTCGGGCAAGTAACATACCGATGACAAAGGGAACAACGTATGTTGTTATGCGGTCTGACCGATAAAGATCTTCGTAGAATATGTAGGAGCCAATATGGGCATCCAGGTCCCGCTATTGGTTATTGGCCGGAGACGTGTCTCGGTCATGTCTACATTGTTCTCGAACCGTAGGGTCCGCACGCTTAAGGTTTCGATGGATGCTTATATTATGAGTTTATGAGTTTTGATGTACCGAAGGAGTTCGGAGTCTCGGATGAGATCGGGGACATGACGAGGAGTCTCGAAATGGTCGAGACGTAAAGATCGATATATTGGACGACTATATTCGGAGTTCGGAAAGGTTCCGAGTGATTCGGGTATTTTTCGGAGTACCGGAGAGTTACGGGAATTCGTATTGGGCCTCTTTGGGCCATACGGGAAAAGAGAGAGAGAGGGCCTAAAGGGTGGCCGCACCCCTCCCCTTTGACTAGTCCGAATTGGACTAGGGAGGGGGGGCGCCCCCTTCCTTCCTTCTCCTTCTCTCTTCCCTTTCCTTCTCTCCTACTCCCACTGCATGGAAGGGTTCCTAGTTGGACTAGGAAAGGGGGAATCCTACTCCCGGTGGGAGTAGGACTCCCCTAGGGCGCGCCATAGAGAGGGCCGGCCCTCCCCCTCCTCCACTCCTTTATATACGGGGGTAGGGGCACCCCATGGGACATACAAGTTGATCATTGAGATCGCTCCTTAGCTGCAGCGGTGCCCCCTCCACAATATTACACCTCGGTCATATTGTAGCGGTGCTTAGGCGAAGCCTGCGACAGAGAACATCAAGATCGCCACCACGCCGTCGTCTTGCCGACGGAACTCCTCCCCGCCTCTGCTGGATCGGAGATCGGGTGCGCCATCGAGCTGTACGTGTGTCAAGAACTCGGAGGTGCCGGAGTAACGGTGCTTGGATCGGTTTGACCGGAGGACGACGACTACTTCCTCTACGCTGCGTCAATGCTTCCGCTTGGTCTACAAGGGTGCGTGAGACAACACTCTCCCCTCTCGTTGCTATGCATCACCATGATCTTGCGTGTGCGTAGGAAATTTTTTGAAATTACTACGTTCCCCAACACCAACCAGGCCTGCGCGGGAAGGATTCAGCCTGTTTGGTAGCCCGCATACACTATTGGGCCTGCATCGCACGCTTCTTAAAGCACCTCAGGGCCTGGCTCACTAGAAACACACGGATCGGAAGTTTCTCCAGGGCCAGGCCCGAGCGGTGCATGTGGGCGGGCTCGGCTGCACGCGCGCGGCCACGCTCGAGAAGCCGCGTTGCTTCCCGAAGCACCGACAGTTATTAGCCTCACCGCCCCTCATCGCTCCCTCTCCCCACTCTTTCCTACTCTTCCAACTCTCACCGGTGGCGGCGGATCGGAGCAGAGGAAGAAGACCACCGGACTCCATCACCAGCGGCGGCGGATCCGAGCAGAGGAAGAAGACGACCGGACTCCCCAATGGCGGTAAGCACTTCTCTCTCTTCGACATGAACGCTAGATTCGATCCACGGCTATAGATTCGATCCACGGCGGACGGGAATGGGGAACAGAGGTAGCCAAGCATAGGGGTAAATCATACTAGTTCATAGCAGTTCATACGAGTTCATACATAGCAGTTCATACATGCAAGATCGATAGATTTAGGGATTGGGGGATAGGGGAATAGGGGAAAGGGGGTACAGAACGGACATCGGCTGACCGCAGCGGCCATCACTGGCGTGCGGAGCGGCTGGTCGAGCCGCTGGCCTTCATCTTCTTCTTCATCGCCATGCGTGCCAGCGGGTCGTCCTCATCGTCCTCGGCGGAGTCGAGGTCGATCTGCCATGTAGGACGGACTGGCTTCGACGCCCTAGTTGGCATGTGCACCGCCTCTTCTTCCTCCTCCTTAGGCTCCCCGCCGATGACCGCTGGCGGCGCGATACCCGTCTCCCAGTACACTGCGGCACGACGGTCATTAGGAGCAAAGTAGGTCTTGTACTTGCGCCACTTCTTCCTCTGTTTAGGGTCATCGGAGACGGCCTGATTCATGGCCCAGCGAAGGATGTGAACTGCCATCGCGCCCTTCGTTTGGTCAGGAATCAGCGTCTTCAGCTCATCTTGAGTGGCCTTCATGAGCACGACACTGGATTCATTCTGCATGTCCGGCATGGAGCCGAAGTTCGAGCACACCTCCATGGTGTTCTCGAACTGGGTCCGGTCACCAGCTGTCCACCCGAGGAAGAAGGCCCTCCAGGCAATACCCCAAGGGAAGGGGTTGCCGTTGGAGCTGGAGCTAGAGCTCATGGCGATGGGGAGGAGGAAGGTTGACAGTGAGAGAAGAGAGGGGGTGGGTAAATAGTGGTGGGCAGGGTGAGTAAATATAGGGGGATGCTGTTGAAAATATGCCCTAGAGGCAATAATAAAATGGTTATTATTATATTTCCTTGTTCATGATAATTGTTTGTTGTTCATGCTATAATTGTATTAACTGGAGACCGTAATACATGTGTGAATACATACACCACAACATGTCCCTAGTGATCCTCTAGTTGACTAGCTCGTTGATCAATAGATGGTTATGTTTCCTAACCATGGACATAGGATGTCATTGATAACGGGATCACATCATTAGGAGAATGATATGATGGACAAGACCCAATCCTAAGCATAGCACAAGATCGTATAGTTCGTTTGCTAAGAGCATTTATAATGTCAAGTATCATTTCCTTAGACCATGATATTGTGCAACTCCCGGATACCATAGGAATGCTTTGGGTGTACCAAACGTCACAACGTAACTGGGTGACTATAAAGGTGCACTACAGGTATCTCCGAAAGTGTCTGTTGGGTTGGCACGAATCGAGACTGGGATTTATCACTCCGTATGACGGAGAGGTATCTCCGGGCCCACTCGGTAATGCATCATCATAATGAGCTCAAAGTGACTAAGTAGTTAGTCACGGGATCATGCATTACGGAACGAGTAAAGTGACTTGCCGGTAACGAGATTGAAGGAGGTATTGGGATACCGACGATCGAATCTTGGACAAGTAACATACCGATTGACAAAGGGAATTGTATACGGGATTGATTGAATCCCCGACATCGTGGTTCATCCGATGAGATCGTCGTGGAACATGTGGGAGCCAATATGGGTATCCAAATCCCGCTATTGGTTATTGGCCGGAGAGATGTCTCGGTCATGTCTGCATGGTTCCCGAACTCGTATGGTCTACACACTTAAGGTTCGGTGATGCTAGAGTTGTTATGGGAAATAGTATGTGGTTACCGAATGTTGTTCGAAGTCCCGGATGAGATCCCGGACGTCACGAGAAGTTTCGGAATGGTTCGGAGGTAAAGATTTATATATGTGAAGTCCTATTTTGGCCACCGGAAAATGTTCGGGATTTTTCAGTATTGTACCGGGAAGGTTCTAGAAGGTTCCAGAGTGGGGTCCACATGCATGGGGGACCCACATGAACGTGGGTAGTGGGGGCAAGGCCCCACACCCCTGGTCAAGGCGCACCAAGATCCCCCCTTAGAAGGAATAAGATAAGATCATATCCCGAAGGGATAAGATCAAGATCCCTAAAAGGGGGGATAACAATCGGTGGGAAGGGAAATGATGGGTTTGTTTCCCCCACCTTTGCCAATGTCCCAATGGACTTGGAGGGAAAGAAAGCCGCCCCCTCCACCTCTATATATAGTGGGGAGGCGCATGGGAGAGGCACCCTTCCCTGGCGCAGCCCTCTCCCCCCTCCAACACCTCCTCCTCCTCCTCCATAGAGTTTAGCGAAGCTCTGCTGGAGAACCACGAGCTCCATCGCCACCACACCGTCGTGCTACTGGAGTTCTCCTCAACTTCTCCTCTCCCCTTGCAGGATCAAGAAGGAGGAGACGTCCCCGGGCTGTACGTGTGTTGAACGCGGAGGCGCCGTCCGTTCGACGCTTAGATTGGAATCGACCGCAATCTGAATCGCTGCGTGTACGACTCCACCAACTGCGTTCTTGTAACGCTTCCGCATCGCGATCTTCAAGGGTATGAAGATACACTCATCCTATCCCTCTCTTGTTGCTAGAATATCCATAGATTGATCTTGGTGATGCGTAGGAAATTTTGAATTATTGCTACGTTCCCCAACAGGTGGGGAGGAGGAGAAGAGTGACAGTCATGCCATTTTAACTACAAGCTCTTGAATTAGCCATGAAAGTTGTGCAATGCCTGACTCCATGACTTGTGTGCAGATCGAGGATAGCAATGAGATGGGCACGGAGGTGCTCCCGGCCGTTAACAGCAAGGGCAAGCAGCCCCTTCACCCAATGCCTGACGAGGTTGAGCTGCCGCCCACCGCTGAGGAAGAGCCGAAGACGCCTGAGGGTGGCGACGACGAGGGCATGGAGGAGGCCCCCAGCAACAAGCTCCGCAACTACGGCCACTACCATCAGGAGGATGGCCGAACTCACTTCTGCAAGGTCATCCTTGCACCGAAGCATGAGTGCATCCCCATGCCCCTGGACTTCACCA
Source organism: Aegilops speltoides (assembly GCA_021437245.1). NCBI lineage: Eukaryota > Viridiplantae > Streptophyta > Magnoliopsida > Poales > Poaceae > Aegilops > Aegilops speltoides. Next base: position 91,374,172 of record CM038147.1, on the reverse strand, counting down.
AGCATTTCGTCGCGGTGTCGACGAAATTCAAGCTCAGGAACAACACCAGCTGCTCCTGGAAGGTGATGGTCAAGCTGATGAACGGCAGGGTGACCCTGGATCAGGGTTGGGCCACCTACGCAGCCGTTCATCAGATCAAGATCGGCTACATGGTGACGTTCAAGCTCCTCACTCCCGACACCCTCAAGGTCATCATCTTCGACGACGATGGCATTGAGGTCGTCAACAAGTGCGGGAAGCACGACGAAGCCTTCGTCGCCAAGGAGTAGGGTCGGGGCCTCCCTAAGTACTATCCAGTCTGCTATGGTTTATGCGTAGAACTGTTATGAACTGTCATACTGCTTATATCTGAATTATCTAGTTGATGCTCTGTTTATACTCTGTTTTGCTTATGATGTGTGCTGCCGAAGTGTGGTGGTAACCTCACCAACTAGCCAAAGAGGTTACCACACATCAGGCCTTGCATACAACCAAACACCATGCCTTGGGTTTGTGGACTAACATGCAGGCAACCAAATACCAGGGAGTGTGGTTCAGCCCATGCAGGTAAGAGGGCATGCAGGCAACCAAACAACATGCATATGGTGCATTTGAGGCTGCATTTGCATAGCCAGGTTGCGTGAAGAAGTGTATGCAATGCGGGTAACCAAACACGCCCTTAGCCTATACTTACCTCTACGTTGACCAGAACATAGTCTACATCTGAACTTAGAATGTGCAATGCATTATGCATATGCATCCACACGGTTGTTGGTGCACGATGCAAGTCAACCCTGCCTAGCTAGCATTGTTATTTTATCTAGAGTTTTCTAATTAGTCTACCTCCATATATAGTATAGATCATAATTAAACCATTAATTCTGTACCTCCAGCTCACTACTGACAAGAAGAATAACCATCACCAACCAGGTACATGTTACAAGCTCTTCATCGTCCACTGACTATCACCCAGGTACATGTTACTACCTCTTAATCATCCACTGACCATACATTCTTGTGTACTAGATACACATCCATGTTGCTCCTACCTCTTCGTCACCACCCCACCCAGGTATACATGTTACCCAACAATCTTTTATAGTACGTGTACTAGCTAGATCCGGCTGTTGGATCCAGTAATCATTGATTACCACCTGGTACTTAAGAGTCAGACAAGCTTAACCGCCAAACCGCCTGGTATTAAGATGTGGGGTTTCACTAAAGATGGTCAGCCGGGGAGACAGCACATGATGATCAGTTCTTTGGCCCTGTTTGTTTTATAAGTCCTAGGACTTTTTTAAGTCCCAATTTATAAGTCCCGAGTCCCTACCTGTTTGTTTACAGGGACTTATAAGTCCCGAGTCCCTACCTGTTTGTTTACAGGGACTTATAAGTCATGTTGCACCGCTGCAACGAGGCTCACGAGAGGGCCTGTCCGGCGATTGGAGGCACCGTTGCAACCGAGGCGGGGCGGCGATGGGGCGGCGACGGGGCGAGAGGCGGGGCGGCGACGGGGCGGCGACGGGCCACGATGGGGCGAGAGGCGGGCGGCGACGGGCGACGACGGGCGAGAGGCGGGCGAGAGGCGGGCGGGCGACGGGCGGCGAACCGAGGCGGGCGGCGACAGGCGAGAGGCGGGCGGCGACGGGCGGCGAACCGAGGCGGGGCAGCGACAGGGCGAGAAGCGGGGCGGCGACGGGGCGTGCGGGGGACGAGCCTGGAGCGAATAAGTCCCAATAAGCTCCTCCCTCATAGTCTTATTTGATAAGTCCCAAATCACCACAATAAATCTCAACAAGTCCCTTGTGTTTGGTTTAGGTGGGACTTATAGAGACTTTTTCAAGTCCCTAAACCAATAAGTCCATGGAATCAAATACCCCCTTATAAAGCGAGGACCAAAGGAGCTGGAGAAGCACAACAGAGTTAAACCCAGAGAGAAAGCAGAAGAGCACACATGGCGACAAGAATCAAAATGCTCTTGTCACTTGCCATCTGTGCCGTGCTCGCACTCGTGCACCTTCCGTTCACCACGGCTGGCGGCGGCGAGGGGGCGGCGCCATTCGACTACAAGAAGGCGCTCCACAGTAGCCTCCTCTACTTCGAGGCGCAACGATCGGGCCGCCTGCCGCACAACCAGCGTGTCAAGTGGCGCGGCCACTCCGGCCTCGCCGACGGCTTGCAGCAAGGCGTGGACCTCGTGGGCGGGTACTACGACGCCGGCGACAACGTCAAGTTCGGCCTGCCGATGGCGTTCACGGTCACCATGCTGTCGTGGAGCGCCATGGAGTTCGCGGACGACATCACGGCCACCGGCGAGTGGCGGCATGTGCTGGAGGCCATCAAGTGGGGCACTGACTACTTCATCAAGGCGCACACCGAGCCGTATGTGCTCTGGGCCGAGGTCGGTGACGGCGACACCGACCACTACTGCTGGCAGCGGCCTGAGGACATGACCACGTCGCGGAAGGCCTACAAGGTCGACCGCAACAACCCCGGCTCCGACCTCGTCGGCGAGACCGCCGCGGCGCTGGCCGCGGCCTCCATGGTGTTCCGCCGCTCCAACCCCCACTACGCACAAGTTCTCATCCACCACGCCGAGCAGGTGCATAGACATATATATATGCAACGCCATTGTTATCACTCGGTTATAGATGAAACATGCAGCTCTGTTTACTAACGTGTAATGTTACGTCCATATGCAGTTGTTCGAGTTCGGGGACAAATACAGGGGAAGTATGACAGTAGCATCGGCGAGGCATATAGCTACTACGCGTCGGTGAGCGGGTACGGCGACGAGATGCTGTGGGCGGCGCTGTGGCTGCACCGGGCGACGGGGAAGGCGAGCTACCTGGACTACGCCGTGGACATGGCCGACGAGTTCGGCGGCACCACCTGGGCCATCACGGAGTTCAGCTGGGACGTCAAGTACGCCGGCCTCCAGATCCTCGCCACCAAGGTGAGCATCAGCTGTACATGACTGCTCAACAAATTAACTAGTTATTCTTTAATTTTTATTGCACCATTGTTTCTTCGGGCCGGTGGTATGGTGTTAAACAAACTAGGGTTTGGAACAATGCTCGATACCCTTGGTGGGTACGGCTGTCATATATTTATAAGAGGGAACGTACAAATACAGGATACGTTACAACATGTATATCTATTATATACTTAGTCTAACACCCTCCCTCAATCTTAACTGTGTCCTGAAACACTCAGAAGGTTAAGATTGCGTCGACATCCTTCAAAAGAAGGCAAGGGCAAGGGTTTAGTGAAAATGTCAGCAAACTGATCCTTAGAAGGCACGAACTTGATCTGAAGTAGCTTCCGTGCAACCCGTTCCCTCACAAAATGATAGTCAACTTCGATGTGCTTCGTTCGGGCATGAAATACCGGATTGGATGAAAGATACGTAGCACCGATGTTATCACACCAAAGGACAGGCGGCTGGGCTTGAGAGACCTTTAACTCTCGAAGTAATGACTGCACCCATATGATCTCAGCTGTGGCATTAGCAACAGCTTTGTACTCAGCTTCAGTACTACTCCGGGACACTGTAGCTTGTTTGCGAGCTTGCCAGGCGATCAAGTTAGGACCAAAGAACACAGCATGTCCCCCCGTGGATCGCCTATCATCGGGACTACCGGCCCAATCAGCATCAGAGAAGGCTGAGATCAAACCAGAGGGCGCAGGTTGCAGATGTAGACCATATGAACCAGTGTGTCGAACATAGCGCAAAATACGCTTAACAGCCGTCCAATGAGGATCACGCGGTGCATGAAGGTACTGACACACACGGTTAACTGCAAATGAGATATCTGGTCGAGTAATAAGCAAGTATTGCAACCCACCAACGATGCTGCGGTACTCAGTGGCATCCTCAGAGGAGAGCAAATCTCCATCAAAAGCTGACAATTTGTCTGTGGAGGACATAGGGGTTGTAGCAGGTTTGCACTGCATCATACCCGCGCGCCGTAACAGATCCTGAGAGTACTTCTGCTGAGTGAGAGTCAATCCACTGTCAGAATGAAGAACCTCCAGACCCAAGAAATAATGCAGTCTCCCAAGATCCTTGACAGCAAAAACAGCCCCTAGAGAAACCACGAGCCGATCTGCAGCAGTGACTGATGAACTGACAAGTATGATGTCATCAACATAGACCAGAATGTACATAGTCACCTCAGGTCGCTGAAGAATGAACAGAGACGTGTCTGCTGTAGATGGTACAAACCCATGCGCACGAAGAGCGGCGCCAAGACGTGCATGCCACGCACGAGGAACTTGCTTCAGACCATAAAGAGCCTTGTCGAGGCGACATAGATGGTGTGGCTGAGTAGGGTCAACAAAACCTGATGGCTGACGCATATATACCTCTTCTTCCAGAACTCCATGAAGAAAGGCATTCTGGACATCAAGCTGGCGAAGCGACCACCCTCGAGTAACAGCCAGTGAAAGAAGGACACGAATAGTCGTGGGTTTAATAACATGACTAAACGTATCTTCGTAATCAAGGCCATACCTTTGTTTAAACCCCTTGGCAACCAATCTTGCCTTGTACCTCTCAATGGATCCGTCGGCATGTTTCTTCACCTTGAACACCCATTTAGAGTCAATAACATTGACACCAGAGGGAGGTGGAACCAGGCGCCAGGTATTATTCTTTCGAAGAGCATGGATCTCCTGTTCCATAGCAGCGCGCCAGTGTGGAATGCCAAGCGCAGCCTGAAAATGTCGCGGTTCCGCCGTAGGATCAGCCTCAGCACGAGCAACACAGTCCGCAAGCCATGCGACGGTACCATCCGTGCGCTGGAGAGGCTTGAAGATGCCACTCTTGCTGCGCGTATGAGGGCGTAGTGTGACAGGCGGCGGAGGTGTCGGAGAAGCCACCGCAGCAGAAGAACCAACATCGAGGAGCGGCGCGGAAGACACACCAGAAGGCGAGTCCACGGACTCTGCCGAGGGGGAGTCCATAGGCGCTGCTGGACCTGGACTGCCCGACGAAGATAGGCCGGGCGAGGGTGGCAGCACCGCAGCAGCATCCGAGCTGGGCGAGGCTGCCGCAGCACCCGCTCCATGTGCATGAGACATGCACGGGCTGGCAGCCGGGCTAGGCGGGACAGCAGCCTGACCCGATGGATGTGCATCAGGAACACACATACGGGCAACTGCCTCACCCAATGCATTTGCATGGGGCATGCATGTACGGGCATGTGCATCAGGCACACACGTACGGGCAGCTGCCTCACCCGATGCATTTGCATGGGGCATGCACGTACGGGCAGCCGGGCACGTACGGGCAGCCGGGCTACGGACAGCCGGGCTAGGCGAGGCTGCCGGCCCACCCGATCCATGTGCATGGGGCATGCTAGTGTGGTCGACGTCCAGCTCCCCGTCGAGTGACCCAACCGGCGTAAGGGCTGTAGTTGGTGTAGCGGCAACCACGTCATCGTGAAGAAGCTCAAGGCGAGCGCCCCGTCCAGTTCCTGCACCGTGGTTAGGCAACAACAGAGGAGAATATGCCGCATCTACAAATTGATCAGGCAAAACTGGAAAGGAGTGCAGCTCGGTATCGGTAGTATCAGTCGATGGTGAGAGCATGAAAAAAGGAAAAACAGTCTCATCGAACACAATATCACGAGAAATGTAAACACGATTTGTCGGAATGTGAAGACACTTGTAACCTTTGTGAAGAGGACTGTACCCGAGAAACACACACTTCTTAGATCGAAACTCGAGTTTGTGCTTATTGTACGGACGGAGATGCGGCCAACACGCACAACCAAACACTTTGAGGAAGGAGTAATCTGGAGTTTCATGAAACAACACTTCTAGAGGAGACTTCATGTGAAGAAGTCGTGTGGGAATCCTGTTTATCAAAAAACAAGCAGTAACAAAAGCATCGCTTCAGAACCGAAACGGGACAGAGGCATGTGCCAGAAGTGTTAGACCAGTTTCAACTATATGACGGTGCTTGCGCTCAGCTGCACCGTTCTGCTGATGTGTATGAGGACAAGACACATGATGAGAGATGCCAAGCTTCTGAAAGAAGGTGTTAAGATTACGGTATTCACCCCCCCAATCAGACTGAACATGAATAACTTTGTGCTTAAGCAACCGCTCAACATGTGCTTGAAATTGCATAAAGACATGAAATACATCAGATTTGCGCTTAATAAGATAAATCCAAGTAAAGCGACTGAAAGCATCGATGAAACTGACATAATAGTTGTGACCACTGACAGAAGTTTGGGCATAGCCCCATACATCTGAAAACACAAGTTCGAGAGGAGCCTTGACAACACGACTCGAAACAGAAAAAGGCAACTGATGACTCTTGCCTTGTTGACAAGCATCACACACTAGAAACTCCTTATTACTTGACTCAACAGGAAGATGATGACGATGAAGGACATGGCGCACAATGGGAGTGGCTGAATGGCCAAGGCGAGAGTGCCACTGTGAGGACGACACCCGAACACCACTGAAAACTTGAGATACTCGTGGAGATACTCGTGGCACGTCAAGCGCATATAAGCCGTCGCGAGCTCGACCACTAAGTAGAACGTCCCTCGTGTCCCGGTCCTTAACAAAAAAATAGAAAGGGTGAAAGTCAACAAACACATTGTTGTCAAGAGTTAATTTAGGGACCGAGAGTAAACTACGTGTGACTGAAGGAACACGAAGGACATCAAGAAGACGCAAGGTTTTAGGGGCGCGAAAGAAGAGATGCCTGACCAACATGTGAGATGGGCATACCTGATCCATTGGCAGTGCGGACCTGATCATGACCGGTGTAGGGCTGGCGAGTAGTCAGCTTGTCAAGCTGGCTCGTCAAATGGTCCGTGGCGCCTGTGTCCATGTACCAGGCAGGGTCCATAGAATATGAAGGAGTGAACCCAGGCTCTTGCGTAGCGAGAGCCGCCTGCTTCTCGTTGCCCTTCCCATTGTTCCCAATGCCAAGGAAATCACGTTTGAAGCGACGATGGCATCGAGACGCCAAGTGCCCCTCAATGCCGCAGAGCTGACACTCAACGCCACCACCACATGCCTCGCAGTGTAGGCGTTTGCGGCCAGACAGCGGAGGAGCTGGAGCGGGCGGACGGGGCTGGCTGCCCGTGGACGGCGACGGTTTCTGCTTGGCACCACGGGCACCCCCGCGGTGAGCAGCGTTCGCAGAAGGGCCCTCCGTGTAGACGCCGACGGAGCGGCGAGCAGCGAGCCGCTGTTCCGTGTTGAGGAGGCGCGCGTAGAGGTCGCGAGGCGGCATCGGCGTGTCACGCCCATTGACGTTTTCAACAAGAGAGTCATAGTCCTCATCGAGCCCATTGAGAATGAACGAAGTAAACTCCTCATCCCGGAGAGGCTTCCCAATGGATGACAGTGTATCAGCCAAATTTTTGACCTTGTTGAAGAAGGCCGTGACGGAGAGATCGTTCTTCTTGACCTCACCCAGCTGATTACGAATGGCAGAGGAACGGGCCAGCGACTGGGAGGAGAAGCTGGAGTCGAACGTGGCCCATGCATCCCTCGACGTCGCGGCAAAGATCACCATGCCGGCCACGGAGGGAGTGAGCGAGGACTGAATGGCACCTAGAATAGCTTGATCCTGAGCGATCCACCGACGATGAGCAGGATTGGACATCATGACGGAGCCACCGGCAGCCGAGGGCACCGGAACCATGGCCGGAGGACACGGCAGCGTACCGTCGACATACCCCTCAAGGTAGTGACTACGCATCAGCGGCAACACCTGAGCGCGCCACAGGAGGTAGTTATCAGCAGAGAGCTTCACCGTCACCAGATGAGCGAAGTGGAACGGTCCGGGTTCAGCCACCGATGCGGAGGTCGGCGAGTCGTATGTCGGAGGAGCACTGTATGGGATCAGCGCATCGGCCGACGGTGGCGCACGGTGGTGTTGGTGATGACCATAGGACACCGCAGGAGGCACGCTGTAGGGCTGCGGGGAAGGAACGGCGTATGACCCAGGGGCGACGTAGGGCGCGCCATACGGCATCGAGGACGCCGCAGAGAAAGGTACATACGGCGTCGGCGACGGCGCGACGTACGGCGCGGGATAAGGCCCGCCGTACGGCACCTGAACGGGAGCGCCATACGGGCTAGAAGCCGGCGGCGCATCATTGGGCAAAGCCGGTGGAGGAATCCCACCGTATGGCAACGGGGTAGCAGCGCCGTATGGCAACGGAGCGCCGTAGTGCTGCTGCTGGGTAGAGGCGCCATAGTGCTGCTGGGTAGGAGCGTCGTAGGGCTGCTGTGCATCACGGGATTGCGCTGATGGATCCATCGCGGGAGATCGGGGCAGCGCCGTTTGACGCGAGCCCGATGCTGTCGGACGAGCCCAGGCGAGCGGAGTAGACGCCATGAAGGGCGATTCCATCGCCAGGGTCGAGGGAGCCGGCACGGCGGCGGAGGCCGACGCGGCGGCGGCAGAGGAGGCGGAAGCACGGCGCGGATCGAACGCGTCGTCGGATACCATGTTAAACAAACTAGGGTTTGGAACAATGCTCGATACCTTTGGTGGGTACGGCTGTCATATATTTATAAGAGGGAACGTACAAATACAGGATACGTTACAACATGTATATCTATTATATACTTAGTCTAACATATGGCATGCACGATCGAAAATGTGTTGCTCACATATACTTCTTTAGAAAACCAAATCCCTGGACAAAATGTGTTTTTTAACGTGTCGTGTCATTTTAGGTGCTGCTGGAAGGGAAGCACCCGGAGCACAAGGCGACGCTAGAGAAGTACAAGGCCAAGGCGGAGCACTACCTCTGCGCCTGCCTCAACAAGAACGGCGACGCCGGCAACGTCAACCGCACGGCCGGCGGCATGCTCTTCGTTCGGCAGTGGAACAACATGCAGTACGTGACCAACGCCGCCTTCCTCCTCACCGTCTACTCCCGCTACATCACCTCCGCGGGACAGGAGCCGCCGGTTCTGCAGTGCCCCGACGGGCCGGCACACCCGGACGAGCTGCGGTCCCTGGCGCGGGCGCAGACCGACTACGTCCTTGGCGCGAACCCTGCTGGCGTTAGCTACTTGGTCGGGTACGGCCCGCGGTTCCCGCGGCGGATGCACCACCGTGGCGCGTCCATCGTGTCCCACCGCGGCGACGACAGGTTCATTGGGTGCATGCAGGGGTATGACAACTGGTTCCTCCGGAGGGGGGCGAACCCAAACGTGGTCGTCGGCGCCATCGTCGGCGGGCCGGACCACTTCGACCGGTTCAGGGACAGGCGCGACAACTACATGCAAACGGAGGCGTGCACGTACAACACCGCGCCCATGGTTGGCATCTCCGCACACTTGCACGGCGAAACGGCCATCACAAAGAAAAGCTGAACAGGAAGAGTTCTAAGATTAGTGTAGTTTTTGTAGAACTGATGTAGTTCTAAGATTGGTAGAGAGGTAGAGAGTGCAGAGTAGTGGTGCATGTGGTTTGCAAACAAGATGATAGATTGCATGGCTGCAGAGGCCGACATTTTAAGCTGTGAGTACAGATCACGCACCTGCCCAGGGGCGTTGATGGTTCAGTACACATCATATGGTCAATCAATAATGCCAAGGGCTGCCAAGAAGAACAAACGTGTCTATATTTCCATCAGAATTAAACTTTGACAAGGTTGTCCTTTGTCTCCTTACTTGTTTGTTCTTGTTATCAATGAATTTGTCTCTAGATCGTACTTTGTTCGCTAACCATGTTAAGGGAATTTTATTTGGACCAAATTGCCCTCCTATTCACTCTCTTGTATTTACAGACTATCTCCTTGTTTGCGGGCAAGACACTATTCAGGAAGCTAGGTATATGGCTCATATTATTCATCATTTTTGTGCTCTTTTCAGGTCAAATTTCAATTTGGACTAAATCTGCCATTCTTTTAAATGCACATGTTAATGAAGCTATTAAGGCAGATATTCAGAATATCTTTCCTGTCTCTATCATGGATTGTAACTTCACTCATTTGGGACACCCTCTTATTCTCCCGACTAAGAATAGAGTTGCAACTTATATTTTTGTGCGTGATAAATTTATGAATAAACTTCCGACTTACAAGGCTAATATGCTTTCTCATGCAGCTAGACTTGAGCTCATCAGATCTGTTTTTTCTGCCAATTCTATATATTATATGCCAACATTTTATTCACAAAAAAGTTCATTGCTAAACTCACTGCCATTACTAGGATTTTTTGGTGGACAGGAATCAGAGAAAACAACTAATAGGAGCCTTTGCCTCACATCTTGGAAGGATATATGCAACTCCAAACAAAAGGAGGGTCAAGTATAAAAAATTTGCAAGCCAGTACTGAAGGACTTATTATTGCTGCTACCTGGAGACATGCTAAAGCCCACGATTCAATATTATATCTTGTGCTTAAATCCAAATAGTTCCAGGATTCTTCTATTTGGACTGCACTCCCAACACTCCTAAATAAGCCTTTTGGTCCTCTATTCTGAAAATGCTTCACAAATTAAAATCCCATTATCTTTTTACCAAATTAAACAAGGAAATGTTTATCTTTGGAGTAATCCTTGGTGTACTTCCTGGGCTTCTGTTTAGGCACAATTCATTATTCAACCTCCTGGATTCAATTACCCTGCTTTGATTAATGATCTTTGGCTCCCAGGTTAGAAAGTTTGGAACAACAGTCTCACTCACTCTCTCCTTTAGGAGCCCTTGGCCTCTACCATTACTCAAACCACTATTATTCATGATAATGCCCTGACATTCTTTGTCCGGATCTTACTCCTAATGGAATTTGTACTTACAAATCAACTTATATTGTGTTTGCGTGATATTCACAACAATCCAAGAAATGCTCCTTCCCAGGTTTCATTATTTCAATATTCACAACAAGCTGGAATATAATCTATTCCAGATAAATATTATTTCAAGTCTCATGTGAAAGCTCTCTTGCAGTTGGTTCGTCACATAACTGTGAGTCAAGATGGCAATGGGGCCCCGAAGCCCGCGTCCCCGTGGGTTTTTACCCTATTAGGGGACGGGGATGGGCATATTCTCATCCCCACGGGGCTGTTATTGGGCACATTATACAACTCGACACGTTTCATGGGTTTACACCCGTTTCGGTAGTCCCCGAACCCGAAACCCGGCAATACCCGCGAAATTACAGTTTTTTCATCTTTAACTTTAGCTTGAGCAAATTTTGATCTTCCCTAGGACTTGGCACTTTGATTTGGCATTGGAAGATTTGAAGATGGTTCTTTGGAGGCTTGGAGTTGTGAAAGATTCCAACTTCAAAATGATGTGTGAACTATAAATTCTATTTCAGAACTTATGTATTGGACCATTTTGTCACGTTTGTGCTCCTGATTTATGAACCAAGAATTCTATTTTGGAACTTGTGTAATTGCACATCTTGGTGAACCATGTATAGCTGAAATCTGATCATCTTTGTTGCTAAAATCTGATCATCCTTGTTGCAAAATGTGGTATCATGCTGCTGAAATACACTCTATATAATTGTTCAACCATCTACTATTGTTTTTTGTTGAAATTTGCTAAGTAAGGCTGCTAAAATGTGCTTGTTTTGCTGCTGAAATATTATTCTTTGTCACCATTATGTTTGTTTAAATATTTTGATTTTCTCGTGGGTTCCCCGAAACCCGATGGGTTTAGGGGATGGGCAAAAAACTAGCCCCGCACATGGTGATGGGGACGGGGACGGGTTTACGATTTTCTCATGGGGATGGGTTTGGGAAGGTAAAACTCGATGGGTTTCGTCCCCGTTGCCATCTTGAACTGTGAGGTCCCTTGATGACCAACCCAACTCCTTAAACGAAACAACCAGAAACAATTTCCCCTCAAATGTTTCTCCACTAGTTTATGTCTTGATACCCGGTTCAACCATCTTCTCTCTCTCTCTCTCTCTCTCTCTCTCTCTCTCTCTCTCTCTCTCAAAGGCTTGCTAAACATTTAACGGTTTAAAAGTAAGTAAAAAATATGAAATAAATAGGGAAGTCTCACTCTAATATAATAAGATGATCTAACGGTGTGATTGTGAAAATATGCATTTATGTGTCCTCAGTGAAAAAAACAAGCATTTCAGCTCACTACAGGATCAATATATATTGAAACATTTGTTCTTTTTGTTCAGGACACATGCAGTCATATTTTTTCAATCCATCCGTTGGATCATGTTATATTGTAGGTGTGTTGGTTCAGTATTTTTTTCAGGATTTTTGAGAACTTTTATACCATTGAAAACCTTAACTAGTTCTGTGGCAAGCTATTGTAGAAAATCCTTCTCCTATAACTGTGTCTATCATAGCTTGCCACAGAACTAGTTAAGGCTTGCTAAACATTTAACGGTTTAAAAGTAAGTAAAAAATATGAAATAAATATGGGATCCTCACTCTAATATAAAAAGATGATCCAACGGTGTGATTGTGAAAATATACATTTATGTGTCCTCACTCTAATATATATTGAAAATTTTGTTCTTTTTGTCCAGGACACGTGCAGTCATATTTTTTCAATCCCTCCGTTAGATCATGTTATATTATAGGTGTGTTGGTTCAGTATTTTTTTCAGGATTTTTGAGAACTTCTACACCGTCGAAAACCTTAACTAGTTCTGTGGTAAGCTAACATGGTCCTAACAACCACGATTATAAAGTTCTTGTGGACAAACATGGTACAAGGTAAGTGGACATACATGAACTTCACATCACACCTACTAGTATTCTTTTAAGCACGAAAGTCAAGTACTTCAACCTATGAGCAAGCTGATGATTAGTCAACGAACAACCAACACAAAAATACAGGGTGGCCATGCTATTTGGCTATGAATCTTCTATGAGAATAATATAAACAAACTTGCACGATCAAGTATTCTGCAAAACTCTTGTTTTACAAATTTCAGAAGCAACGTACAGGACTACATTCCGTGTCACAAGTTTGAATAAAATTTTAGGGATCTCTAGATTGCCTAAACTGTAAAGTGCCAATGGTTTAACCAGGTGATCTACATACCAAATGGCAGTATTAAGATGGTTCGATGATGCCTACTTAGAGTGAACGAGCTACTTTTCTTGTTGCACCAATATTATGTACTATTTGGTTGTCATTCCCTGCATACTTTTGTTTAGACTGAAGTCAATGGGGAGCTAATAACAGTGGGGTTCCACTTACCTAGCCGTCGATGTTGTGCTAGGATGCGACATCTGTGGACCGCCTGCATGCTACAAAGATGCAGCAACAGACTAATTGACGTTTATCATATTCTTATCACATAGTAATTAATACTGCAAGTGTAATCACACTGGAGTTAATTCAGTGACATTACTTTGTGGAGTCTACGAGACCCTAGTTTCCTAAATTAACAAAGTGTGGCGACATGACATTTAGAAAACTAATATCTTATCTGTTGCAACTTGCAACAACAATTGTATAAAAAGAGAGGAGGATATTGCCTCTGTTCCATAATTTGCACAGGAAACTGCTTATTTTGTAGAAGTTTCGAGTCAACCAAATACAGATCAATATATAATGATTTTGTTTCAAAGTTGTGTACCAGACTTCCGAGTGGAAACTTATACGATCTTCATAATGTAATGTTTTGAAATCATGCATAATGAAAACAAATTAGAAGAGATAATTACTAAATAACAGGTATGTAAATTTTCACAGTATATCTAAAAATGAATATTTTGTGGCCATATTGTTAGTTTATACGATTATACAGGTAAAAAAATTATGTAAGTGGAAATGATAGAAGAACTCGTTTCTCTTAGCATAATAGAACATAATACACGATTTGAATACCTTCCTAGCTCATTTTTCATTCTCAAGTGCAAAAATAGCAGTCTTGCACATTCGAACAGATTGCAATTCCGAGTGATCCATTGTGGTGTTTTCTTTTGAAGTTTTCATTTGAGAAATGATTCAACTAACATAAAAATAACTTTAGAAGTTCTCGAAACCTAAAGCTTGTAAAATGGTGCGCCGATCATGAATTACTAGTCAGTGACGGCTGCAAAACCCGTCAATGGTCATACTATTTTGTTCATCACTAAAAAGTGGTGATAACATAGCGAGATCTGATGTGGACTTGTCCAAAAATACAAATGCACGGGATAACAAATATGACCTACCGTTCCTAACACTACTACGACTAGAACATCTGCATCCATCTTTGTGGGATCAATCCTGACAAGAAAATGAGAAGGAGCACATTTTTGTCCATTGTTTTCCATATTTTCCTATCTAACTACTTGCACTCGATAGCTTCTAGATTGCCCAACACATTATGATGGTAAAATTGTTGACACATGGCAGCCACATAATTTTATACCGCTTGCATGGGTCAAGGAAGCGCGAACACTGCTATCTGACCACATTGCATGTTTCTTTTACCTTACATCCACCTCCTTGTGTTGTTGCCTCTCTCCTAGTCTGAGCGTGACACCCCATCTTTGTTCTTTTCCTCTGATGGCAGCATCATTGGATCCACCCCTAAGATTTTCCATTGTATTGACTAATGATATGTCACATATGGTCATTTCGCTTTCCTTCCTATCTAACCCACTACATCGTTAATTACCCTATTGCCTCTAGTTGCATGTATCTAAGCTGGTGATATGGACATTGCGACGTCTAGAATATTATGAAGTGCGGCTGCTACTAAATTCGAACCAACTAAGGTGAGCGAGGAGAATCTATTTGAGGATGCTGGTACAATTACAAGTTGTCCAAATATATCGCACACTGGCAGAGATGGAAAGAAACGTTTGCTATGCGGTCCGGGTATTCGTGCTGCGAAGATGGATGCGCGTCAAGCTGGTTATTTGGACAACAAATTGATGCATAGACGTGCTTGTACAAATCTTGTACATGCACACACACAAGGAAATATAAGAGTTCGTTTGATAAATAAATGGAAGTCAGATCCTTTCCAAGAAACATATGCTCATCATGGCAACCAACTTGAGATTATGGAGGAACCCATACGTGGCAAGGTGCAACCCAACTTTCGTACACATCCCCGATGGATTAAGATTGGGACGATGGAGCTGCACGTTGGGTCCTAATAGCATGGAGGATAGTCATATATTTTTTGAGTCCCTTTACCTTACGTACGCCCTATGTCACCGCATGCATGCATTTTGAAAATCTTTTTGAATTTTTAGTTTTTAAAATGTTTTATCTCTTAAATGAAAAATCCAATTGAATATCCGTTTTTACCATTAAATCCCTCGTGACGAGATCTTCAAAACTAGATCTCATATCAATATATTTTGACGAATATATTTTTTTGGTTAAAAGTTGCCATGTCTATTGCACATGAATTGCCATGATGTTTACACTAAAGTTGTCATGTTATGTTTCAGCTATTTTCTTCTATATTAACAAGTAAATTTTTACATATTATAAAACGGAGAATTAAGAAATTAGACTTGCCATGCACCATAAACTAAAATTACCATGATACATGCACTTAAAATTGTCATGATTCATGCAAAAAAACATTTTCATGATCAAAATACTGGAATTGCCATCATTAAAAAACTAAAATTGCCATGATCTACAAACTAAAGTTGCCACATGGCAACTTTTGTTTAAGCACCATGCCAACTACAGTGTAAACATCATGGCAACTTTTGGGCAAAAAAAATCGTCGAAACATATCAACATGGGGTCTAGTTTTGAAGACCTCGTCGAGACGGATTTAATGGTGAAAACGGATTTTTAATTCGCTTTTTTAATTAGAAGATAAAATATTTTTAAGCTGAAAACCAAAAAGATTTATGCTGATGTCATCTGTTCATACGTGGCAAAATGGGTGGTGATGGAGGCGTGTGAGCGATGTGCAAACGCCCACACGTGTGGGCGTTAGTTTTTCCGTTTAAAAATAGGAAGTATATCTTCTTGTTAGCTAGTAGTTTTCCTTGTGCTTATTACGTGCCATATAAATCGTGATAGCAAGTTGTACTAGTTACGTAGTTAGGAGTCTGGTGGTGTGGGCCTTAGGCCGTGAGTTGGTTATATAAAAGTAGATGGCGTCCATGTAATGGGGGGAGACCAGTTTTGTATTGGGAGTTATGAAGTATACGGAAAAACGTCCGAGTCGAGGGCGATCATATCGTGTGTATTATCTGTGATTTTCCCATCGAGGAAATTACTAGCGACGGAGGGTTGATCATCACATCGACGCCTACGTGCTGATCCGAGGGGATCATTATTTTTGTTCGTGTATTTCCGTACACGGGTGAATCTTATTCTTGGAGGTTGAGGGACCAGGTGGAAGAACAGTTGATCATCGTCGTGAAAGATCGGGCCGTCTACGCGCGGGAATTAGCATCTCGCTAGTCCGTGCTTCATCAAGTGGTATCAGAGCTAAGGTTAGTCACGGCGATTCAGTTGGCAATATCATCTACGAAGGCGAGTATGGAGGTGTTGAGCAGGAACGTATTGATGGAGGAGGAAGGCATCGGCGAGGTTGTTCTTTTTCACACACGATGCGTCGTGAAGGAACGGTGCGTGAATTTGACGATCGATGAAGGTTCAGCGGTCAACATGATGAGCATCAAGGTGGTGGAAAAACTGGGGCTGAATATGGCGCCTCTTGAAAGGCTGTACATGCTGAAGTGGTTCAAAGGTGAAATCAAAATTACACATCGAATTTTGCTAATTTTTGATTTGGGAAAATATTGTTGTGCGGATTTTTTTTACGTTTGTCCAGTGCCCATGGTGTCGTGTCATTTGCTACTTGGGAACTCGTGGTGCACGCGTGTCGGGGCTGTTCGGAATGTCAAGAAAAATACTTTCTCTTTGTCATGGAAGGGTCAAAGATTTTGTTTTATTCCTATGCCAGTGGACGTGTTCACGAAAGATTGGAAAAGTCGTGTGCTGAAAAAAATAGAAGAACAAGAAGAAATAAAGGAAGAAATCAATGCACCAGTAGAGGGGTTGAATCTTATGGTGGAGAAAGGGCAAGAGGATAGTGGTGCAAAAGGACAACGGTGGAGTGTTTTTAAGACACAATGCAAGATCATGGACCGTGCATGTAAGATGATAATTGATGGTGGCAGTTTTACCAACGCCATTAGCAAAGACCTTGTACAAGAATTGGGTTTGTCTATGTGGCGACACCCGCAACCGCACCATGTGGAGTGGCTATATAACTCTGGGAAATTAAAAATTACACATAAGGTACGCGTGACATTTGCTGTTGGGGATTATGTTGACAAGGTGGATTGTGACGTCATGCCGACGGACGCATGCCAGTTACTACTGGGAAGACCATGGCAATTCGATCATGATGCAGTGCATGCCGGAAGATCAAACACATACACGTTCATGCATGATGGAAGAAAGCGTGTGCTGAAACCAATGGCAAACGAGTTAATCAATATAGAGATACAATTTTCAAAGGAGGTGGCTTTGAAAGTTGGCTCAAAACCGAGGACGGTTTTGTTTCAAGGAAGGGAGGATGATATGGACATTGCGACGTCTAGAATATTATCAAGTGCGGCTGCTACTAAATTCGAACCAACTAAGGTGAGCGAGGAGAATCTATTTGAGGATGCTGGTACAATTACAAGTTGTCCAAATATATCGCACACTGGCAGAGATGGCAAGAAACGTTTGCTATGCGGTCCAGGTATTCGTGCTGCGAAGATGGATGCACGTCAAGCTGGTTATTTGGATAACAAATTGATGCATAGACGTGCTTGTACAAATCTTGTACATGCACACACACAAGGAAATATAAGAGTTCGTTTGATAAATAAAAGGAAGTCAGATCCTTTCCAAGAAACATATGCTCATCATGGCAACCAACTTGAGATTATGGAGGAACCCATACGTGGCAAGGTGGAACCCAACTTTCGTACACCTCCCCGACGGATTAAGATTGGGACGATGGAGCTGCACGTTGGGTCCTAATAGCATGGAGAATAGTCATATATTTTTTTGAGTCCCTTTACCTTATGTACGCATGTGTCCTTTTAAAAATAGGAAGTATATCTTCTTGTTAGCTAGTAGTTTTCCTTGTGCTAATTACGTGCCATATAAATCGTGATGGCAAGTTGTACTAGTTACGTAATTAGGAGTCTGGTGGTGTGGGCCTTAGGCAGTGAGTTGGTTATATAAAAGTAGATGGCGTCCATGTAACGGGGGAGACCAGTTTTGTATTGGGAGTTATGAAGTATACAGAAAAACGTCCGAGTCGAGGGCGATCATATCGTGTGTATTATCTGTGATTTTCCCATCGAGGAAATTACTAGCGACGGAGGGTTGATCATCACGTCGACGCCTACGTGCTGATCCGAGGGGATCATTATTTTTTTCGTGTATTTTCGTACATGAGTGAATCTTATTGGAGGTTGAGGGACCAGGTGGAAGAATAGTTGATCAAGGATCGCCGTGAAAGATCGGGCCGTCTACGCGCGGGAATTAGCATCTCGCTAGTCCGTGCTTCATCAGCTGGTCCATTGCTAGAGAAGACACCACCCGCATCAGCCAGAATTGACACAAGCAGAAAAACTAAAAGGTTGGTAAATTGGCGGTGGAATTGGAATTCTATTGTTCCCTTTGAGCACTGGGAATAAGTAAGTGCAAGCTTAAACTTACCAAAGGCTACATGCATGAACTGATGCAACGGCAGGAGCTTATCGTCGTTTTCGGAAAAAGGTTAGACTTGTCTATACGCTTGATCAAAACACACTTACATATGAACTTAGAATGTGCAATGCATATGCACCCACATTGTTGCCAATGAAAAACGCAAGTCAACCCTATGTAGCATTGTTATTTTATTCCAAGTATTCTGATTAGTGTACCTTCATGCAATATATCTTAATTAGACTTTAATTCTCACGTCCAGCAGACTCCAGGTGAATACCGACATGAAGAATTACCATCGCCAGCAAGGTATAGTGGCACCTTTTCATATGAAAGTCTGAAAGGAATAGCATCCCAAAAAGACAAAAACACAAAAGATAATTAATATTCACGAATGAATTTGATTCCTTTATCTTTGCACTCTCTCTCTCTCTCTCTCTCTATATATATATATATATATATATATATATATATATATATATATATATATATATATATATATATATATATATATATATATCAAATTAAGGGATAAATTTTAGAGGATTGTAGAAACACATCTTAGACACTAACTCAAATTCAAAATTGATTACATGTTCTACCGTGATGGTATCACGGTATCACTTAAATTGTTGCATTGCTAGATCCATTCCCCTCAAGAGAATCATGCTGCATCACAATTTTCTTTTGACTTAAAAATATGTTGTTCTTGTTCGAGCGACACGGAAGTTAGACTTCATCTACATGCAACCAAAACATACTTAATGTCTGAACATTGAATATGCAGTGCATATGCACCCACGTGGTTGTTGATGCAGGATGCATGTCAACCTTGGGTACCTTTCTTATTTTATCACGAGTTTTCAAATTAGTCGACCTTCACATAGTATATATTAATTATGTCACTAATACTTCTTGTTCAGATGATTACCAACAGAAATAGTTACCATAGCCAGCCACACACAATGTTACCTTCTCATGGGAAATAAAAATGTAAAATTATAATAATATCACACACAAAAACGCAAGACACGTTTACGTCTGGCTTTTTCTTTTCTTTTCTCTATATGTAGACTAAATCTGGGTTTGAATTTCTGTGAGATTGTAGAAACAAATCTTAGGCATTAACTCAATTTCAAAACATTTTACAAGTGTCATCGTACGATGGTATCATGTTATCATGTAAAGGATGCTATCACTGGATATATTCTTCATTCAGAAGACAAGTTGCATCTCACGCTCTCTTTTGCCTCACCATTCTGTTATTCTCGTTGGAGAAACATGAACAAGTAACATCCAGCCTCGGCTTGCTTTTACATTGACCAAAACATGCTCTAAATTTGAACTTAGGACGTGCAATGCATATGCATCTTTATGCACATGGTTGTTAGTGTACGAAGTCAACCCTGCCTAGCTAGCATTGTTATATCATCTTGAGTTTTCTAATTAGTCTACCTTACGTTCCGTTATTATCGGCTAGGGTGGCCAAAGGAGAACTACTGCTATTGTGCCTTGATTATTCCGGATGAGCACCACAGTAGAGAAAGCCGAAAACTAACTGTTCTGATACAGCGAGAGACTGATCAACCACTCGACGACTCACCAGAATCTCTAGGATTCCTCCGCATTAACGAAGGGCCATTTCCTGGCCAGGTACATACGCGCCCGTATTCGGATGCACGCGAAGGTGCCAGGGGCTACATAGTAGCCCCTTAGAATCCCGCGGCTAAGCAAAAGTGTTACAGCTATATAGTCCGGTTGCCTAGTTCGACGTGCGATCACTTCCTTAACGGACCAAGACGTTGGATAAAGTGTGATTAAGCACATTTTTTCGCGAACACCCCCGCATTTTATGCATGGGGGCTGAAGCCAACGACTACTAACATTCGGATTACATATTTATATATACATATATATAAACGGCCGCATGGGGGAAATAATCATCCTTTCAGATAAACATTATAAATATAGCCTTATAATCAAAATAAATATTGTTTTTACAATGACTCGAGTCATCACTCGAATAGGACATTTTTTGGGCACTGCGCCTCTATCAGGCGGGCACCCTCTGTGACCTGCGCCAAGTAGTGCCCGGCCAGATATTGGCCCCCCACCGGATCCTGGGACGCTATAATAGTGGCATCCATATCCGTCCAATACGCTTTAACGCGGGCAAGGGCCATCCGCGCACCCTCTATGCACGCCGACCTCCTCATGGCATCGATCTGAGGCACGACCCCAAGGAACTGTTGCACCAAACCAAAGTAACTGTCCGGCTTAGGCCCCTTCGGCCAAAGATGGTCTATTACAGACTGCATTGCAAGCCCGGACAGCCTGTGAAGCTCCTTTACAGCAGCCATCTTATCATTTAACGGCAGCGGGCGAGTGGGAGCATTGAACTGTGACCAGAAAAGCTTCTCCACTTCCTTCTCACCCTGATCTTTGAAGAACTCCACAGCATCAGCCGTACTCTTCACCGGGTCCGCGTATGTGTCCGCCGAACTCCAGCGTCCATCCAGCGGAGCGTACTTCGGATCGAAGAACTTCGTCCGCAGCAAATAGGAGCCCCCAGCTGCGATTTTACCGGCCTGTTGAAGCTCCTCCCACGCACCCCTGAGCTCGGTCCGTATTTCCATGGTGGCATTAAGTGCCTTGCTCAGGTCGGACGATTTATCCTCATGCTCCTTTTTCAGGAGCTCATACCGGTCAGCGGCATTTTTTTAACTCGATAGCCATTTCGGCTACCTTTTCCTCGCTTCGGCGATGATCAGCCTGTTCGGCTCTCAATTCCTCGGCCGCCTTTAGGGCAGCCGCATTGCTCACCCGAGCTTGTTCCTTGGCTAGAGCAAGTTCCGCCCTCAGGGCCTTCACGGCAGCAGCACCATTTGCAGTCCAAGCATATTACATTAATATGTGCCACCTTAATATTTTCCTATGCAATGGAAGACAGGACACATACATTGTGATTTGTCCAGCCGCTCATTCACCACGGTGATATCGGCATCAATCGATCCAATTTGCCTCGTTAGTTCGGCAACTTCAATGGACTGGCCGGGGTCCGGACCCATAGGTACCTGTAGATATTTACAGCACAATCATTGGTTTATGATCCCCCGTTTGCCGCCTAGGGAGGGCATCTCAGGGGCTACTATCTATATGGAGCACACATAGCGCGTGCCTCACAGCCAGGGAAATAGTGTATTCTCCATTACATACCTCAAAGCCTCTGAGCAGGCTTGTGAATGCTTCATTCAAACCGCTTGTAGCGGATGAAATCCTCTTGAGCACCGCGCTCATTAATGAGCGGTGCTCCTTCGAGAGCACAGCTCGCTCCAGCAAGCCCGTCAGTACGTCCGGACGGACATCGAACTGCGCCGGACTCTTCCCATCGCCCCCCGTTGTAGCCAAATGCTCCGGGTGCAGGGCGGCTGACGAATTAACAGCCGGCTTTGGCAGATCCGGACTCCTCCGTGACGACACCTCGGTGTCGCCCGCTTCATGAGTCGGAGATGGGGGGGGGTCTCGCTCTCCATCATCTCCGGAGGAAGGTCCCCTGAAGACCAACCCTGTTGAGAGGAGCTTCTGGCCGGACTGCAAAATGTTGAATCCTGGTTATTGATCTAGGAAAAACACAGTACCTTCGGATTGTAGATTGACTTACAGCTCGGTGGAGGGCTGGCCCGTTGGAGGGCATGGTGCGGTGAGGGTGCCCGTCGGGGCAAGGCCCCCTGGGGATGTCTTTTTCCCTGATTTGGGTATCTCCGCCTCCAAATCTTCGGAAGCGACCCTCTTCTTCCCGCGCGGGGAGGAGGCCTTAGCCTCCCCTCCCCGACTATCCTCCTTGGGGGAGGTAACAATTCCCCTGGTTCGGATGCGTAGCATGTGGGGTTCGGATTCTTCGTCCCTCCCCTTGTCTTTCCCCGAGGGCATTCTGCTGAGTACCCGGTCGAGCATCTTGGCCATGGTAGGGGCGGGCGAGCCTTCGGGAAGCGGTGCTGGACACCTGATTCTCTCTGCCTTGCTGAGCCATTCCTGGACGCGGATGATTTTCATAATAAACAATCATGACAAGTACAAAACAGGGTGTCCGGTAGCGAGGCTACTTAATTACTTGGGTATCTAGGCGATTGCAGCTTAGGCCCGCATCCTCGGTGCTGTCCGGACGCACTACTTTCTATCCGAAGAATAATTTGCACATCTCGTCGAGCTTCAAACCGAAGAAATGCTTGACAGTCCGTGGACCCTCCGGATTGAACTCCCACATCCGGAGAGGCCGGCGTTGGCACGGCAACATCCGTCGGATTAACATCACTTGCATTATGCTGACAAGGTTAATGTCCCTCTCAAGAAGCTCCCGGATGCGATTCTGCAGTACTGGTACGTCACCAGCGGGCCCCCAATTCCGTCCTACGTCTGTCCAAGACGCCAACTATGACAGAGGGCCCGAGCGGAACTCAGGGGCAGCCACCCACTTTGTGCCTTTGGGAGCCGTGACATAAAACCACCTCTGTTGCCATACATCGGATACTTTTGGGAAAGAACCCTCTGGCCATGGGGCATCGGTGTTTCTGCTTATTACGGCACCTCCGCACTCCACATGTCGCCCCTCGATCATCTTCGGCTTCACATTGAAGGTCTTGAGCAACAAGCCGAAGTGTGGCGTGACGTGGAGAAAAGCCTCGCACACGATAATAAACAACGAGATATGAAGGATAGCATCTGGAGCCAGATCATGAAAATCCAACCCATAGTAGAACATGAGCCCCCTCACGAAGGGATCAAGGGTGAAACCCAAACCGCGGAGGAAGTGTGGGACGAAAACGACACACTCATTGGGCTCCGGCGTAGGGATGACCTGCCCTGGAGCAGGAAGCCTGTGCTGGATATCGGCGGTCAGGTATCCGACCTCCCTAAGCTTTGCAATGTCCTTCTCCTTAATCGACGAGGCCACCCACCGGCCTTGAGGGTAAGATCCGGACATATTGGAGGTTCCGGGGGGGGGGGGGGTTGAGCTTAGGTTTTGGGTGTTAGAACTCGAGGTGCGAGAAGGCGCGATGAGGGTGAAAAAGAGGCGTAAGTCTCGACCCTTTTATAAAGAAGGTGAATATCAAGAGTCCTCGGTGTGACCGTTTGAGGCTTATCTAAAAACACACGGGGTTATACCAACAGCCGTCGTGGGGTCACACACGCCCATACTGATGGAAAATCCCGTAATAAGAGGAACACGATCTCTGCCTCGACAGGACGTGCCAATAAAACTGCCTCGTAACACGAGTCCAGGTGGGGAAGGAAACGTCAGCTCGCGTTGGACCAGGCCACGATGTAAGGGCAAGACACACGAAGATTGCCAGCAAATCATTCTTATACCATGTGGAGATCGTCTTGCAGATCCGGACACGGTCTACGTGTTCGCTAACTACTTTGGAGTATTCGGAGAAGGAACCCGCCTTGCAATGCCGAAGACAATACTGCGCGCCGGACTCATCGTCATTGAAGCCTGGTTCAGGGGCTACTGAGGGAGTCTTGGATTAGGGGGTGAGGGAGTCCTGGACTAGGGGGTGTCTGGATAGCCGAACTATCATCTTCGTCCAGACTCCTGGACTATGAAGATACAAGATTGAAGACTCTGTCCCGTGTCCGAATGGGACTTTCCTTGGCGTGGAAGGCAAGCTTGGCAATATGAAGACTCCTGGACTTTCCTTGGGACTCTCCTACCATTGTAACCGACTCTGTGTAACCCTAGCCCTCTCCGGTGTTTATATAAACCAGAGGGTTTGAGTCCGTAGGACGAACAACAATCATACCATAGGCTAGCTTCTAGGGTTTAGCCTCTCTGATCTCGTGGTAGATCTACTCTTGTACTACCCATATCATCAATATTAATCAAGCAGGAGTAGGGTTTTACCTCCACCGAGAGTGCCCGAACCTGGGTAAAAACATCGTATCCCTTGTCTCCTGTTACTATCCGCCTAAACGCATAGTTCGCGACCCCCTACCCGAGATCCGCCGGTTTTGACACCGACATTGGTGCTTTCATTGAGAGTTCCTCTGTGTCGTCACCTATAGGCCCGATGACTCCTTCGATCATCAACAACGACGCGTCCAGGTGAGACTTTTCTCCCCGGACAGATCTTCGATTCGCGGCTTTGCACCGCGGGCAATTCACTTGGCCATCCGGAGCAGATCGAAGCTACACCCCGCCATCGGTCGATTTGGAAGTTTGAACTATACGGCTAACGTCCGCGGAGACTTGATCTTCGACGAGTTCGAGCCACGCCAAGCGTGACGACCGCCACGATGGGCATGATTTAGCTCTGCTGCGGACAAGGCCTCGAGGCCGCATAAGTGTCCGCCCGACCCTTAGCTTGGAGCCGATAATACCGATTAAGGACGGGTGGCTGGACACCGCCGGGGCTGCTACTTACGCCGATAGAGCCGAATACCAATCTCTGTCCTTGCGGCCTGTGACTCAAGGTGCCGGCTCCTCTCCGACTCAACCTTCCGCTACCGCCAATCGAATCCGATGGGGTGCGATCATGGAGTTCACCGCTGTGGACATCTCTCAAAGACTCGCCTTTGGTGACATCCTGAATTCGCTAAAGTGTCTCTCTTTATCAGGAGAGCCCTGGCCGGATTATGGTCAGGATGGTTGGGATGCGGACGACGAAGAAATTAAAGCCCACCCACCACCCACTTAGCGCTGTTGATGATTTAACCGACATGCTCGACTGACCAAGACATCGACGGTATGGACGACGATGCAGAGACGACCAAGAACCAGCGCCTACAGGCACCGGAAGGCCACCTCGTCATACGACATTTACATGGTGGACATCCCAAAGGATGGGAATGGCGATGGAACAACGGATGACTACCCCTCCAAGAAACAGCCTAGCGCCGGCGTCAGCGGCGCCACTCTAAATCCCGCCACAACAAAAATGGAGATTCCGCACGGAGATAATAACACCCCGACAAGGTCGAAGACAATCCCTCCAGCAGAATTCAGCGCAGAGGATGGAGAAGCCAGCCTCATGAGAGAGCGGCAGAGAGAGGTAGAGGACGATAATTATATGCCTCCTCCAAGACGAGGCAAGCCTCGACGACGACGAATTTGTCGTGCCTGAGGATCCCGTCGAACAAGAGCGTTTCAAACGCAGGCTTATGGCCACGGCAAGCAGGCTCAAGAAAAAGCAGCAACAGCTTAGAGCTGACCAAGACTTGCTAGCCGACAGATGGACTGAAGTCCTTGCGGCCGAAGAGTATGAACTCGAATGCCCCTCCAAAAGCTAGCCAAAACGCAAGCTGCTACCCCGATTAGAGGAGGGAGCACCTAAACCTACATCACCAGCGCACAATACGGCTTACCGGCCACCTCGTGGCCGCGACAGAGAGTCCTCTAGGCCCTCCACTAAGGTCGCACCCCGGCGTCGCTCGAAAAGTACAAAGCCATGGGGGAATGCACCAGACTTGCGAGACATATTGGAGGACAAGGCAAGACAAACAAGATCAATCTACGGGTCGCGTGGGCGCCCCACAATACGTGATGACAACCGTCACGCCGGATACAATAATTCTGGCCGGGCTGAACACAATGGACAAAGCTCGTTTGAGCTGTGTCGTGATATAGCCCAATACAGAGGCGCCGCACACCCACTATGCTTCACAGACGAAGTAATGGATCATCAAATCCCCGATGGTTTCAAACCCGTAAACATTGAATTATACGACGACACAACAGATCCTGTGGTTTGGATCAAGGACTATCTCCTTCATATCCACATGGCCCGCGGTGATGATCTACACGCCATCAAATACCTCCCACTCAAGCTTAAAGGACCAGCTCGGCATTGGCTCAACAGTTTGCGAGTAGAATCAATTGGGTGTTGGGAAGACCTGGAAGCCGAATTCCTTGATAACTTCCAGGGCACATATGTGCGACCACCAGACACCGATGACCTAAGCCACATAATTCAGCAGCTAGACGAATCGGCCAGACAATTTTGGACACGGTTCTTAACCAAGAAAAATCAAATCATCGACTGTCCAGATGCAGAGGCCCTTGCAGCCTTCAAGCATAACATCCGAGACGAGTGGCTTGCCCGGCACCTAGGACAGGTAAAGCCGAAATCCATGGCAGCCTTCACATCACTCATGACCCGCTTCAGCGCGGGAGAGGACAGCTGGCTAGCTCGCAGTAACAACCTGACCAAAAACTCTGGTAGTTCAGATACCAAGGACAACAATGGCAGGTCATGCGCAATAAGCACAAGCGCCGCATTAACGGTGATAATACTGAAGATACGACAGTCAATCCCGGATTCAGAGGCTCTAAACCCGGTCAGCGGAAAAAGCCATTCAAAAGAAATACTCCGGGCCCGTCCAATTTGGACCGAATACTCGATCTTTCGTGCCAGATACACGGCACCCCCAAAAAGCCGGCCAATCACACCAACAGGGATTGTTGGTTGTTCAAGCAGGCAAGCAAGTTAGTTGCCGAAAACAATGACAAGGGGCTGCATAGCGATGACGAGGAGGAGACCTGGCCGCCAAACAATAGAGGACAGAAGGGTTTCCCCCCACAAGTGCGGACGGTGAACATGATATACACAACCCACATACCCAAAAGGGAGCGGAAGCGCACTCGAGGACGATATGCGATGGAGCCAGTCGCCCCAAAGTTCAATCCGTGGTCCTCCTGCCCGATCACTTTTGATCGAAGGGACCACCCCACTAGCATCCGCCACGGTGGATTCGCCGCATTGGTTCTAGACCTAATCGTCGACGGATTTCACCTCACTAGAGTCCTGATGGACGGCGGCAGCAGCCTGAACCCGCTTTATCAGGATACAGTGCGCAAAATGGGCATAGACCCCTCAAGGATTAAACCCACAAAAACGACCTTTAAAGGCATCATACTAGGTGTAGAGGCCAACTCATGCAGCTCGCCACACTTGAAGTGGTCTTCGGATCCCTGGATAACTTTCGAAGCGAGGAGTTAATCTTCGACATAGTCCCGTTCCGCAGCGGCTATCATGCACTGCTCGGACGAACCGCATTTGCAAAGTTCAATGCGGTGCCGCACTACGCATACCTCAAGCTCAAGATGCTAGGCCCTCGAGGAGTCATTATGGTCAACGGAAACACCGAACGCTCTCTCCGAACAGAGGAGCATACAGCGGCTCTCGCGGCAGAAGTACAAAGCAACCTCTTAAGGCAATTCTCGAGTCCGGCTGTTAAGCGGCCGGACACTGTCAAGCGCGCCCGGAGTAACCTACAACAAGACCACCTGGCACGTTCCGAGCACGCGTAGCAATGCGGCCCCAACCCCAGCCCTCGCGAAATCGCGAGACCAGTACCACGCGTACATAACTACACTCTGGAGATACCATGGGCATAGGGGGAGGGGAACGACCACGGCATGCCTAGAGTGCGGCTCAACCACACCAGGGGGCTCCCAATTGTGTCATTCCTTTTTTTCTTATTCTCAGGATTCCGTTTTCAAGAAGCCCTGCCCGGCAGTAGAATCGCCGAACTCACGATGCAACAGCCAGGGAAGCAGAAAAGCTACGTCGAGTATCTAGGTGGTCTCTATTACGAGCTTTATACCTGTTTTGCATACCATCCCGCAGCCTATCTCTGGAGGGGGACATGTTAAATAGTCCCATCCCTTGCTTATCGCACTATTTGTATCGTTCTTCTTTCATTGCAGTATTTTTCGAATAAACAATGCATCGCTTTTTGCCTATTATTGCATTCTCTTTTTTTATCTATATATGTTCACTTATGACATGTCGCATCCGTACGCTTTGGTATGGCCAAATACACCAGGGGCTTAAGTACCCCAAAATATGGTGTGATAAGTCCAAACACATTCACAAGTGCGGCACCCCGAACTTATAGCATTATATGCATCGGCTCCGAATCATGTCTTGGGTCAATAGTTGGGTTTGCCCGACAACCATGTTTTGGTACCTTACATTCCGTTATATCGGCTAAGGTAGCGCTAGGAGAACCATTGCGATTGCGCCCCAGTTGAGCTGGGTTGAGCACCTCAATGGAGAAAGCTAAAACTGACCGTCATGATAGGGCGAGAGTGTTGGGGAACGTAGTAATTTCAAAAAATTTCCTACGCACACGCAAGATCATGGTGATGGTATAGCAACGAGAGGGGAGAGTGTTGTGCACGTACCCTCATAGACCATAAGCGGAAGCGTTAGCACAACACGGTTGATGTAGTCGTACGTCTTCACGATCCGACCGATCCAAGTACCGAACGTACGGCACCTCCGAGTTCAGCACACGTTCATCTCGATGACGATCTCCGGCCTTCGATCCAGCAGAGCTCTGGAGATGAGTTCCGTCAGCACGATGGCATGGTGACGATGATGATGTTCTACCGGCGCAGGTCTTCGCCTAAACTCCGCGACGATATGACCGAGGTGGAATATGGTGGAGGGGGGCACCGCACACGGCTAAGGAATGATGCGTAGATCAACTTGTGTGTCTATGGGGTGCGCCCGCCCCGCATGTACAGGAGCCAGGGGGAGGAGGCGGCCGGCCAAGGAGGGCGCGCCAAGGGGGGAGTCCTACTCCCACCGGGAGTAGGACTCCCTTCTTTCCAAGTAGGAGTAGGAGAAGGGGAAAGAGGAGGAAGAGGGAAGGAAAGGGGCGCTGCCCCTTCCCTTGTCCTATTCGAATAGGAAGGGAGGCGCGCCCCCCCTGCCTCCTTCCCTCTTCTCTCTCGAGGCCCATGTAGGCCCAATAACCCCCGGGGGGTTCCGGTAACCTCCCGGTACTCCGGTAAAATGCCGATTTCACCCGGAATGATTCCGATGTCCAAATATAGGCTTCCAATATACCGATCTTTATGTCTCGACCATTTCGAGACTCCTCGTCATGTCCGTGATCACATCCGGGACTCCGAACAAACTTCGGTACATCAAAACTTATAAACTCATAATAAAACTGTCATCGTAACGTTAAGCGTGCGGACCCTACGGGTTCGAGAACTATGTAGACATGACCTAGAACTATTCTCGGTCAATAACCAATAGCGGAACCTGGATGCCCATATTGGTTCCTACATATTCTACAAAGATCTTTATCGGTCAAACCGCATAACAACATACGTTGTTCCCTTTGTCATCGGTATGTTACTTGCCCGAGATTTGATCGCCGGTATCCAATACCTAGTTCAATCTCGTTACCGGCAAGTCTCTTTACTCGTTCTGTAATGCATCATCCCGTAACCAACTCATTGGTCACATTGCTTGCAAGGCTTATAATGATGTGTATTACCGAGAGGGCCCAGAGATACCTCTTCGACGATCGAAGTGACAAAACCTAATCTCGAAATACGCCAACTCAACATGTACCTTCGGAGACACCTGTAGTACTCCTTTATAATCACCCAGTTATGTTGTGACGTTTGGTAGTACCCAAAGTGTTCCTCCGGTAAACGGGAGTTGCATAATTCTCATAGCTACAGGAACATGTATAAGTCATGAAGAAAGCAATAGCAGTATACTAAACGATCAAGTGCTAGGCTAACGGAATGGGTCACGTCAATCACATCATTCTCCTAATGATGTGATCTCATTAATCAAATTACAACACATGTCTATGGTTCGGAAACATAACCATCTTTGATCAATGAGCTAGTCAAGTAGAGGCATACTAGTGACTATATGTTTGTCTATGTATTACCACATGTATCATGTTTCCGGTTAATACAATTCTAGCATGAATAATAAACATTTATCATGATATGAGGAAATAAATAATAACTTTATTATTGCCTCTAGGGCATATTTCCTTCAGTCTCCCACTTGCACTAGAGTCAATAATCTAGATTACATAGTAATGATTCTAACACCCATGGAGTCTTGGTGCTGATCATGTTTTGCTCGTGAGAGAGGCTTAGTCAACGGGTCTGCAACATTCAGATCCATATGTATCTTGCAAATCTCTATGTCTCCCACTTGGACTTGGTCCCGAATGGAATTGAAGCGCCTCTTGATGTGCTTGGTCCTCTTGTGAAATCTGGATTCCTTTGCCAAGGCAATTGCACCAAGATTGTCACGAAGATCTTCATTGGTCCCGATGCACTAGGTATGACACCTAGATCGGAAATGAACTCCCTCATCCGGACTCCTTCATTTGCTGCTTCGTAGCAGCTATGTACTCCGCTTCACATGTAGATCCCGCCACGATGCTTTTTTAGAACTGCACCAACTTACAGCTCCACCATTTAATAAAAACACGATCCAGTTTGCGATTTAGAATCGTCCGGATCGTTGTCAAAGCTTGCATCGACGTAACCATTTACGACTAGCTCTTTGTCACCTCCATATACGAAAACATATCCTTAGTCCTTTTCGTATTTCAGATGTTCTTGACCGCTGTCCATGATCCACTCGGATTACTTTGGTACCTTCCCCGCCAAGCTTATTGCTAAGCATACGTCGGGCCTGGTACACAAGATTGCATACAAGATAGAGCCTATGGCTGAAGCATAGGAACATCTTTCATTTTCTCTATCTTCTTCTGCCGTGGTCGGGCCTTGAGTTTGACTCAGCTTCACACCTTGTAGCACGGGCAAGAACCCTTTCTTTGCCTCGATCCATTTTGAACTTTTTCAAAATTTTGTCAAGGTATGTGCTTTGTGAAAGTCCTATTAAGCGCCTTGATCTATCTCTATAGATCTTGATGCCCAATATGTAAGCAGCTTCACCGAGGTCTTTCATTGAAAAACTTTTATTCAAGTATCCCTTTATGCTATCCAGAAATTCTATATCATTTCCAATTAATAATATGTCATCTACATATAATATCGTAAATGCTACAGAGCTCCCACTCACTTTCTTGTAAATACAGGCCTCTCCAAAAGTCTCAGATAAAACCATATGCTTTGATCACACTATCAAAACGTTTATTCCAACTCCGAGATGCTTGCACCAGTCCATAAATGGATCGCTGGAGCTTGCACACTTTGTTAGCACCTTTTGGATCAAGAAAACCTTCTGGCTGCATCATATACAACTCTTCTTCTAGAAATCCATTCAAGAATGTAGTTTTGACATCCATTTGGCAAATTTCATAATCATGAAATGCAGCAATAGCTAACAAGATTCAGACAGACTTAAGCATCGCTACGGGTGAGAAAGTCTCATCGTAGTCAACCCCTTGAACTTGTCAAAAACTTTTCGCAACAAGTCGAGCTTTATAGACAGTTACATTACCATCAGCGTCAGTCTTCTTCTTAAAGATCCATTTATTCTCAATGGCTTGCCGATCATCGGGCAAATCAACCAAAGTCCATACTTTGTTTTCATACATGGATCCCATCTCAGATTTCATGGCCTCTAGCCATTTTGCGGAATCTGGGCTCATCATCGCTTCCTCATAGTTCGTAGGTTCATCATGGTCAAGTAACATGACTTCTAGAATTGGATTACCGTACCACTCTGGTGCGGATCTTACTCTGGTAGACCTACGAGGTTCAGTAGAAACTTGATCTGAAGTTTCATGATCAACATCATTAGCTTCCTCACTGATTGGTGTAGTTGTCACAGGAACCGGTTCTTGTGATGAACTACTTTCCAATAAGGGAGTAGATACGGTTATCTCATCAAGTTCTACTTTCCTCCCACTCACTTCTTTCGAGAGAAACTCCTTCTCTAGAAAGGATCTGATTTTAGCAACGAAAATCTTTCCTTCAGATCTGTGATAGAAGGTGTACCCAATAGTCTCTTTTGGGTATCCTATGAAGACACATTTCTCCAATTTGGGTTCAAGCTTATCTGGTTGAAGTTTCTTCACATAAGCATCGCAGCCCCAAACTTTAAGAAACGACAACTTTGGTTTCTTGCCAAACCATAGTTCATAAGGTGTCGTCTTAACGGATTTTGATGGTGCCCTACTTAACGTTAATGCGGCCGTATCTAAAGCATAACCCCAAAACGATAGTGGTAAATCAGTAAGAGACATCATAGATCGCACCATATCTAGTAAAGTACGATTACGACGTTCGGACACACCATTTCGTTGTGGTGTTCCGGGTGGCGTGAGTTGCGAAACTATTCCACATTGTTTCAAGTGTAGACCAAACTCATAACTCAAATATTCTCCTCCACGATCAGATCGTAGAAACTTTATTTTCTTGTTACGATGATTTTCCACTTCACTCTGAAATTCTTTGAACTTTTCAAATGTTTCAGACTTGTGTTTCATTAAGTAGATATACCCATATCTGCTCAAATTATCTGTGAAGGTGAGAAAATAACGATACCCACCGCGAGCCTCAACATTTATTGGACCACAAACATCAGTATGTATGATTTCCAACAAATCAGTTGCTTGCTCCATAGTTCCGGAGAACGGCGTTTTAGTCATCTTGCCCATGAGGCACGGTTTGCAAGTACCAAGTGATTCATAATCAAGTGATTCCAAAAGCCCATCAGTATGGAGTTTCTTCATGCGTTTTACACCGATATGACCTAAACGGCAGTGCCACAAATAAGTTGCACTATCGTTATCAACTCTGCATCTTTTGGTTTCAAAACTATGAATATGTGTATCACTACTATCGAGATTTAATAAAAATAGAACACTCTTCAAGGGTGCATGACCATAAAAGATATTACTCATATAAATAGAACAACCATTATTCTCTGATTTAAATGAATAACCGTCTCGCATCAAACAAGATCCAAATATAATGTTCACGCTCAACGCTGGCACCAAATAACACTTATTTAGGTCTAAAAGTAATCCCGATGGTAGATGTAGAGGTAGCGTGCCGACCGCGATCACATCGACTTTGCAACTATTTCCCACGCGCATCGTCACCTCGCCCTTAGCCAATCTTCGCTAATCAGTAGTCCTGCTTTGAGTTGCAAATATTAGCAACAGTAACCAATATCAAATACCCAGTGCTACTGCGAGCATTAGTAAGGTACACATCAATAACATGTATATCACATATACCTTTGTTCACTTTGCCATCCTTCTTATCCACCAAATACTTGGGGCAGTTCCGCTTCCAAAGGTCGACCGCTTGCAAGAGAAGCACTCGGTTTCGTGCTTAGGTCCAGACTTGGGTTTCTTCTCTTGAGCAGCAACTTGCTTGCCGCTCTTTTGAAGTTCCCTTCTTCTTCCCTTTGCCCTTCTTCTTGAAACTGGTGGTTTTGTTAACCATCAACACTTGATGCTCCTTCTGATTTCTACCTCCATGCTTTTAGCATTGCGAAGAGCTTGGGAATAGTCTTGTTCATCCCTTGCATATTATAGTTCATCACGAAGCTCTTGTAGCTTGGTGGCAGTGATTGGAGAATTCTGTCAATGACACTATCATCAGGAAGATTAACTCCCAGTTGAATCAAGTGATTATTATTGAAGGAAATATGCCCTAGAGGCAATAATAAAGTTATTATTTATTTCCTCATATCATGATAAATGTTTATTATTCATGCTAGAATTGTATTAACCGGAAACATGATACATGTGTGAATACATAGACAAACACAAAGTCACTAGTATGCCTCTACTTGACTAGCTCATTAATCAAAGATGGTTATGTTTCCTGACCATAGACATGTGTTGTCATTTGATTAAAGGGATCACATCATTAGGAGAATGATGTGATTGACATGACCCATTTTGTTAGCCTAGCACTTGATCGTTTAGTATACTGCTATTGCTTTCTTCATGACTTATACAAAGTTCCTACAACTATAAGATTGTGCAACTCCCGTTTACCGGAAGAACACTTTGTGTGCTACCAAACGTCACAACGTGAATCGGGTGATTATAAAGGTGCTCTCTGTGTGTTTCCAAGGTACATGTTGGGTTGGCATAATTTGAGATTAGGATTTGTCACTCCGATTGTCGGAGAGGTATCTCTGGCCCTCTCGGTAATACTCATCACCTAAGCCTTGCAAGCATGTAACTAATGAGTTAGTTCTAAGATGACGTATTACGGAACGAGTAAAGAGACTTGCCGGTAACGAGATTGAACTAGGTATTGGATACCGATGATCAAATCTCGGCAAGTAACATACCGATGACAAAGGGAACAAAGTATGTTGTTATGCGGTTTGACCGATAAAGATCTTCGTAGAATATGTAGGAACCAATATGGGCATCCAGGTCCCGCTATTGGTTATTGACCGAGAATGGTTTTAGGTCATGTCTACATAGTTCTCGAACCCGTAGGGTCCGCACGCTTAACGTTTCGATGATAGTTTTATTATGAGTTTATAAGTTTTGATGTACCGAAGTTTGTTCGGAGTCCCGGATGTGATCACGGACATGACGAGGAGTCTCGGAATGGTCGAGACATAAAGATTGATATATTGGACAACTATATTCGGACACCGGAAAGGTTCCGGGAGTTATCGGAGAAAACCGGAGTGCCGGGGGGGTTACCGGAACCCCCCGGGAGAGTTAATGGGCCACATGGGCCTAGGTGGGAAGAGAGAGGGGCGGCCAGGGTGGGCCGCGCGCCCCCTCTCCCTCTGGTCCGAATTGGACTAGAGGGGGCGCGCCTTCCTTCCCCTCTCCCCTTCCTTCCCCCTCCTAGTAGGAGTAGGAATCCTACTCCTAATAGGAGGAGGATTCCTCCTCCCTTGGCGCGCCCAAAGGGGCCGGCCGACCTCCCCCTCCCTCCATTATATACGGGGGCAGGGGGCACCCCATAGACACACAAGTTGATCTATGGATCGTTCCTTAGCCGTGTGCGGTGCCCCCTTCCACCATATTCCACCTCGGTCATATCATCGGGGAGTTTAGGCGAAGCCCTGCGCCGGTAGAACATCATCATCTTCACCACGCTGTCATGCCGACGGAACTCATCTCTGGAGCCTTTGCTGGATCAGAGGGCCAGAGATCGTCATCGAGCTGAACGTGTGTTGAACTCGGAGGCTCCGTACGTTTGGTGCTTGGATCGGTCGAATCGTGAAGACGTACGGCTACATCAACCGCGTTGTGTTAACGCTTCCGCTTACGGTCTACGAGGGTACGTGGACGAACACTCTCCCCTCTCGTTTCTATGCCATCACCATGATCTTGCGTGTTCGTAGGAATTTTTTTGAAATTACTACGTTCCCTAACAGTGGCATCCGAGCCTAGGTTTTATGCGTTGATGTTATATGCACGAGTAGAACACAAGTGAGTTGTGGACGATATAAGTCATACTTCCTACCAGCATGTCATACTTTGGTTCAGCGGTACTGTGAGATGAAGTGGCCCGGACCGACATTACGCGTACACTTACGCGAGACTGGTTTCACCGTTACGAGCACTCGTGCTTATAGGTGGCTGGCGGGCGTCTGTCTCTCTCACTTTAGTTGAACCGAGTGTGGCTACGCCCGGTCCTTGCGAAGGTTAAAACGGAGTCTATTTGACAAACTATCGTTGTGGTTTTGATGCGTAGGTAAGAACGGTTCTTGCTAAGCCCGTAGCAGCCACATAAAATTTTCAACAACAAAGTAGAGGACGTCTAACTTGTTTTTGCAGGGCATGTTGTGATGTGATATGGTCAAGACGTGATGCTATATTTTATTGTATGAGATGATCATGTTTTGTAACCGGTTATCGGCAATGGCAGGAGCCATATGGTTGTCGCTTTATTGTATGAAATGCAACGCATCGTAATTGCTTTACTTTATCACTAAGCGGTAGCGATAGTCGTAGAAGCAATAGATGGCGTAACGACAACGATGCTGCGATGGAGATCAAGGTGTCGCGCCGGTGACGATGGTGATCATGACGGTGCTTCAAAGATGGAGATCACAAGCACAAGATGATGATGGCCATATCATATCACTTATATTGATTGCATGTGATGTTTATCATTTATGCATCTTATCTTGCTTTGATTGACGGTAGCATTTTAAGATGATCTCTCACTAAAATTATCAAGAAGTGTTCTCCCTGAGTATGCACCGTTGCCAAAGTTCGTCGTGCCGAGACACCACATGATGATCGGGTGTGATAAGCTCTACGTCCATCTACAACGGGTGCAAGCCAGTTTTGCACACGCAGAATACTCAGGTTAAACTTGACGAGCCTAGCATATGCAGATATGGCCTCGGAACACAGAGACCGAAAGGTCGAGCGTGAATCATATAGTAGATATGATCAACATAATGATGTTCACCATTGAAAACTACTCCATCTCACGTGATGATCGGTTATGGTTTAGTTGATTTGGATCACGTGATCACTTAGATGACTAGAGAGATGTCTGTCTAAGTGGGAGTTCTTAAGTAATATGATTAATTGAACTTAAATTTATCATGAACTTAGTACCTGATAGTATCTTGCTTGTCTATGTTTGTTTGTAGATAGATGGCTCGTGCTTTTGTTCCGTTGAATTTTAATGCGTTCCTTGAGAAAGCAAAGTTGATAGATGATGGTAGCAATTACACGGATCGGGTCCGTAACTCGAGGATTATCCTCATTGCTGTATGAAGAGTTACGCCCCGAAGCACCGCTGGGTGCCGAACCTGCTGCTGATGCAACCGACGACATTAAGAATGTCCGCGAGCAAAGCTGATGACTACTCTATAGTTCAAGTGCCATGCTTTACGGCTTGGAACCGGTCTTCAACGATGTTTTGAACGTCATGGAGCATATGAGACGTTCCAGGAGTTAAAGTTAATATTTCAAGCAAATGCCCGGATTGAGAGATATGAAGTCTCCAATAAGTTCTATAGCTTCAAGATGGAGGAGAATAGTTCACAAGGTGAACACATACTCGTAATGTCTGGGTATAATAATCACTTGATTCAACCGGGAGTTAATCTTCCGATGATAGTGTCATTGATGAATTCTCCAATCACGCCACCAAGCTACAAGAGCTTCGTGATGAACTATAATATGCAAGGGATGAACAAGACTATTCGAGCTCTTCGCGATGCCGAAAGCAGCGGAGGTAGAAATCAAGAAGGAGCATCAAGTGTTGATGGTCAACAAGACCACTAGTTTCAAGAAGAAGGGCAAAGGGAAGAAGAAGGGAACTTCAAGAAGAACAACAAGCAAGTTGCTGCTCAAGAGAAGAAACCCAAGTCTGGACCTAAGCACGAAACCGAGTGCTTCTACTGCAAGCGATCGACATTTGAAGCGGAACTGCCCCAAGTATTTGGCGGATAAGAAGGATGGCAAAGTGAGCAAAGGTATATGTGATATACATGTTATTGATGTGTACCTAACTAGAGCTCGTAGTAGCACCTGGGTATTTGATACTGGTTCTGTTGCTAATATTTGCTACTCGAAACAGGGACTACGGAATAAGCGAGCACTGGCCAAGGACGAGGTGACGATGCGCGTGGGAAACGGTTCCAAAGTCGATGTGATCGCGGTCGGCACGCTACCTCTACATCTACCTTCGGGATTAGTTTTAGACCTGAACAATTGTTATTTGGTGCCAGCGTTGAGCATGAACATTATATCTGGATCTTGTTTGATGTGAAACGGTTATTCATTTAAATCAGAGAATAATGGTTGTTCTATTTATATGAGTAATATCTTTTATGGTCATGCACCCTTGAAGAGTGGTCTGTTTTTATTGAATCTCGATAGTAGTGATACACATATTCATAATGTTGAAGCCAAAAGATGCAGAGTTGATAATGATAGTGCAACTTATTTGTGGCACTGCCGTTTAGGTCATATCGGTGTAAAATGCATGAAGAAACTCCATACTGATGGACTTCTGGAATCACTTGATTATGAATCACTTGGTACTTGCGAACCGTGCCTCATGGGCACGATGACTAAAACACCGTTCTCCGGAACTATGGAGAGAGCAACAGATTTGTTGGAAATCATACATACAGATGTATGTGGACCGATGAATGTTGAGGCTCGTGGCGGATATCGTTATTTTCTCACCTTCACAGATGATTTGAGCAGATAAGGGTATATCTACTTAATGAAGCACAAGTCTGAAACATTTGAAAAGTTCAAAGAATTTCAGAGTGAAGTAGAAAATCATCGTAACAAGAAAATAAAGTTTCTACGATCTGATCGTGGAGGAGAATATTTGAGTTACGAGTTTGGTTTACATTTGAAACAATTCGGAATAGTTTCGCAACTCACGCCACCTGGAACACCACAACGAAATGGTGTGTCCGAATGTCGTAATCGTACTTTACTTGATATGGTACGATCTATTATGTCTCTTACCGATTTACCGCTATCGTTTTGGGGTTATGCTTTAGAGACGGCCGCATTCACGTTAAATAGGGCACCATCTAAATCCGTTGAGATGACAGCTTATGAACTGTGGTTTGGCAAGAAACCAAAGTTGTCGTTTCTTAAAGTTTGGGGCTGCGATGCTTATGTGAAGAAACTTCAACCAGATAAGCTCGAACCCAAATCGGAGAAATATGTGTCTTCATAGGATACCCAAAAGAGACTGTTGGGTACACCTTCTATCACAGATCCGAAGGCAAGACATTCGTTGCTAAGAATGGATCCTTGCTAGAGAAGGAGTTTCTCTCGAAAGAAGTGAGTGAGAGGAAAGTAGAACTTGATGAGATAACTGTATCTACTCCCTTATTGGAAGGTAGTTCATCACGAGAACCGGTTCTGTGACGACTACACCAATTAGTGAGGAAGCTAATTATATTGATCATGAAACTTGGATCATGTTTCTCTTTGAAACTCGTAGGTCTACCAGAGTAAGATCCGCAACAGAGTGGTACGGTTATCCTATTCTGGAAGTCATGTTACTTGACCATGATGAACCTACGAACTATGAGGAAGCGATGATGAGCCCAGATTCCGCAAAATGGCTGGAGGCCATGAAATCTGAGATGGGATCCATGTATGAAAACAAATTATGGACTTTGGTTGACTTGCCCGATGATCGGCAAGCCATTGAGAATAAATGGATCTTTAAGAAGAAGACTGACGCTGATGGTAATGTTATCGTCTATAAAGCTCGACTTGTTGCGAAAGGTTTTCGACAAGTTCAAGGGTTGACTACGATGAGACTTTCTCACCCGTAGCGATGCTTAAGTCTGTCCGAATCATGTTGATATTGCTGCATTTCATGATTATGAAATTTGGCAAATGGATGTCAAGACTGCATTCTTGAATGGATTTCTAGAAGAAGAGTTGTATATGATGCAGCCGGAAGGTTTTGTTGATCCAAAAGGTGCTGACAAAGTGTGCAAGCTCCAGCGTTCCATTTATGGACTGGTGCAAGCATCTCGGAGTTGGAATAAACACTTTGATAGTGTAATCAAAGCATATGGTTTTATACAGCACTTTTGAGAAGCCTCAGTATTTACAAGAAAGTGAGTGGGAGCTCTGTAGCATTTCTAGTTTTATATGTTGATGACATATTATTAATTGGAAATGATATAGAATTTCTGGATAGCATAAAGGGATACTTGAATAAAAGTTTTTCAATGAAAGACCTCGGTGAAGCTGCTTACATATTGGGCATCAAGATCTATAGAGATAGATCAAGACGCTTAATAGGACTTTCACAAAGCACATACCTTGACAAAATTTTGAAAAAGTTCAAAATGGATCGAGCAAAGAAAGGATTCTTGCCTCGCTACAAGGAGTGAAGTTGAGTCAAACTCAATGCCCGACCACAGAGAAGATAGAGAAAATGAAAATGTTCCTATGCTTCAGCCATAGGCTCTATCATGTATGCAATGCTGTGTACCAGACCGACGATGCTTAGCAATAAGTTTGGCAGAAGGTACCAAAGTAATCCAGAGTGGATCATCGGACAGCGGTCAAGAACATCCCGAAATACCGAAAAGGACTAAGGATATGTTTCTCGTATATGGAGGTGACAAAGAGCTAGTCGTAAATGGTTACATCGATGCAAGCTTTGACACTGATCCGGACGATTCTAAATCGCAAACCGGATACATATTTTTATTAAACGGTGGAGCTATAAGTTGGTGTAGTTCTAAACAAAGCGTTGTGGCGGGATCTACATGTTAAGCGGAGTACATAGCTGCTTCTGAAGCAGCGAATGAAGGAGTCTGGATGAAGGAGTTCATTTCCGATCTAGGTGTCATACCTAGTGCATCGGGACCAATGAAGATCTTCTGTGACAATACTGGTGCAATTGCCTTGGCAAAGGAATCCAGATTTCACAAGAGGACCAAGCACATCAAGAGACGCTTCAATCCATTCGGGACCAAGTCCAAGTGGGAGACATAGAGATTTGCAAGATACATACGGATCTGAATGTTGGAGGCCTCTCTTTTCTCCTCCTCGTCTTCGTGGGAGGAGTCCGCCTCGGAGTCATTGGACGATGAGTCCGATAACACCTGGCGCCGGGAACTCCTCCGAGTTCCCGTGGCCTTCTTCTTGGCCTTCTTCTCCGGCACCACGTAAGGCGCCGGAGCCAGCATCCCCGTTAATTGGGCGTCCGCTGGGTCTTCTGGCAAGGGAGCCGGACAGTTAACCTTCCCGGACGTCTTTTGCCAGGCCTATCAAAGGTAAAGGGAGTTTAGATCCCGCATAGAGTCAAACTATGAAAAACAAGTGTCCCGTAAAGGGTAAAATAGCTTACCTCGCCGGCTTGACGCTGCGAGCTAAACCCGCGATCTTCGGTAGCGGATGCGGGAGCCTTGGCACCCTTGAACAGCACCTTCCAGGCATCTTCGTACGTAGTGTCGAAGAGCCTGCTCAAGGTTTGGTGCTGTGCCGGATCAAACTCCCACAAATTAAAGGCCCGTTTCTGGCACGGGAGGATCCAGCGGATGAGCATGACCTAGATTACGCTGACAAGCTTGAGCTTCTTGTTCACCAGGGTCTGGACGCATGATTGGAGTCCGGTCAGCTCCTCCAAATCACCCCATGATAGGACCTTCTCTTTCCAGGAGGTGAGCCATGTGGGGATGCCAGATCTGAATTCGGGGGCCGCTGCCCATTCAGGGTCACGCGGCTCGGTGATGTAGAACCACCCCGATTGCCACCCCTTTATGGTCTCCACAAAGGAGCCCTCGAGCCATAGAACGTTGGGCATCTTGCCCACCATGGCACCTCCGCACTCCAATTGGCGGCCGCCCACTACCACTCTCCAACCCGTTGTACCCTCTACTTGAACATGGTGCTTTATGCTTCATATTATTTTCCAATGTTGTGTTGCCATCCTATGATGTCTGAGTAGATTTTTGTTGTCCTATCGGTGATTGATGAATTTCTATGATTGGTTTGAGTTGCATGTTTTATTATTGGGGCTGTCTATTGTGCCTCCCGTGTCGGCATAGCGTGAGGATACCGTTGTAGGGTTTGCAATATGTTTATGATTTGCTTATGGTGGGTGGCGTGAGTGTGGAGCCGAGAAAGTAAGTAGGTTGTTGCGTATGGGATAAAGAGGACTTGATACTTTAATGCTATGGTTGGGTTTTACCTTAATGAATCCTTAGTATTTGCGGATGCTTGCTAGAGTTCAATCATAAGTGCATATGATCCAAGTAGAGAAAGTATGTTAGCTTATGCCTCTCCTCAAATAGAATTGCAATAGTGATTACGGTCTAGTAACATAGTCAATTGCTTAGGACAATTTCACAACTCCTACCACCACTTTTCCATACTCGCTATATTTACGTTATTGCTTCTTTATCTAAACAGCCCTAGTTTTTTATTCTGGCTCTTTATTATCTTGCAAACCTTTCCTATCACATTACAAAGTACTTCTAGTTTCATACTTGTTCTAGGTAAAAGCGAGCGTTAAGCGTGCGTGAAAATATCGATGGCGATAGGACTTGAGAAATTTGTTTTACCTTTAGCTCCTCCTGGGTTCGACACTCTACTTATCGAAAGAAAACTACTATCCGTATACTTGCGGGTTATCATTGCTCAATGGAACAATAGAATTGCAATTCCACCATCAATTTATTAACCATTTAGTTTTTACGCTTGTCAATTACGGCGATGCGGTGGTGTCTTCTCTAGCAATGGACCAGCTTAGATACCACAGCTAGAGGCAATAGGGTAATTAACGATGTAGTGGGTTGATAGGAAGGAAAGTGAAATGGCCATATGTGACATAGCATTAGCGAATACAATGGAAAATCTTGGGGCGGATCAATGATGCTGCCATCGGAGAAAAGAACAAAGATGGGGTGTCACGCTCGAACTAGGAGAGAAACTACACAAGGAGGTGGGCGTAAGGTAAAAGAACATGCAATGTGGTCGAGATAAGCGGTGTTAGCGCTTCCTTGACACATGTAGCGATATAAAATTATGTGGCTGACATGTGTCACAATTTTCCCATCATAATATACATTAATCTAGAAGCTATCATTGCAAGTAGTTAGATAGAAAAATATGGAAAACCAGACTGACATTGTGCTCCTTCTCATTTCTAGTCGGGATGGATCCCACGAAGATGGATGCGGATGTTCTACTTGTAGTAGTGTTAGGAGCAGTTGGTCATATTTGGTATCCGTGCATTTGTATTTTGGTCTAGTCCACATCGGATCTCGCTATGTTATCACCACTTTTTAGTGATGAACAAAATAGTATCATCATTAGCAGGTTTTGCAGCCGTCATTGACTAGTAATTCATGATGGGCGCACCATTTTACAAGCTTTAGGTTTGAGAACATCTAAAGTTATTTTTGTTGGGGAGCGTAGTAATTTCAAAATTTTCCTCATTACATAAGATCATGGTGATGGCATAGACGAGAGGAGAGTGTTGTCCGTACCCTCATAGGCCAATGCGAGCGTTATGACAGATTGTTGATGTAGTCGTCGTCTTCACGATCCGACCGATCCAAGTACGTACGGCACCTCGAGTTCAACCGCGTTCAGCTCGATGGCGATCCCGGACTCCGATCCAGCAAAGTGTCGGGATGAGTTCCGTCGGCATGATGGCGTGGTAGCGATGATGATGCTCTACCGGTAGCGAGGCTTAGCCTAAACTCATGACAATATGGCCGAGGTGGAA
Source organism: Aegilops speltoides (assembly GCA_021437245.1). NCBI lineage: Eukaryota > Viridiplantae > Streptophyta > Magnoliopsida > Poales > Poaceae > Aegilops > Aegilops speltoides. The sequence continues at coordinate 91,330,646 of CM038147.1, read as the reverse complement.
TATGGTGGAGGGCACCTTGCAGCTAAGTAACGTCAAGTAGATCAACTTGTGTGTCTCTAGGGTGCCCCTGCCACGTATATAAGGAGGGGAGGCGGGCCCCTAGGCGCGCCAGGAGGGAGTCCTCCTCCTGGTAGTAGGACTCCCTTTCCTAGTCCCACAAGGAAGGGAAAAGAGGGAGAGGGGAGAGGAAAGGGGCGCTCCCTAGTCAATCAGACTCCTCATGGGGCGCCACCTCTGAGGCTGCTGCCATCTCTCTCCCGGGCCCACTAAGGCCCAATACTTCCCAGGGGTTCGGTAACCCCTCGGGCACTCCGGTTTCTCGAAATCATCGGAACACTTCCGGTGTCGAATATAGTCGTCCAACATATCAATCTTTATGTCTCGACCATTTGAGACTCCTCGTCATGTTAGTGATCACATCAGGACTCGAACAAACTTTGGTACATCAAAACTTATAAACTCATAATAACATCATCATAACGTTAAGCGTGCGGACCCTACGGGTTCGAAGAACTATGTAGACATGACCTAGAACTATTCTCGGTCGATAACCAATAAGCGGAACCTGGATGCCCATATTGGCTCCTACATATTCTCTGAAGATCTTTATCGGTCAAACCGCATAACAACATCGTTGTTCCCTTTGTCATCGGTATGTTACTTGCCCAAGATTCGATCGTCGGTATCAATACCTAGTTCAATCTGTTCTTGGAATCTCTTTACTCGTTACGTAATGCATCATTCGTAACTAACTCATAACTCTACATTGCTTGCAAGGCTTATAGTGATGTGCATTGCGAGAGGGCCCAAAGATACCTCTTCGACAATCGGGTGACAAAACCTAATCTCGTAATACTCCAACCCAACATGTACCTTTGGAGACACCTATAGTACTCCTTTATAATCACCCAATTACGTTGTGACGTTTGGTAGCACCAAAGTGTTCCTCGATAGCAGGTTTGCATAATCTCATAGTTACAGGAAAATGTATAAGTCATGAAGAAAGCAATAGCAATATACTAAGCGATCAAGTGCTAGGCAAGCGGAATGGGTCATGTCAATCACATCATTCTTCTAATGATGTGATCCCATTAATCAAATAACAACACATGCCTATGGTTAGGAAACATAACCATCTTTGATTAATAGAGCTAGTCAAGTAGAGGCACACTAGTGACGTTATGTTTGTCTATGTATTTCACATGTATCATGTTTCGGTTTAATACAATTCTAGCATGAATAATAAACATTTATCATGATATGAAATAAATAATAACTTTATTATTGCCTCTAGGGCATATTTCCTTGATCTCCCACTTGCACTAAGTCAATAATCTATATTACGATATGATTCTAACACCCATGGAGTCTTGGTGTTGATCATGTTTTGCTCGTGAGAGAGACTTAGTCAATGGGTTTGCAACATTCAGATCCGTTTGTATCTTGCAAATCTCTATGTCTCCACCTGTACTTGGTCCGGATGGAATTGAAGTGTCTCTTGATATGCTTGGTCCTCTTGTGAAATGGATTCCTTTGCCAAGGAAATTGCGATATTATCACTGAAGATCTTCATTAGTACCGATGCACTAGGTATGACACCTAGATGGAAATGAACTCCTTCATCAGACTCCTTCATTTGCTGCTTCGAAGCAGCTATACTCCGCTTCACATGTAGATCCATACGGCGCTTTGTTTAGAACTGCACCAACTTATAGATCCACCATTTAATAAAAACACGTATCCTTTTGCGATTTAGAATCGTGTATGGAGTGTCAAAGCTTGCATCGGCGTAACCTTTTACGACAAGCTCTTTGTCACCTCCATATCTGAGAAACATATCCTTAGTCCTTTTCGGTATTTAGGATGTTCTTGACCCTTTGTCCGATGATCCACTCTGGATTACTTTGGTACCTACCTGCCAAGCTTATTGCTAAGCACACATGGGTTACACACAACATTGCATACATGATAGAGCCTATGGCTGAGAAGCATAGGAACATCTTTCATTTTCTCTCTATCTTCTGCTTGTGGTGAAATTGAGTCGACTCAATTTCACACCTTGTATACAGGCAGAACCCTTTCTTTTCTGATCCATTTTGAACTTTTCAAAACTTTATCAAGGTATGTGTTTTGTAAAAGTCAATTAAGCGTCTTGATCTATCTCTATAAATCTTGATGCCCAATATATAAGCAGCTTCATCGAGGTCTTTCATAGAAAAACTTTTATTCAAGTATCCTTTATGCTATCCGGAAATTCTATATCATTTCCAATTAATAATATGTCATCTACATATAATATCGAAATGCTAAAGAGCTCCCTCACTTTCTTGTAAATCTGGCTTCTCCAAAGTCTATATAAAACCATATGCTTTGATCACACTATCAAAGCATTTATTCAACTCGAGATGCTTGCACTGTCCATAGATGGATCATTTGGAGCTTGCACACTTTATTAGCACCTTTTGGATCAACAAAACCTTACGGTTGCATCATATACAACTCTTCTTCAATCCATTCAAGAATGCAGTTTGACATCCATTTTCCAAATTTCATAATCATAAAATCGGCAATTGCTAACATGATTCGGACGGACTTAAGCATCGCTTCTGGTGAAAAGTCTCATCATAGTCAACCCCTTGAACTTGTCAAAACCTTTTGCAACAAGTCGAGCTTTATAGAGAGTTACATTACCATCGTCGGTCTTCTTCTTAAAGATCCATTTATTCTCAATGGCTTGCCGATCATTGGGCAAGTCGACCAAAGTCCATACTTTGTTCTCATACATGGATCCCATCTCAGATTTCATGGCCTCTAGCCATTTTGCGGAATCAGGGCTCATCATCGGCTTCCTCATAGTTCGTAGGTTCATCATGGTCAAGTAACATGACTTCGAAATAGGATTACGTACTACTCACAGTGCGGATCTTATTAGTAGACCTCTGAGGATTCGATCAAAACTTGATCTGAAGTTTCATGATCAATATCATTAGCTTCCTCACTAATTGGTGTAGTTGTCAGGGCAGGTTCTTGTGATGAACTATTTTCCTGGGAGCAGGTACAGCTACCTCATCAAGTGCTACTTTCCTCCCACTCACTTCTTTCATGAAACTCCTTCTCTAGAAAGGATCTGAATTTAACAGCGAAAATCTTGCGCTCAGATCTGTGATAGAAGGTGTACTTGATTTCTTTTGGGTATCCTATGAACACATTTCTCGATTTGGACTCGAGCTTATCTTGTTGAAGTTTCTTCATAAGCATGCAGCCCCAAACTTTAAGCGACAACTTTGGTTTCTTGCCAAACCACAGATTCATGAGATGTCGTCTCAGTTTTCATGGTGCCCTATTTAGCGTGAATGCAGAGTCTTTAAAGCATAACCCCAAAGCGATAGCGGTAAATCGGTAAGACATCATAGATCGCACCATATCTAGTAAAAATCGATTACGACGTTCGGACACACCATTTTGTTGTGGTGTTCGGGTGGCGTGATTCTTGAAACTATTCGCATTGTTTCAAGTGTAGACCAAACTCATAACTCAAATATTCTCCTCCACGATCGGATCGTAGAAATTTTATTTTCTTGTTACGATGATTTTCCACTTCACTCTGAAATTCTTTGAACTTTTCAAATGTTTCAGACTTGTGTTTCATTAAGTAGATATACCCATATCTACTCAAATCATCTTTGAAGGTGAGAAAATACGATACACGCATGACCTCAACATTCATTGGACCACAAACATCGGTATCTATGATTTCCAACAAATGAGTTGCTCGCTCCATAGTTCAAAGAACTGCGTTTTAGTCATCTTGCCCATGAGGCACGGTTACTTAAGTACCAAGTGATTCATAATCAAGTGATTCAAAAAGCCCATCGGTGGAGTTTCTTCATGCGCTTTTCACGATATGACCTAAGCGGCGGTGCCGACAAATCATTCTTATACCATGTGGAGATCGTCCTTGGATCCGGACGGTCTCGTGTTACTAACTACTTTGGAGTATTGGAGAAGGAACCCGCCTTGCAATGAAGACAATCTGCGCAGGACTCATCGTCATTGAAGCTGGTTGAGAGCTGAGGAGTCTTGGATTAGGGGTGAGGAGTCTGGACTGGGGTGTCTGGATAGCGAACTATCATCTTCGTCCGGACTCTGGACTATGAAGATACAAGATTGAAGACTACATCCCGTGTCGAATGGGACTTTCCTTGGCGTGGAAGGCAAGCTTGGCAATATGAAGACTCTGGACTTTCCTTGGGACTCTCCTACCATTGTAACCGACTCTGTAACCCTAGCCCTCTCGGTGTTTATATAAACGGAGGAGGTTTTAATCCGTGGGGCGAACAACAATCATACCATAGGCTAGCTTCTAGGGTTTAGCCTCTCTGATCTCGTGGTAGATCTACTCTTGTACTACCCATATCATCAATATTAATCAAGCGGGGTAGGGTTTTACCTCCACGAGAGGCGAACACAGGTAAAACATCGTGTCCCTTGTCTCCTTACCATCCTTCTAGCATACGATTCGCGACCCCCTACCGAGATCCGCGGTTTGACACCGACATTGGTGCTTTCATTGAGAGTTCCTGTAGCCGTCACCTATAGGCCCGATGGCTCCTTGATCATCAACATGGCGGTCGGGTGAGACTTTTCTCCTGGGCGAGATCTTGTATTGGCGGCTTTACCTGCGGGCAATTCACTTGGCCATCTGGCGGTCAGAAAGCTACACCCTGGCCATCAGGTCAGATTTGGAAGTTTGAACTATCGGCTAACGTCGCGGAGACTTGATCTTTGTGAGTTCGAGCCACCAAGCGTGCCGCCTCATCACGATGGGCATGATTTAGCTTCTCTTTGCGGGCCGATGCCACGGAGGCCGCTGAAGTGTCGCTCGACCCTTGCTTGGGCCGGAGCCGATCAGGGCGGGTGGCTGGACACCGCCTCGGGGCTGCTACCTCGTCGATAGAGCGAATACCAATCATGTCCTTTCGCGCCCGTGACTCAAGGTCGGGGCTCCTCTCGGACTCGAACCTTCCGCCCTGCCAATCAAATCCGATGGGAGTGCGATCATGGAATTCACCGCGTGGACATCTCTAGCACTCGCCCTTTGGTGACATCCTGAATTCGCTAAAGTGTCTCTCTTTATCGGAGAGCCTGGCGGATCATAGTCGGGATGGTTGGGATCAGGACGGCGAAGAAATTCAAAGCCACCCACCACCACCCACTTAGTAGCAGTGTTGATGATTTATGAGCATGCTGACTTGACTCGAAGACATCGGGTATGGACAACGATCACGGGAGGCGACCAGAACCAGCGCCTCTGAGAGGCATGGAAGGCCACCTCGTCATCGACATTTACATAGTGGACATCCCAAGGATGGGAATGGCGATGGAACAACGGAGGACTACCCTCCAGAAACAGCCTAAGCGCCCGGCGTCGTGGCGCCACTCTAAATCCATACAGCAAAAATGGAGATTCCAGCGGGGAGATAATAACACCGGACGATGCAAGACAATCCCCTCAGCGAGAATTCAGCGGGGAGGATGGAAGCCAGCCCTCATGAGAGGCGGCGAGCGAGAGAGGTAGAGGGCGATAATTATATGCCTCCCTCCGAAGGCGAGGCAAGCCTCGGCGGCAGCCAATTTATCGTGCTGAGGATCCCGTCGAACAAGGCGTTTCAAGCGCGGGCTTATGCAACAGCGGGAGCTCAAGAAAAAGCAGCGGCTTAAGTGACCAAGACTTGCTGCCGGCGGATGGTGAAGTCCTTGCGGCGAAAGTATGAACTTCGAATGCCTCAAAAGCTAGCCAAAGCATGGCTACTACCCGATTAGAGGAGGGCACCTAAACCTACATCACCGTTGCTGTCGGCTTACGGCCCCTCGTGGCGCGGCAATCCTCTGGGCCCTCCACTAAGCGCACCGGTGTCCTCGAAAAGTACAAAGCCATGGGAATGCACCGGACTTGCGAGACATATTGGAGGACAAGGCAAGACAAACAAGATCGATCTCAATGGTCGTGGGCGCCCACAATCGTGATGACAACCGTCACGCGGATACAACAATTCTGGGGCCGAACACGATGGACAAAGCTCGTTTGAGGCTGTGTCGTGATATATATCTGGGCGCGCACACCCTGCTTCCTGAGCCGAAGTAATGGATCATCAAATCCCGATGGTTTCAAACGTAAACATTGAATTATCGGCGGCACAGAGATCCTGCGGTTTGGATCAAGGACTATCTCCTTCATATCCACATGGCCCGCGGTGATGATCTACCGCCATCAAATACCTCCTCAAGCTTAAAGAGACCCGGCATTGGCTCAACAGCTTGCGGCGAGAATCAATTGGTGTTGGGAAGACACAGGCCGAATTCTTGATAACTTCCGAGCACATATGCGACCACCGGGCGCGATGACCTAAGCCACATAATTCAGCGGCTAGGCGAATCGGCGGACAATTACGGACGGTTCTTAACCAAGAAAAATCAAATGTTCATTGTCGGATCAGAGAGGCCCTACGGCCTTCAAGCATAACATCAGGGCAGTGGCTTGCGGCACCTAGGCGAGGTAAGCGAAATCCATGGCAGCCCTCATCACTCATGACCCGCTTGGTAGCGGGAGAGGACAACTAGGCTAGCTCGCGGTAACAACGACCAAAAACTACGGTAGTTCGGATACCAAGACAGCAATGGCGGGTCCGCAGCATAATAAGCACAAAGCGCCGCGTGCGGTGATATCTGAAGATCGACGGTCGATCCGGTTGAGAGGCTCTAAACCGGTCGTGGAAAAAGCCATTCAAAAAAATAAGGCCCGTCAATTTGGACCGATACTCGATCTTCGTGCGGATACGGCACCCCCAAAAAGCGGCCAATCACACCAGAGGGATTGTTGGTTGTTCAAGCAGGCAAGCAAGTTATTGCGAAAACAATGACAAGGGCTGCATAGCGATGGCGGAGGAGACGGCCGCCAAACAATAGAGACGAAGGTTTCCCCCACAAGTGCGACGGTGAACGCATATACACAACCCACATACCCAAAGGGAGGCAGGCGTGCACTTAGGGCGTATCACGATGGAGCCGTCGCCCCAAAGTTCAATCCGTGGTCCTCTTGCCCGATCACTTTTGATCGAAGGACCACCCACTAACATCATACGGTGGATTCGCGCATTAGTTCTAGACCTAATCGTCGTGGTTTCACCTCACTAGAGTCTGATGGATGGCGGCGGCACTGAACCGCTTTATCGGGATACGGTCATAAAATGGGCATAGACCCTCAAGTTAAACCCACAAAAGCGACCTTTAAAGGCGTCATACAGTGTAGAGGCCATTGCGAGGCTCGATTACACTTGAAGTGGTCTTGGATCCTGGATAACTTCAGTGAGGAGTTAATCTTGACATAGTCCCGTTCATGGCGGCTATCATGCCTTGCTCGGACGAACCGCATTACAAAGTTCAATGCGGTGCCCTTTTCATATACCTCAAGCTCAAGATGCTAGGCCCTCGAGTCATTATGGTGGCAAAACACAAGGCTCTCTCGAGCAGAGGGCATCGGCTCTCGCCGGATACAAAGCAACCTCTTAAGGCAATTCTCGAGTCCGGCTGTTAGCGGCGGACCTTTATCAACGCGCCGGGTAACCTACAACAAGACCACAGCGCGTTAGAGCCGCAGCGGCAATGCGGCTAACCCCAGCCCTCGCGAAATCGCGAGAGACCGGTGCCATATTACTTCGCTCTGGAGATACCATGGGCATAGGGAGGCGACCCGGCATGCCTAGAGTGCGGCTCAACCACACGGGGCTCCCAATTGTGTCATTCCTTTTTCTTATTCTCGGAGTTCCGTTTTCAAAAGCCACGTGATGGGGAATCGCCCGAACTCACGATGACAGCCGGGGAAGCGGAAAAGCGTCAGTATCGGTGGTCTCTATTACGAGCTTTATACCTGTTTGCATACCATCCGCAGCCTATCTACGGAGGGACATGTTAAATAGTCCCATCCCTTGCTTATCGCACTATTTATCGTTCTTCTTTCATTGTAGTATTTTTGAATAAACAATGCATCGCTTTTGCCTATTATTGCATTCTCTTTTTTATCTATATATGTTCACTTATGACATATACGCATCAAATGCGCTTTGGTATGGCCAAATACAACTTAAGTACCCCAAAATATGGTGTGATAAGTCCAAACACATTCACAAGTCGGCACCGAACTTATATTATATGCATCGGCTCGAATCATGTCTTGGGTCAATAGTTGGGTTTGCCCAACAACCATGTTTAGTACCTTACATTCCGTTATATCGGCTAAAGTAGCGCTAGGAGAACCATTGCGATTGTGCCCCAGTTGAGCTGGGTTGAGCACCTCAATGGAAAGCTAAAGCGGCCCGTCATGATAAGCGAGAGTGTTGGGGAGCGTAGTAATTTCAAAAATTTCCTCGCACCGCAAGATCATGGTGATGGTATAGCGACGAGAGGAAGTGTTGTCCATGTACCCTCATAGACCGTGGCGGGCGTGCTTAGCCAACGGTTGATGTAGTCGTCGTCTTCACGATCCGACCGATCAAAGTACGAGTCACGCACCTCCGAGTTCAGCACACGTTCAGCTCGATGGCGATCTCCGGCCTTGATCCAGCGAGCTCGGAGATGAGTTCCGTCGTGCGATGGCGTCTTGATGATGATGATGTTCTCTGCGGCGCGGTCTTCGCCTAAACTCATGACGATATGACCGGTGGAATATGGTGGAGGGCGCGCTGCGGCTAAGGAATGATGCATAGATCAACTTGTGTGTCTATAGGTGCGCCCGCCCGCATGTAAAGGAGCGGGGGGAGGCGGCGGCCAATGAGGCGCGCCAAGGAAGTCCTACTCCCAGGGAGTGAGACTCCTTCTTTCAAGTAGGAGTAGGAGAGGAAGAGGAGGAAGAGGGGAAGGAAAGAGCTGCCCCTTCCCTTGTCCTATCGGAATAGGAAGAGGGGCGCGGGCCCCCTCCTGCCTCCTCCCTCTTCTCTCTGAGGCCCATGTAGGTAACCCCAGGAATTCGGTAACCTCTGGTACTCGATTTCACGGAATGATTCGATGTCCAAATATAGGCTTCAATATACCGATCTTTATGTCTCGACCATTTCGAGACTCCTCGTCATGTCGTGATCACATCCGGGACTCGAACAAACTTGGTACATCAAAACTTATAAACTCATAATAAAGCTGTCATCGTTAGCGTTAGCGTGCGGACCCTACGGGTTCGAGAACTATGTAGACATGACCTAGAACTATTCTCGGTCGATAACCAATAGCGAACACGGATGCCCATATTGGTTCCTACATATTCTACAAAGATCTTTATCGGTCAAACCGCATAACAACATCGTTGTTCCCTTTGTCATCGGTATGTTACTTGCGAGATTTGATCGTCGGTATCAATACCTAGTTCAATCTCGTTGCAGCAAGTCTCTTTACTAGATACATAATGCATCATCCGTAACCAACTCATTGGTCACATTGCTTAGAAGGCTTATCATGATGTGTATTACGAGGGGCGAGAGATACCTCTTGACGATCGGAGTGACAAAACCTAATCTCGAAATCGCCAACTCAACATGTACCTTCGGAGACACCTGTAGTACTCCTTTATAATCACGATTCGTTGTGGCGTTTGGTAGTACCCAAAGTGTTCCTCCGGAAGCAGGGTTGCATAATTCTCATAGCTACAGGAACATGTATAAGTCATGAAAAGCAATAGCAGTATACTAAGCGATCAAGTGCTGGAAGCTAGAATGGGTCATGTCCACATCATTCTCCTAATGATGTGATCTCATTAATCAAATTACAACACATGTCTATGGTTGGGAAACATAACCATCTTTGATCAATGAGGCTAGTCAAGTAGAGGCATACTAGTGACTATATGTTTGTCTATGTATTACCACATGTATCATGTTTCCGGTTAATACAATTCTAGCATGAATAATAAACATTTATCATGATATGAGGAAATAAATAATAACTTTATTATTGCCTCTAGGGCATATTTCCTTGATCTCCCACTTGCACTAGAAGTCAATAATCTAGATTACATAGTAATGATTCTAACACCCATGGAGTCTTGGTGCTGATCATGTTTTGCTCGTGAGAGGCTTAGTCAGCGGGTTGCACATTCAGATCCGTATGTATCTTGCAAATCTCTATGTCTCCCCTTGGACTTGGTCCCGAATGGAATTGAGGCGTCTCTTGATGTGCTTGGTCCTCTTGTGAAATCTGGATTCCTTTGCCAAGGCAATTGCACGATATTATCTGAGAAGATCTTCATTGGTCGATGCACTAGGTATGACACCTAGATCGGAAATGAACTCCCTCATCCAGACTCCTTCATTTGCTACTTGAGAAGCAGCTATGTACTCCGCTTCACATGTAGATCCATACGATGCTTTTTGAACTTGCAACACAGCTCCACCATTTAATAAAAACACGTATTCAGTTTGCGATTTAGAATCGTGGGATCGATGTCAAAGCTTGCATCGGCGTAACCATTTACGACTAGCTCTTTGTCACCTCCATATCGAGAAACATATCCTTAGTCCTTTTAATTATTTGGGATGTTCTTGACCGCTGTCGATGATCCCTCTGGATTACTTTGGTTTGGTATTTTTGATAGATAGATGCAAAGTAAAAAGTAAAAACAAAGCAAGTAAATAAAGTGATAGAGATTGATATGATGAGAATAGACCCGGGGGCCATAGGTTTCACTAGTGGCTTCTCTCAAGAGCATAGATATTCTACGGTGGGTGAACAAGTTACTATTGAGCAATTGACAGAACTGAGCATAGTTATGAGTATATCTAGGCAATGATCATGTATATAGGCATCACATCCAAATCAAGTAGATCGAAACGATTCTGCATCTACTACTATTACTCCACTCATCGACCGCTATCCAGCATGCATCTAGAGTATTAAGTTAAAAACAAAGTAACGCCTTAAGTAAGATGACATGATGTAGAGGGATAAATTCATGCAATATGATAAAAAACCCATCTTGTTATCCTCGATGGCAACAATACAATACGTGCCTTGCAACCCTTTACATCCTTTGGGTAAGGACACCGCAAGATTGAACCCAAAGCTAAGCACTTCTCCCATTGCAAGAACTACCAATCTAGTTGGCCAAACCAAAAAGGATAATTCGAAGAGACTTGCAAAGATAACTAAATCATACAATAAAGAATTCAGAGAAGAATCAAATATTTTCCATAGATAATACTGGATCATAAACCCACAATTCATCGGTCTCAACAAACACACCGCAAAAAGAAGATTACATCGAATAGATCTCCACAAGAGAGGGGGAGAACATTGTATTGAGATCCAAAAAGAGAGAAGAAGCCATCTAGCTACTAGCTATGGACCCGAAGGTCTGAAGTAAACTACTCACACTTCGTCGGAGGGGCTATGGTGATGATGTAAAGCCCTCCATGGTGGATGCCCCCCCGTGAGCTCCAAAATAGGCCCCAAGATGGGATCTCGTGGATCTGAGAAGGTTGCGGAGGTGGAATTAGGTTTTGGCTCCTGTTACGATCGTTTGGGGATCGTGAGGTATAAATAGGAGGAAGAATCGTCGGTGGGCGTCGGGGGACCACGAGGTAGGGGGTCGCGCCAGGGGGGCACGCCCTCCACCCTCGTGACCACCTCTGGCACTTCTTGGAGTAGGGTCCAAGTCTCTTGGATCATGTTCGGTTGGAAAATCACGTTCCCGAAGGTTTCATTCCGTTCGGACTCCGTTTGATATTCCGTTTCTTTGAAACACCGAAATAGGCAAAAAACAGTAATTCTGGGCTGGGCCTCCGGTTAATAGGTTAGTCCCAAAAATAATATAAAAGTGGAAAATAAAGCCCAATATAGTCCAAAACAGTAGATAAAGTAGCATGGAGCAATAAAAAATTATAGATACGTTGGAGACGTATCAGCTTCCTCAAATGCCCTAGGTCTTCATGAGCAAGCAAGTTGGATGCACACCCACTTAGTTTCTTTTGTTGAGCTTTCATACACTTGTAGCTCTTAGTGCATCCGTTGCATGGCAATTCCTACTCCTCGCATTGACATCAATTGATGGGCATCTCCATAGCCCGTTGATTAGCCGCGTTGATGTGAGACTTTCTCCTTTTTTGTCTTCTCCACATAACCTCCATCATTATATTCTATTCCACCTATAGTGCTATATCCATGGCTTGCGCTCATGTATTGCGTGAGGGTTGAAAAAGCTGAAGCGCGTTAAAGAGTATGAACCAATTGCTCGGCTTGTCATCAGGGTTGTGCATGATGGGGGCATTTTGTGTGACAAAAATGAAGCATGGCCAAACTATATGATTTTGTAGGGATAAGCTTGCTTTGGCCTTGTTGTTTTGAAAAGACATGATTGCTTTATTGGTACGTCGAAGTATTATTGTTTTTATGTCAAATGATAGACTATTGCTTTGAATCACTCGTGTCTTAATATTCATGCCATGATTAGACATATGATCAAGATTATGCTAGGTAGCGTTCCACATCAAAAATTATCTTTTTTATCATTTACCTACTCGAGGACGAGCAGGAATTAAGCGTGGGGATCTTGATCGTCTCCGTCGTATCTATAATTTTGATTGTTCCATGCCAATATTATTCAACTTTCATATACTTTTGACAACTTTTTATACTATTTTTGGGACTAACATATTGATCCGATGCCTCATGCGGTTCCTGTTTGTTGAATTTTTATTTTTCATAGAAACCCAATATCAAACGGAATCCAAATGGGATTAAAGCAGACGAAGAATTATTTTGGAATATTTGGGATTTTTGGAGGAAGAATCAGCGAAGCGGTGTCGGGGTGGCCACGAGACAGGGCGCGCCTCCCCTAAGTGCCCTCGACTCTCATGGGACACCCGTAAAATGGTGGCGGTCTTCTTTTGCCGCAAGAAAGCTAATTTCTGAGAAAAATCTGGGCGGAAGATTCACCCCAATCGGAGTTATGGATCTCCGGATATAAAAGAACGAAATGTTAGCGCCCACACGTGTGGCGTTTGCTATCGCCCTGCGCCTCCATCACCACTCATTTTGCCACGTATGAATAGATGACATCAGCAGAATTTTTTGGGTTTCGGCTTAAAATGTTGTATCTCCTAAATAAAAGCGAACTAAAATCCGTTTTCACCATTAAATCCGTCTTGGCGAGATCTTCAACACTAGATCCCATGTTGATATGTTTGACGATTTTTTTTTGCGAAGTTGCCACGATGTTTACTGCAGGTTGCCATAGGGCTTAAACTAAAGTTGCCATGTGGCAATTTTAGTTTGTAGATCATGGCAATTTTAGTATTTTGATGATGGCAACTCCAGTACTTTGACCATGAAAATTATTTTTTGTATGAACCATGGCAATTTTACGTGCATGTATCATGGCAATTTTAGTTTATGGTTCATGACAACTCTAGTTTCTTAATTCCCCGTTTTGTATGTCAAAATTTACTTTTAAATGTAGAAGAAAATAGCTGAACATATCATGGCAACTTCAGTGTAAACATCATGGCAATTCATATGCAATAGACATGGCAACTTTTAATCCAAAAAAAATTCATGAAAACATATCAACATGGGATCTAGTTTCGAAGATCTCATCGCGATGGATATAATGGTGAAAACGGATTTTCAATCGAATTTTTTGTTTAAGAGATAAAACATTTTAAAAACTAAAAATCCAAAAAGATTCCTGCATGCATGCATGCGATGACGTGGCAATCTGTTTACATTAGAGACGTGTGGTGTGTCTCCTTCACGCCACACGTGTGGCGCTTAAGCGACCCTAAAAGAAAGCGGTGAAGGGCGAGAATCGAGAACACGAAGCAGAGAGATAGATCCAATCTTGGAGGGGCTCTCACCCCTCCCACGCCATGGGAGCCAAGAACCAGAGGGGAAACCCTTCTCCCATCTAGGGAGAAGGTCAAGGAAGAAGAAGAAGAAGGGGGGCTCTCACCTCCTTGCTTCCGGTGGCACGGAGCATGGCAGGGGGCCATCATCATCACCGCGATCTTCACCAACACCGCCGTCATCTTCACCAACACCTCCATCACCTTACCCCATCTATATCCAGCAGTCCACTCTCCCGCAACCCGTTGTACCCTCTACTTGAACATGGTGCTTTATGCTTCATATTATTTTCCAATGTTGTGTTGCCATCCTATGATGTCTCGAGTAGATTTTGTTGTCCTATCGGTGATTGATGAATTTCTATGATTGGTTTGAGTTGCATGTTTTATTATTGGGGCTGTCCTATTGTGCCCTCCGTGTCGCGCAAGCGTGAGGGATACCCGTTGTAGGGTTTGCAATATGTTTATGATTTGCTTATGGTGGGTGGCGTGGTGTGAAGCAGAGACCGAGTAAGTAGGTTGTTTGCGTATGGGATAAAGAGGACTTGATACTTTAATGCTATGGTTGGGTTTTACCTTAATGAATCCTTAGTATTTGCGGATGCTTGCTAGAGTTCCAATCATAAGTGCATATGATCCAAGTAGAGAAAGTATGTTAGCTTATGCCTCTCCCTCAAATAGAATTGCAATAGTGATTACCGGTCTAGTAACATAGTCAATTGCTTAGGGACAATTTCACAACTCCTACCACCACTTTTCCATACTCGCTATATTTACGTTATTGCTTCTTTATCTAAACAGCCCCTAGTTTTTATTTACGCGCTCTTTATTATCTTGCAAACCTTTCCTATCACACGTACAAAGTACTTCTAGTTTCATACTTGTTCTAGGTAAAACGAACGTTAAGCGTGCGTGAGAGTCATATCGATGGCCGATAGGACTTGAGAGAGTATTTGTTTTACCTTTAGCTCCTCCTTGGGTTCGACACTCTTACTTATCGAAAGAGGCTACAACTATCCCGTATACTTGCGGTTATCATTGCTCAATGGGAACAATAGAATTGCAATTCCACCATCAATTTATTAACCATTTAGTTTTTCTGCTTGTGTCAATTCGGCGATGCGGTGGTGTCTTCTCTAGCAATGGACCAGCTTAGATACACGAAAGCTAGAGGCAATAGGGTAATTAACGATGTAGTGGGTTAGATAGGAAGGAAAGTGAAATGGCCATATGTGACATAGCATTAGCGAATACAATGGAAAATCTTGGGGCCGGATCCAATGATGCTGCCATCGGAGGAAAAGAACAAAGATGGGGTGTCACGCTCGAACTAGGAGAGAGGAAACTACACAAGGAGGTGGGCGTAAGGTAAAAGAACATGCAATGTGGTCGATAAGCGGTGTTAAGCTTCCTTGACACATGTAGCGATATAAAATTATGTGGCTGACATGTGTCAACAATTTTCCCATCATAATATGTCTGTTAATCTAGAAGCTATCGACTGCAAGTAGTTAGATAGAAAAATATGGAAAACACCGGACAACATTGTGCTCCTTCTCATTTTCTAGTCAGGATGGATCCCACGAAGATGGATGCAGATGTTCTACTTGTAGTAGTGTTAGGAACAGTTGGTCATATTTGGTATCCCGTGCATTTGTATTTTTGGTCTAGTCCACATCAGATCTCGCTATGTTATCACCACTTTTTAGTGATGAACAAAATAGTATCATCATTAACGGGTTTTGCAGCCGTCATTGACTAGTAATTCATGATGGGCGCACCATTTTACAAGCTTTAGGTTTCGAGAACATCTAAAGTTATTTTTGTTGGGGAACGTAGTAATTTCAAAATTTTCCTACGTACACGCAAGATCATGGTGATGGCATAGCAACGAGAGGGGAGAGTGTTGTCCACGTACCCTCATAGACCGTAAGCGGAAGCGTTATGACAACGCGGTTGATGTAGTCGTACGTCTTCACGATCCGACCGATCCAAGTACCGAACGTACGGCACCTCCGAGTTCAGCACACGTTCAGCTCGATGACGATCCCCGGACTCCGATCCAGCAAAGTGTCGGGGATGAGTTCCGTCAGCATGACGGCGTGGTGACGATGATGATGCTCTACCGGCGCAGGGCTTCGCCTAAACTCCGCGACAATATGACCGAGGTGGAATATGGTGGAGGGGGCACCGCACACGGCTAAGTAACGATCCGTAGATCAACTTGTGTGTCTCTAGGGTGCCCCCTGCCCTGTATATAAAGGAGCAAGGGGGGAGGCCGGCCGGCCCTAGGGGGCGCGCCAAGGAGGGGGGAGTCCTCCTCCTAGTGGGAGTAGGACTCCCCTTTCCTAGTCCCACAAGGAGGAAGGGGGAAAGAAAGAGAGGGAGAGGGAGAGGGAAAGGGGGGCCGCGCCCCCTCCCCTAGTCCAATTCAGACTCCTCATGGGGGGGCGCCACCTCCTGGGCTGCTGCCATCTCTCTCCCCTCAGGCCCACTAAGGCCCAATACTTCCCCGGGGGGTTCCGGTAACCCCTCAGGCACTCCGGTTTTCTCCGAAATCATCCGGAACACTTCCGGTGTCCGAATATAGTCGTCCAACATATCAATCTTTATGTCTCGACCATTTCGAGACTCCTCGTCATGTTCGTGATCACATCCGGACTCGAACAAACTTTGGTACATCAAAACTTATAAACTCATAATAAAGCTGTCATCATAACGTTAAGCGTGCGGACCCTACGGGTTCGAGAACTATGTAGACATGACCTAGAACTATTCTCGGTCAATAACCAATAGCGGAACCTGGATGCCCATATTGGCTCCTACATATTCTCTGAAGATCTTTATCGGTCAAACCGCATAACAACATCGTTGTTCCTTTGTCATCGGTATGTTACTTGCCCAAGATTCGATCGTCGGTATCCAATACCTAGTTCAATCTCGTTACTGGCAAGTCTCTTTACTCGTTACGTAATGCATCATTCCGTAACTAACTCCTTAGCTACATTGCTTGCAAGGCTTATAGTGATGTGCATTACCGAGAGGGCCCAAAGATACCTCTTCGACAATCGGAGTGACAAAACCTAATCTCGTAATACTCCAACCCAACATGTACCTTTGGAGACACCTATAGTACTCCTTTATAATCACCCAATTACGTTGTGACGTTTGGTAGCACCCAAAGTGTTCCTCCGGTAAACGGGATTTGCATAATCTCATAGTTACAGGAAAATGTATAAGTCATGAAGAAAGCAATAGCAATATACTAAACGATCAAGTGCTAGGCAAACGGAATGGGTCATGTCAATCACATCATTCTTCTAATGATGTGATCCCATTAATCAAATAACAACACATGCCTATGGTTAGGAAACATAACCATCTTTGATTAATGAGCTAGTCAAGTAGAGGCACACTAGTGACGTTATGTTTGTCTATGTATTCACACATGTATCATGTTTCCGGTTTAATACAATTCTAGCATGAATAATAAACATTTATCATGATATGAGGAAATAAATAATAACTTTATTATTGCCTCTAGGGCATATTTCCTTCAGTCTCCCACTTGCACTAGAGTCAATAATCTATATTACACAGTAATGATTCTAACACCCATGGAGTCTTGGTGTTGATCATGTTTTGCTCGTGAGAGAGACTTAGTCAATGGGTTTGCAACATTCAGATCCGTTTGTATCTTGCAAATCTCTATGTCTCCCACCTGTACTTGGTCCCGGATGGAATTGAAGTGTCTCTTGATATGCTTGGTCCTCTTGTGAAATCTGGATTCCTTTGCCAAGGAAATTGCACCAGTATTGTCACAGAAGATCTTCATTGGTACCGATGCACTAGGTATGACACCTAGATCGGAAATGAACTCCTTCATCCAGACTCCTTCATTTGCTGCTTTCGAAGCAGCTATGTACTCCGCTTCACATGTAGATCCCGCCACGACGCTTTGTTTAGAACTGCACCAACTTATAGATCCACCATTTAATAAAAACACGTATCCTTTTTGCGATTTAGAATCGTCCGTGTCAGTGTCAAAGCTTGCATCGACGTAACCTTTTACGACAAGCTCTTTGTCACCTCCATATACGAGAAACATATCCTTAGTCCTTTTCAGGTATTTCAGGATGTTCTTGACCACTGTCCAGTGATCCACTCCTGGATTACTTTGGTACCTACCTGCCAAGCTTATTGCTAAGCACACATCAGGTTTGATACACAACATTGCATACATGATAGAGCCTATGGCTGAAGCATAGGGAACATCTTTCATTTTCTCTCTATCTTCTGCTGTGGTCGGGAATTGAGTCTGACTCAATTTCACACCTTGTAGCACGGGCAAGAACCCTTTCTTTTCCTGATCCATTTTGAACTTTTTCAAAACTTTATCAAGGTATGTGTTTTGTAAAAGTCCAATTAAGCGTCTTGATCTATCTCTATAAATCTTGATGCCCAATATATAAGCAGCTTCATCGAGGTCTTTCATAGAAAAACTTTTATTCAAGTATCCCTTTATGCTATCCAGAAATTCTATATCATTTCCAATTAATAATATGTCATCTACATATAATATCGAAATGCTAAAGAGCTCCCACTCACTTTCTTGTAAATCTGAGCTTCTCCAAAGTCTATATAAAACCATATGCTTTGATCACACTATCAAAGCATTTATTCTAACTCGAGATGCTTGCACCTGTCCATAGATGGATCATTGGAGCTTGCACACTTTGTTAGCACCTTTTGGATCAACAAAACCTTCGGTTGCATCATATACAACTCTTCTTCCGTAAATCCATTCAAGAATGCAGTTTTGACATCCATTTTCCAAATTTCATAATCATAAAATGCGGCAATTGCTAACATGATTCGGACAGACTTAAGCATCGCTACGGGTGAGAAAGTCTCATCATAGTCAACCCCTTGAACTTGTCAAAAACCTTTTGCAACAAGTCGAGCTTTATAGAGAGTTACATTACCATCGGCGTCAGTCTTCTTCTTAAAGATCCATTTATTCTCAATGGCTTGCCGATCATTGGGCAAGTCAACCAAAGTCCATACTTTGTTCTCATACATGGATCCCATCTCAGATTTCATGGCCTCTAGCCATTTTGCGGAATCAGGGCTCATCATCGCTTCCTCATAGTTCGTAGGTTCATCATGGTCAAGTAACATGACTTCCAGAATAGGATTACCGTACTACTCTGGTGCGGATCTTATTCTGGTAGACCCACTGAGGTTCGATAGAAACTTGATCTGAAGTTTCATGATCAATATCATTAGCTTCCTCACTAATTGGTGTAGTTGTCACAGGAACCGGTTCTTGTGATGAACTATTTTCCTATAAGGGAGCAGGTACAGCTACCTCATCAAGTGCTACTTTCCTCCCACTCACTTCTTTCATGAGAAACTCCTTCTCTAGAAAGGATCTGAATTTAGCAACGAAAATCTTGCGCTCAGATCTGTGATAGAAGGTGTACCCAACAGTTTCTTTTGGGTATCCTATGAAGACACATTTCTCCGATTTGGACTCGAGCTTATCTTGTTGAAGTTTCTTCACATAAGCATCGCAGCCCCAAACTTTAAGAAACGACAACTTTGGTTTCTTGCCAAACCACAGTTCATGAGATGTCGTCTCAACGGATTTTCATGGTGCCCTATTTAACGTGAATGCAGCCGTCTTTAAAGCATAACCCCAAAACGATAGCGGTAAATCAGTAAGAGACATCATAGATCGCACCATATCTAGTAAAGTACGATTACGACGTTCGGACACACCATTTTGTTGTGGTGTTCCGGGTGGCGTGAGTTGCGAAACTATTCCGCATTGTTTCAAGTGTAGACCAAACTCATAACTCAAATATTCTCCTCCACGATCAGATCGTAGAAATTTTATTTTCTTGTTACGATGATTTTCCACTTCACTCTGAAATTCTTTGAACTTTTCAAATGTTTCAGACTTGTGTTTCATTAAGTAGATATACCCATATCTACTCAAATCATCTTTGAAGGTGAGAAAATAACGATACCTGCCGCGAGCCTCAACATTCATTGGACCACAAACATCAGTATCTATGATTTCCAACAAATGAGTTGCTCGCTCCATAGTTCCGAAGAACTGCGTTTTAGTCATCTTGCCCATGAGGCACGGTTCGCAAGTACCAAGTGATTCATAATCAAGTGATTCCAAAAGCCCATCAGTATGGAGTTTCTTCATGCGCTTTTCACCGATATGACCTAAACGGCAGTGCCAGCAAATCATTCTTATACCATGTGGAGATCGTCCTTCAGATCCGGACACGGTCTACGTGTTCGCTAACTACTTTGGAGTATTCGGAGAAGGAACCCGCCTTGCAATGCCGAAGACAATACTGCGCGCCGGACTCATCGTCATTGAAGCCTGGTTCAGGCTCTTGAGGAGTCTTGGATTAGGGGTGAGGAGTCTGGACTAGGGGTGTCCGGATAGCGAACTATCATCTTCGTCCAGACTCCTGGACTATGAAGATACAAGATTGAAGACTCTGTCCCGTGTCCGAATGGGACTTTCCTTGGCGTGGAAGGCAAGCTTGGCAATATGAAGACTCCTGGACTTTCCTTGGGACTCTCCTACCATTGTAACCGACTCTGTGTAACCCTAGCCCTCTCCGGTGTTTATATAAACCGGAGGGTTTTAGTCCGTAGGACGAACAACAATCATACCATAGGCTAGCTTCTAGGGTTTAGCCTCTCTGATCTCGTGGTAGATCTACTCTTGTACTACCCATATCATCAATATTAATCAAGCGGGAGTAGGGTTTTACCTCCACCGAGAGGGCCCAACCTGGGTAAAACATCGTGTCCCTTGTCTCCTGTTACCATCCGCCTAAACGCACAGTTCGCGACCCCTACCGAGATCCGCGGTTTGACACCGACATTGGTGCTTTCATTGAGAGTTCCTCTGTGTCGTCACCTATAGGCCCGATGGCTCCTTCGATCATCAACAACGACGCGGTCCAGGGTGAGACTTTTCTCCCTGGACAGATCTTCGTATTCGGCGGCTTTGCACTGCGGGCCAATTCACTTGGCCATCTGGAGCAGATCG
Organism: Aegilops speltoides; assembly: GCA_021437245.1. Classification (NCBI taxonomy): domain Eukaryota; kingdom Viridiplantae; phylum Streptophyta; class Magnoliopsida; order Poales; family Poaceae; genus Aegilops; species Aegilops speltoides. The sequence goes on along the minus strand of CM038147.1, from coordinate 91,309,676 downwards.
AAAGCTACACCCCTGGCCATCAGGTCAGATTTGGAAGTTTGAACTATACGGCTAACGTCCGCGGAGACTTGATCTTTGACGGGTTCGAGCCACAGCCAAGCGTGCCGCACTGTCACGATGGGCATGATTTAGCTCTGCTGCCGGACAGTGCCCTGGAGGCCGCACAAGTGTCCGCTCCGACCCTTAGCTTGGAGCCGACAGCGCCGATCAAGGACGGGTGGCTGGACACCGCCTCGGGGGCTGCTACCTCTACGTCGATAGAGCCGAATACCAATCCTGTCCTTTGCGAAGCCCGTGACTCCAAGGTGCCGGGCTCCTCTCCGGACTCCGAACCTTCCGCGCCCCTGCCAATCAAATCCGATGGGGTGCGATCATGGAGTTCACCGCTGTGGACATCTCTCAGCACTCGCCCTTTGGTGACATCCTGAATTCGCTAAAGTGTCTCTCTTTATCAGGAGAGCCCTGGCCGGATCATGGTCAGGATGGTTGGGATGCGGACGACGAAGAAATTCAAAGCCCACCCACCACCCACTTCGTAGCCAGTGTTGATGATTTAACCGACATGCTCGACTTCGACTCCGAAGACATCGACGGTATGGACAACGATGCAGGAGACGACCAAGAACCAGCGCCTACAGGGCACTGGAAGGCCACCTCGTCATACGACATTTACATGGTGGACATCCCAAAGGATGGGAATGGCGATGGAACAACGGAGGACTACCCCTCCAAGAAACAGCCTAGCGCCGGCGTCAGCGGCGCCACTCTAAATCCCGCCACAGCAAAAATGGAGATTCCGGCACGGGAGATAATAACACCCCGGACAGTGCCGAAGACAATCCCCTCCAGCAGAATTCAGCGCAGGAGGATGGAGAAGCCAGCCCTCATGAGAGAGCGGCAGACAGAGAGGTAGAGGACGATAATTATATGCCTCCCTCCGAAGACGAGGCAAGCCTCGACGACGATTTAATTTGTCGTGCACGAGGATCCCGTCGAACAAGAGCGTTTCAAGCGCGGGCTTATGGCCACGGCAAGCAGGCTCAAGAAAAGCAGCAACAGCTTAGAGTGACCAAGACTTGCTAGCCGACGGATGGATGAAGTCCTTGCGGCGAAGAGTATGAACTCGAATGCCCCTCAAAAGCTAGCCAAAACGCATAGCTGCTACCCGATTAGAGGAGGGAGCACCTAAACCTACATCACCAGCGCACAATACGGCTTACCGGCCACCTCGTGGCCGCGACAGAGAGTCCTCTAGGCCCTCCACTAAGGCCGCACCCGGCGTCGCTCGAAAAGTACAAAGCCATGGGGGAATGCACCAGACTTGCGAGACATATTGGAGGACAAGGCAAGACAAACAAGATCGATCTACGGGTCGCGTGGGCGCCCCACAATACGTGATGACAACCGTCACGCCGGATACAACAATTCTGGCCGGGCCGAACACAGTGGACAAAGCTCGTTTGAGCTGTGTCGTGATATAGCCCAATACAGAGGCGCCGCACACCCACTATGCTTCACAGACGAAGTAATGGATCATCAAATCCCCGATGGTTTCAAACCCGTAAACATTGAATTATACGACGGCACAACAGATCCTGCGGTTTGGATCAAGGACTATCTCCTTCATATCCACATGGCCCGCGTGATGATCTACGCCATCAAATACCTCCCACTCAAGCTTAAAGGACCAGCTCGGCATTGGCTCAACAGCTTGCGAAGCGAGAATCAATTGGGTGTTGGGAAGACACGAAGCGAATTCCTTGATAACTTCCGGGGCACATATGTGCGACCACCGGACGCCGATGACCTAAGCCACATAATTCAGCAGCTAGGCGAATCGGCGGACAATTACGGACACGGTTCTTAACCAAGAAAAATCAAATCGTCGATTGTCCGGATCAGAGGCCCTTGCAGCCTTCAAGCATAACATCCGAGACGAGTGGCTTGCCCGGCACCTAGGACAGGTAAGGCCGAAATCCATGGCAGCCCTCACATCACTCATGACCCGCTTCAGCGCGGGAGAGGACAGCTGGCTAGCTCGCAGTAACAACCTGACCAAAAACTCTGGTAGTTCAGATACCAAGGACAGCAATGGCAGGTCACGCGCAATAAGCACAAGCGCCGCGTGCGGTGATAATCTTCAAGATCGACGGTCGATCCGGATTCAGAGGCTCTAAACCGGTCACGGAAAAAGCCATTCAAAAGAAATACTCCGGGCCCGTCCAATTTGGACCGAATACTCGATCTTTCGTGCCAGATACACGGCACCCCCAAAAAGCCGGCCAATCACACCAACAGGGATTGTTGGTTGTTCAAGCAGGCAAGCAAGTTAGTTGCCGAAAACAATGACAAGGGGCTGCATAGCGATGACGAGGAGGAGACCCGGCCGCCAAACAATAGAGGACAGAAGGGTTTCCCCCCACAAGTGCGGACGGTGAACATGATATACACAACCCACATACCCAAAAGGGAGCGGAAGCGTGCACTTAGGGACGTATATGCGATGGAGCCAGTCGCCCCAAAGTTCAATCCGTGGTCCTCTTGCCCGATCACTTTTGATCGAAGGGACCACCCCACTAGCATCCGCCACGGTGGATTCGCCGCATTGGTTCTAGACCTAATCGTCGACGGATTTCACCTCACTAGAGTCCTGATGGACGGCGGCAGCAGCCTGAACCCGCTTTATCGAGGATCGGTCGCAAAATGGGCATAGACCCTCAAGGATTAAACCCACAAAACGACCTTTAAAGGCGTCATACCAGTGTAGAGGCCAAGCATGCAGCTCGATTACACTTGAAGTGGTCTTGGATCCTGGATAACTTCCGAAGTGAGGAGTTAATCTTGACATAGTCCCGTTCATGGCGGCTATCATGCCTTTGCTCGGACGAACCGCATTTGTAAAGTTCAATGCGGTGCCGCTTTCGCATACCTCAAGCTCAAGATGCTAGGCCCTCGAGGAGTCATTATGGTCAACGAAAACACCGAAGGCTCTCTCCGAACAGAGGAGCATACAGCGGCTCTCGCGCCAGAAGTACAAAGCAACCTCTTAAGGCAATTCTCGAGTCCGGCTGTTAGCGGCCGGACACCGCAACGCCGGAGTAACCTACAACAAGACCACATGGCACGTTCCGAGCACGCGTAGCAATGCGGCCCCAACCCCAGCCCTCGCGAAATCGCGAGACCAGTACCACGCGTACATAACTACGCTCTGGAGATACCATGGGCATAGGGGGAGGGGAACGACCACGGCATGCCTAGAGTGCGGCTCAACCACACCAGGGGCTCCCAATTGTGTCATTCCTTTTTTTCTTATTCTCAGGATTCCGTTTTCAAGAAGCCCTGCCCGGCAGTAGAATCGCCGAACTCACGATGCAACAGCCAGGGAAGCAGAAAAGCTACGTCGAGTATCCAGGTGGTCTCTATTACGAGCTTTATACCTGTTTTGCATACCATCCCGCAGCCTATCTCTGGAGGGGGACATGTTAAATAGTCCCATCCCTTGCTTATCGCACTATTTGTATCGTTCTTCTTTCATTGTAGTATTTTTCGAATAAACAATGCATCGCTTTTTGCCTATTATTGCATTCTCTTTTTTTATCTATATATGTTCACTTATGACATGTCGCATCCGTACGCTTTGGTATGGCCAAATACACCAGGGGCTTAAGTACCCCAAAATATGGTGTGATAAGTCCAAACACATTCACAAGTGCGGCACCCCGAACTTATAGCATTATATGCATCGGCTCCGAATCATGTCTTGGGTCAATAGTTGGGTTTGCCCGACAACCATGTTTTGGTACCTTACATTCCGTTATATCGGCTAAGGTAGCGCTAGGAGAACCATTGCGATTGTGCCCCAGTTGAGCTGGGTTGAGCACCTCAATGGAGAAAGCTAAAACTGACCGTCATGATAAGGCGAGAGTGTTGGGGAACGTAGTAATTTCAAAAAATTTCCTACGCACACGCAAGATCATGGTGATGGTATAGCAACGAGAGGGGAGAGTGTTGTCCATGTACCCTCATAGACCGTGGCGGAAGTTAGCACAACGCGGTTGATGTAGTCGTCGTCTTCACGATCCGACCGATCCAAGTACCGAGCGTCGGCACCTCCGAGTTCAGCACACGTTCAGCTCGATGGCGATCTCCGGCCTTGATCCAACGAGCTCCGGAGATGAGTTCACAAGACGATGGCGTCTTGATGATGATGATGTTCTACGGCGCAGGTCTTCGCCTAAACTCATGACGATATGACCGAGGTGGAATATGGTGGAGGGGCACCGCACACGGCTAAGGAATGATGCATAGATCAACTTGTGTGTCTATGGGGCGCCCGCCCGCATGTAAAGGAGCCAGGGGGAGGAGGCGGCGGCCAATGAGGCGCGCCAGGGAGTCCTACTCCCACCGGAGTAGGACTCCTTCTTTCCAAGTAGGAGTAGGAGAAGGGGAAAGAGGAGGAAGAGGGGAAGGAAGGGGCGCTGCCCCTTCCCTTGTCCTATTCGAATAGGAAGGGAGGGCGCGGCCCCCCCGCCTCCTTCCCTCTTCTCTCGAGGCCCATGTAGGCCCAATAACCCCGGGGGTTCGGTAACCTCTGGTACTCCCGATTTCACCCGGAATGATTCCGATGTCCAAATATAGGCTTCCAATATACCGATCTTTATGTCTCGACCATTTCGAGACTCCTCGTCATGTCCGTGATCACATCCGGGACTCCGAACAAACTTCGGTACATCAAAACTTATAAACTCATAATAAAACTGTCATCGTAGCGTTAGCGTGCGGACCCTACGGGTTCGAGAACTATGTAGACATGACCTAGAACTATTCTCGGTCAATAACCAATAGCGGAACCTGGATGCCCATATTGGTTCCTACATATTCTACAAAGATCTTTATCGGTCAAACCGCATAACAACATACGTTGTTCCCTTTGTCATCGGTATGTTACTTGCCCGAGATTTGATCGTCAGTATCCAATACCTAGTTCAATCTCGTTACCGGCAAGTCTCTTTACTCGTTCTGTAATGCATCATCCCGTAACCAACTCATTGGTCACATTGCTTAGAAGGCTTATCATGATGTGTATTACCGAGAGGGCCCAGAGATACCTCTTCGACGATCGGAGTGACAAAACCTAATCTCGAAATACGCCAACTCAACATGTACCTTCGGAGACACCTGTAGTACTCCTTTATAATCACCCGATTCGTTGTGACGTTTGGTAGTACCAAAGTGTTCCTCCGTAAACGGAGTTGCATAATTCTCATAGCTACAGGAACATGTATAAGTCATGAAGAAAGCAATAGCAGTATACTAAACGATCAAGTGCTAGGCTAACGGAATGGGTCATGTCAATCACATCATTCTCCTAATGATGTGATCTCATTAATCAAATTACAACACATGTCTATGGTTGGAAACATAACCATCTTTGATCAATGAGCTAGTCAAGTAGAGGCATACTAGTGACTATATGTTTGTCTATGTATTACCACATGTATCATGTTTCCGGTTAATACAATTCTAGCATGAATAATAAACATTTATCATGATATGAGGAAATAAATAATAACTTTATTATTGCCTCTAGGGCATATTTCCTTCAGTCTCCCACTTGCACTAGAGTCAATAATCTAGATTACATAGTAATGATTCTAACACCCGTGGAGTCTTGGTGCTGATCATGTTTTGCTCGTGAGAGAGGCTTAGTCAACGGGTCTGCAACATTCAGATCCGTATGTATCTTGCAAATCTCTATGTCTCCCACTTGGACTTGGTCCCGAATGGAATTGAAGCGTCTCTTGATGTGCTTGGTCCTCTTGTGAAATCTGGATTCCTTTGCCAAGGCAATTGCACCAGTATTGTCACAGAAGATCTTCATTGGTCCCGATGCACTAGGTATGACACCTAGATCGGAAATGAACTCCCTCATCCAGACTCCTTCATTTGCTACTTCAGAAGCAGCTATGTACTCCGCTTCACATGTAGATCCCGCCACGATGCTTTTTTTAGAACTGCACCAACTTACAGCTCCACCATTTAATAAAAACACGTATTCAGTTTGCGATTTAGAATCGTCCGGATCAGTGTCAAAGCTTGCATCGACGTAACCATTTACGACTAGCTCTTTGTCACCTCCATATACGAGAAACATATCCTTAGTCCTTTTCAGGTATTTCAGGATGTTCTTGACCGCTGTCCGATGATCCACTCTGGATTACTTTGGTACCTTCTGCCAAGCTTATTGCTAAGCATACGTCAGGCCTGGTACACAGCATTGCATACAAGATAGAGCCTATGGCTGAAGCATAGGGAACATCTTTCATTTTCTCTCTATCTTCTGCTGTGGTGGGGCCTTGAGTTTGACTCAGCTTCACACCTTGTAGCACAGGCAAGAACCCTTTCTTTGCCTGATCCATTTTGAACTTTTTCAAAATTTTGTCAAGGTATGTGCTTTGTGAAAGTCCTATTAAGCGTCTTGATCTATCTCTATAGATCTTGATGCCCAATATGTAAGCAGCTTCACCGAGGTCTTTCATTGAAAAACTTTTATTCAAGTATCCCTTTATGCTATCCAGAAATTCTATATCATTTCCAATTAATAATATGTCATCTACATATAATATCGAAATGCTACTGAGCTCCCACTCACTTTCTTGTAAATCAAGGCTTCTCCAAAAGTCATATAAAACCATATGCTTTGATCACACTATCAAAACGTTTATTCCAACTCCGAGATGCTTGCACCAGTCCATAAATGGATCGCTGGAGCTTGCACACTTTGTTAGCACCTTTTGGATCAAGAAAACCTTCTGGCTGCATCATATACAACTCTTCTTCTAGAAATCCATTCAAGAATGCAGTTTTGACATCCATTTGGCAAATTTCATAATCATGAAATGCAGCAATAGCTAACATGATTCAGACAGACTTAAGCATCGCTACGGGTGAGAAAGTCTCATCGTAGTCAACCCCTTGAACTTGTCGAAAACCTTTCACAACAAGTCGAGCTTTATAGACAGTTACATTACCATCAGCGTCAGTCTTCTTCTTAAAGATCCATTTATTCTCAATGGCTTGCCGATCATCGGGCAAATCAACCAAAGTCCATACTTTGTTTTCATACATGGATCCCATCTCAGATTTCATGGCCTCTAGCCATTTTGCGGAATCTGGGCTCATCATCGCTTCCTCATAGTTCGTAGGTTCATCATGGTCAAGTAACATGACTTCTAGAATTGGATTACCGTACCACTCTGGTGCGGATCTTACTCGTGTAGACCTACGAGGTTCAGTAGAAACTTGATCTGAAGTTTCATGATCAACATCATTAGCTTCCTCACTGATTGGTGTAGTTGTCACAGGAACCGGTTCTTGTGATGAACTACTTTCCAATAAGGGAGTAGATACGGTTATCTCATCAAGTTCTACTTTCCTCCCACTCACTTCTTTCGAGAGAAACTCCTTCTCTAGAAAGGATCCGATTTTAGCAACGAAAATCTTGCCTTCAGATCTGTGATAGAAGGTGTACCCAATAGTCTCTTTTGGGTATCCTATGAAGACACATTTCTCCGATTTGGGTTCAAGCTTATCTGGTTGGAGTTTCTTCACATGAGCATCGCAGCCCCAAACTTTAAGAAACGACAACTTTGGTTTCTTGCCAAACCATAGTTCATAAGGTGTCGTCTTAACGGATTTTGATGGTGCCCTACTTAACGTTAATGCGGCCGTCTCTAAAGCATAACCCCAAAACAATAGTGGTAAATCAGTAAGAGACATCATAGATCGCACCATATCTAGTAAAGTACGATGACGACGTTCGGACACACCATTTCGTTGTGGTGTTCCGGGTGGCGTGAGTTGCGAAACTATTCCACATTGTTTCAAGTGTAGACCAAACTCATAACTCAAATATTCTCCTCCACAATCAGATCGTAGAAACTTTATTTTCTTGTTACGATGATTTTCCACTTCACTCTGAAATTCTTTGAACTTTTCAAATGTTTCAGACTTGTGTTTCATTAAGTAGATATACCCATATCTGCTCAAATTATCTGTGAAGGTGAGAAAATAATGATACCCACCGCGAGCCTCAACATTTATTGGACCACAAACATCGGTATGTATGATTTCCAACAAATCGCTTGCTTTCTCCATAGTTCCGAGAACGGCGTTTTAGTCATCTTGCCCATGAGGCACGGTTCGCAAGTACCAAGTGATTCATAATCAAGTGATTCCAAAAGCCCATCAGTATGGAGTTTGTTCATGCGTTTTACACCGATATGACCTAAACGGCAGTGCCACAAATAAGTTGCACTATCGTTATCAACTCTGCATCTTTTGGTTTCAAAACTATGAATATGTGTATCACTACTATCGAGATTTAATAAAAATAGACCACTCTTCAAGGGTGCATGACCATAAAAGATATTACTCATATAAATAGAACAACCATTATTCTCTGATTTAATTGAATAACCGTCTCGCATCAAACAAGATCCAGATATAATGTTCATGCTCAACGCTGGCACCAAATAACACTTATTTAGGTCTAAAACTAATCCCGATGGTAGATGTAGAGGTAGCGTGCCGACCGCGATCACATCGACTTTGGAACCATTTCCCACACGCATCGTCACCTCGTCCTTAGCCAATCTTCGCTTAATCCGTAGTCCCTGTTTCGAGTTGCAAATATTAGCAACAGAACCAGTATCAAATACCCAGGTGCTACTACGAGCTCTAGTAAGGTACACATCAATAACATGTATATCACATATACCTTTGTTCACTTTGCCATCCTTCTTATCCACCAAATACTTGGGGCAGTTCCGCTTCGGTGTCGATCGCTTGCGGTAGAAGCACTTTCGGTTTCGTGCTTAGGTCCGACTTGGGTTTCTTCTCTTGAGCAGCAACTTGCTTGCCGTTCTTTTGAAGTTCCCTTCTTCTTCCTTTGCCCTTCTTCTTGAAACTGGTGGTTTTGTTAACCATCAACACTTGATGCTCCTTCTTGATTTCTACCTCCGCGCTTTTAGCATTGCGAAGAGCTCGAATAGTCTTGTTCATCCCTTGCATATTATAGTTCATCACGAAGCTCTTGTAGCTTGGTGGCAGTGATTGGAGAATTCTGTCAATGACACTATCATCAGGAAGATTAACTCCCAGTTGAATCAAGTGATTATTATTGAAGGAAATATGCCCTAGAGGCAATAATAAAGTTATTATTTATTTCCTCATATCATGATAAATGCTTATTATTCATGCTAGAATTGTATTAACCGGAAACATGATACATGTGTGAATACATAGACAAACACAAAGTCACTAGTATGCCTCTACTTGACTAGCTCATTAATCAAAGATGGTTATGTTTCCTGACCATAGACATGTGTTGTCATTTGATTAAAGGGATCACATCATTAGGAGAATGATGTGATTGACATGACCCATTTTATTAGCCTAGCACTTGATCGTTTAGTATACTGCTATTGCTTTCTTCATGACTTATACAAAGTTCCTACAACTATAAGATTGTGCAACTCCCGTTTATCGGAAGAACACTTTGTGTGCTACCAAACGTCACAACGTAACTGGGTGATTATAAAGGTGCTCTACAGGTGTTTCCGAAGGTACATGTTGGGTTGGCATAATTCGAGATTAGGATTTGTCACTCCGATTGTCGGAGAGGTATCTCTGGGCCCTCTCGGTAATACTCATCACCTAAGCCTTGCAAGCATGTAACTAATGAGTTAGTTCTGAGATGATGTATTACGGAACGAGTAAAGAGACTTGCCGGTAACGATATTGAACTAGGTATTGGATACCGATGATCAAATCTCGGCAAGTAACATACCGATGACAAAGGGAACAATGTATGTTGTTATGCGGTTTGACCGATAAAGATCTTCGTAGAATATGTACGAACCAATATGGGCATCCAGGTCCCGCTATTGGTTATTGACCGAGAATGGTTTTAGGTCATGTCTACATAGTTCTCGAACCCGTAGGGTCCGCACGCTTAACGTTCCGATGACAGTTTTATTATGAGTTTATAAGTTTTGATGTACCGAAGTTTGTTCGGAGTCCCGGATGTGATCACGGACATGATGAGGAGTCTCGGAATGGTCGAGACATAAAGATTGATATATTGGACGACTATATTCGGACACCGGAAAGGTTCCGGGAGTTATCGGAGAAAACCGGAGAGCCGGGGGGGTTACCGGAACCCCCCGGGAGAGTTAATGGGCCACATGGGCCTAGGTGGGAAGAGAGAGGGGCGGCCAGGGTGGGCCGCGCGCCCCCTCTCCCTCTGGTCCGAATTGGACTAGGAGGGGGGCGGCGCCCCCCTTTCCTTCCCCCCTCTCCCCCTTCCTTCCCCCTCGTAGTAGGAGTAGGAATCCTACTCCTACTAGGAGGAGGATTCCTCCTCCCTTGGCGCGCCCAAAGGGGCCGGCTGGCCTCCCCCTCCCTCCTTTATATACGGGGGCAGGGGGCACCCCATAGACACACAAGTTGATCTATGGATCGTTCCTTAGCCGTGTGCGGTGCCCCCTTCCACCATATTCCACCTCGGTCATATCGTCGCGGAGTTTAGGCGAAGCCCTGCGCCGGTAGAACATCATCATCTTCACCACGCCGTCGTGCCGACGGAACTCATCTCCGGAGCCTTTGCTGGATCAGAGGGCCAGAGATCGTCATCGAGCTGAACGTGTGTTGAACTCGGAGGCTCCGTACGTTTGGTGCTTGGATCGGTCGAATCGTGAAGACGTACGACTACATCAACCGCGTTGTGTTAACGCTTCCGCTTACGGTCTATGAGGGTACGTGGACGAACACTCTCCCCTCTCGTTGCTATGCCATCACCATGATCTTGCGTGTTCGTAGGAATTTTTTTGAAATTACTATGTTCCCTAACAGTGGCATCCGAGCCTAGGTTTTATGCGTTGATGTTATATGCACGAGTAGAACACAAGTGAGTTGTGGACGATATAAGTCATACTGCCTACCAGCATGTCATACTTTGGTTCAGCGGTACTGTGAGATGAAGTTGCCCGGACCGACATTACGCGTACACTTACGCGAGACTGGTTTCACCGTTACGAGCACTCGTGCTTAAAGGTGGCTGGCGGGTGTCTGTCTCGCTCACTTTAGTTGAACCGAGTGTGGCTACGCCCGGTCCTTGCGAAGGTTAAAACGGAGTCTATTTGACAAACTATCGTTGTGGTTTTGATGCGTAGGTAAGAACGGTTCTTGCTAAGCCCGTAGCAGCCACATAAAATTTTCAACAACAAAGTAGAGGACGTCTAATTTGTTTTTGCAGGGCATGTTGTGATGTGATATGGTCAAGACGTGATGCTATATTTTATTGTATGAGATGATCATGTTTTGTAACCAAAGTTATCGACAATGGCGAGGAGCCATATGGTTGTCGCTTTATTGTATGAAATGCAAGCATACTAATTGCTTTAGTTTATCACTAAGCGGTAGCGATAGTCGTAGAAGCAATAGATGGCGTAACGACAATGATGTTGCGATGGAGATCAAGGTGTCGCGCCGGTGACGATGGTGATCATGACGGTGCTTCAAAGATGGAGATCACAAGCACAAGATGATGATGGCCATATCATATCACTTATATTGATTGCATGTGATGTTTATCCTTTATGCGTCTTATCTTGCTTTGATTGACGGTAGCATTTTAAGATGATCTCTCACTAAAATTATCAAGAAGTGTTCTCCCTGAGTATGCACCGTTGCCAAAGTTAAATGCGTGCCGAGACACCACATGATGATCGGGTGTGATAAGCTCTCGTCCATCTACAACGGGTGCAAGCCAGATATTGCACACGAGAATACTCGAGTTAAACTTGACGAGCCTAGCATATGCGATATGGCCTCGGAACACGAGACCGAAAGGTCGGCGTGAATCATATAGTAGATATGATCAACATAATGATGTTCACCATTGAAAACTACTCCATCTCACGTGATGATCGGTTATGGTTTAGTTGATTTGGATCACGTGATCACTTAGATGACTAGAGAGATGTCTGTCTAAGTGGGAGTTCTTAAGTAATATGATTAATTGAACTTAAATTTATCATGAACTTAGTACCTGATAGTATCTTGCTTGTCTATGTTTGTTTGTAGATAGATGGCTCGTGCTTTTGTTCCGTTGAATTTTAATGCGTTCCTTGAGAAAGCAAAGTTGATAGATGATGGTAGCAATTACACGGATTGGGTCCGTAATCGAGGATTATCCTCATTCTTTGTCTGTAAGAGTTACGCCTGGAAGCACCGCTGGGTGCGAACTGCTTCTTGATGCTGGCGATTTACATTAAGAATGTCCGCGAGCAAAGCTGATGACTACTCTATAGTTCATTGTGCCATGCTTTACGGCTTGGAACCGGGTCTTCAACGATGTTTTGAGCGTCATGGAGCATATGAGATGTTCCAGAGTTAAAGTTAATATTTCAAGCAAATGCCCGATTGAGAGATATGAAGTCTCCAATAAGTTCTATAGCTTCAAGATGGAGGAGAATAGTTACGTCGGTGAACACATACTCGGAATGTCTGGGTATAATAATCACTTGATTCAACTGGAGTTAATCTTCACGATGATAGTGTCATTGATGAAATTCTCCAATCACGCCACCAAGCTACAAGAGCTTCGTGATGAACTATAATATGCAAGGGATGAACAAGACTATTCCCGAGCTCTTCGCAATCTTTGAAAGCAGCGGAGGTAGAAATCAAGAAGGAGCATCAAGTGTTGATGGTCAACAAGACCACTAGTTTCAAGAAGAAGGGCAAAGGGAAGAAGAAGGGAACTTCAAGAAGAACAGCAAGCAAGTTGCTGCTCAAGAGAAGAAACCCAAGTCTGGACCTAAGCACGAAACCGAGTGCTTCTACTGCAAGCGATGGACACCGAAGCGGAACTGCCCCAAGTATTTGGTGGATAAGAAGGATGGCAAAGTGAGCAAAGGTATATGTGATATACATGTTATTGATGTGTACCTAACTAGAGCTTGTAGTAGCACTGGTATTTGATATTGGTTACATTGCTAATATTTGCAACTCAAAGCAGGGGACTACGGAATAAGCGAGCATGGCCAAGGACGAGGTGACGATGCGCGTGGGAAACGGTTCCAAAGTCGATGTGATCGCGGTCGGCACGCTACCTCTACATCTACCTTCGGGATTAGTTTTAGACCTGAACAATTGTTATTTGGTGCCAGCGTTGAGCATGAACATTACATCTGGATCTTGTTTGATGTGAAACGGTTATTCATTTAAATCAGAGAATAATGGTTGTTCTATTTATATGAGTAATATCTTTTATGGTCATGCACCCTTGAAGAGTGGTCTGTTTTTATTGAATCTCGATAGTAGTGATACACATATTCATAATGTTGAAGCCAAAAGATGCAGAGTTGATAATGATAGTGCAACTTATTTGTGGCACTGCCGTTTAGGTCATATTGGTGTAAAATGCATGAAGAAACTCCATACTGATGGACTTCTGGAATCACTTGAGTATGAATCACTTGGTACTTGCGAACCGTGCCTCATGGGCAAGATGACTAAAACACCATTCTCCGGAACTATGGAGAGAGCAACAGATTTGTTGGAAATCATACATACAGATGTATGTGGACCGATGAATGTTGAGGCTCGTGGTGGATATCGTTATTTTCTCACCTTCACAGATGATTTGAGCGGATAAGGGTATATCTACTTAATGAAGCACAAGTCTGAAACATTTGAAAAGTTCAAAGAATTTCAGAGTGAAGTAGAAAATCATCATAACAAGAAAATAAAGTTTCTACGATCTGATCGTGGAGGAGAAAATTTGAGTTACGAGTTTGGTTTACATTTGAAACAATTCGGAATAGTTTCACAACTCACGCCACCTGGAACACCACAACGAAATGGTGTGTCCGAATGTCGTAATCGTACTTTACTTGATATGGTACGATCTATGATGTCTCTTACCGATTTACCGCTATCGTTTTGGGGTTATGCTTTAGAGACGGCCGCATTCACGTTAAATAGGGCACCATCTACATCCGTTGAGATGACACCTTATGAACTTTGGTTTGGCAAGAAACCAAAGTTGTCGTTTCTTAAAGTGTGGGGCTGCGATGCTTATGTGAAGAAACTTCAACCAGATAAGCTCGAACCCAAATCGGAGAAATATGTGTCTTCATAGGATACCCAAAAGAGACAGTTGGGTACACCTTCTATCACAGATCCGAAGGCAAGACATTCGTTGCTAAGAATGGATCCTTGCTAGAGAAGGAGTTTCTCTCGAAAGAAGTGAGTGGGAGGAAAGTAGAACTTGATGAGATAACTGTATCTACTCCCTTATTGGAAGGTAGTTCATCACGAGAACCAGTTCCTGTGACGACTACACCAATGAGTGAGGAAGCTAATTATATTGATCATGAAACTTCAGATCATGTTTCTGCTGAAACTCGTAGGTCTACCAGAGTAAGATCCGCACCAGAGTGGTACGGTTATCCTATTCTGGAAGTCATGTTACTTGACCATGATGAACCTACAAACTATGAGGAAGCGATGATGAGCCCAGATTCCGCAAAATGGCTAGAGGCCATGAAATCTGAGATGGGATCCATGTATGAAAACAAATTATGGACTTTGGTTGACTTGCCCGACGATCGGCAAGCCATTGAGAATAAATGGATCTTTAAGAAGAAGACTGACGTTGATGGTAATGTTACTGTCTATAAAGCTCGACTTGTTGTGAAAGGTTTTCGACAAGTTCAAGGGGTTGACTACGATGAGACTTTCTCACCCGTAGCGATGCTTAAGTCTGTCCGAATCATGTTGGCTATTGCTGCATTTCATGATTATGAAATTTGGCAAATGGATGTCAAGACTGCATTCTTGAATGGATTTCTAGAAGAAGAGTTGTATATGATGCAGCCGGAAGGTTTTGTTGATCCAAAAGGTGCTGACAAAGTGTGCAAGCTCTAGCATTCCATTTATGGACTGGTGCAAGCATCTCGGAGTTGGAATAAACACTTTGATAGTGTAATCAAAGCATATGGTTTTATACAGACTTTTGGAGAAGCCTGTATTTACAAGAAAGTGAGTGGGAGCTCTGTAGCATTTCTAGTTTCATATGTTGATGACATATTATTAATTGGAAATGATATAGAATTTCTGGATAGCATAAAGGGATACTTGAATAAAAGTTTTTCAATGAAAGACCTCGGTGAAGCTGCTTACATATTGGGCATCAAGATCTATAGAGATAGATCAAGACGCTTAATAGGACTTTCACAAAGCACATACCTTGACAAAATTTTGAAAAAGTTCAAAATGGATCGAGCAAAGAAAGGATTCTTTCCTGTGCTACAAGGAGTGAAGTTGAGTCAAACTCAATGCCCGACCACAATGAGAAGATAGAGAGAAAATGAAAAATGTTCCTATGCTTCAGCCATAGGCTCTATCATGTATGCAATCTGTGTACCAGACTGACGATGCTTAGCAATAAGTTTGGCAGAAGGTACCAAAGTAATCCAGAGTGGATCATCGACAGCGGTCAAGAACATCCCGAAATACCGAAAAGGACTAAGGATATGTTTCTCGTATATGGAGGTGACGAAGAGCTAGTCGTAAATGGTTACATCGATGCAAGCTTTGACACTGATCCGGACGATTCTAAATCGCAAACCGGATACGTGTTTTTATTAAACGGTGGAGCTATAAGTTGGTGCAGTTCTAAACAAAGCGTCGTGGCGGGATCTACATGTTAAGCGGAGTACATAGCTGCTTCTGAAGCTGCGAATGAAGGAGTCTGGATGAAGGAGTTCATTTCCGATCTAGGTGTCATACCTAGTGCATCGGGACCAATGAAGATCTTCTGTGACAATACTGGTGCAATTGCCTTGGCAAAGGAATCCATATTTCACAAGAGGACCAAGCACATCAAGAGACGCTTCAATCCATTCGGGACCAAGTCCAAGTGGGAGACATAGAGATTTGCAAGATACATACGGATCTGAATGTTGCAGACCCGTTGACTAAGCCTCTCTCACGAGCAAAACATGATCAGCACCAAGACTCCATGGGTGTTAGAATCATTACTATGTAATCTAGATTATTGACTCTAGTGCAAGTGGGAGACTGAAGGAAATATGCCCTAGAGGCAATAATAAAGTTATTATTTATTTCCTCATATCATGATAAATGTTTATTATTCATGCTAGAATTATATTAACCGGAAACATGATACATGTGTGAATACATAGACAAACACAAAGTCACTAGTATGCCTCTACTTGACTAGCTCATTAATCAAAGATGGTTATGTTTCCTGACCATAGACATGTGTTGTCATTTGATTAATGGGATCACATCATTAGGAGAATGATGTGATTGACATGACCCATTTTGTTAGCCTAGCACTTGATCGTTTAGTATACTGCTATTGCTTTCTTCATGACTTATACAAAGTTTCTACAACTATAAGATTGTGCAACTCCCGTTTACTGGAAGAACACTTTGTGTGCTACCAAACATCACAACGTAACTGGGTGATTATAAAGGTTCTCTATAGGTGTTTCCGAAGGTACATGTTGGGTTGGCATAATTCGAGATTAGGATTTGTCACTCCGATTGTTGTAGAGGTATCTCTGGGCCCTCTCGGTAATACTCATCACCTAAGCCTTGCAAGCATGTAACTAATGAGTTAGTTATGAGATGACGTATTACGGAACGAGTAAAGAGACTTTCCGGTAACGAGATTGAACTAGGTATTGGATACCGACGATCAAATCTCGGGCAAGTAACATACCGATGACAAAGGGAATATGTTGTTATGCGGTTTGACCGATAAAGATCTTCGTAGAATATGTAGGAACCAATATGGGCATCCAGGTCCCGCTATTGGTTATTGACCGAGAATGGTTTTAGGTCATGTCTACATAGTTCTCAAACCCGTAGGGTCCGCACGCTTAACGTTTCGATGACAGTTTTATTATGAGTTTATAAGTTTTGATGTACCGAAGTTTGTTCGGAGTCCCGGATGTGATCACGGACATGACGAGGAGTCTCGGAATGGTCGAGACATAAAGATTGATAAATTGGACGACTATATTCGGACACCGGAAAGGTTCCGGGAGTTATCGGAGAAAACCGGAGTGCCGGGGGGGTTACCAGAACCCCCCGGGAGAGTTAATGGGCCACATGGGCCTAGGTGGGAAGATAGAGGGGCAGCCAGGGGTGGGCGCGCCCCTCCCTCTCCGTCCGAATTGGACTAGGAGGCGGCGCCCCCTTTCCTTCCCCTCTCCCCTTCCTTCCCCCTCCTAGTAGGAGTAGGAATCCTACTCCTACTAGGAGGAGGATTCTCCTCCTTGGCGCGCCTAAGGGGCGGCCGGCCTCACCCTCCCTCCTTTATATCTGGGGCAGGGGGCACCCCATAGACACACAAGTTGATCTACGGATCGTTCCTTAGCCGTGTCGGTGCCCCTTCCACCATATTCCACCTCGGTCATATCGTCATGGAGTTTAGGCGAAGCCTGCGCCGTAGAACATCATCATCGTCACCACGCCGTCGTCGTCTTGTGGAACTCATCTCCGGAGCCTTTGCTGGATCGGAGGGCGGAGATCGCCATCGAGCTGAGCGTGTGCTGAACTCGGAGGCTCCGTACGTTCGGTGCTTGGATCGGTCGAATCGTGAAGACGTACGACTACATCAACCGCGTTGTGTTAACGCTTCCGCTTACGGTCTACGAGGGTACATGGACGAACACTCTCCCCTCTCGTTGCTATGCCATCACCATGATCTTGCGTGTGCGTAGGATTTTTTTTGAAATTACTACGTTCCCTAACAATTATACCCAGACATTTTGAGTATGTGTTCACTGACAGAACTATTCTCCTCCATCTTCCAGCTGTAGAACTTATTGGAGACTTCATATCTCTCAATCTGGGCATTTGCTTGAAATATTAACTTCAACTCCTGGAACATCTCATATGCTCCATGACATTCAAAACTTCGTTGAAGACCTGGTTCTAAGCCGTAAAGCATGGCACACTGAAATATCGAGTAGTCATCAGCTTTGCTCTGCCAGACGTTCTTAACGTCGTCAGTTGCATCAGCAGCATGCCTAGCACCCAGCGGTGCTTCCAGGACGTAACTTTTCTGTGTAGCAATGAGGATAATCCTCAGGTTACGGACCCAGTCCGTGTAATTGCTACCATCATCTTTCAACTTTGCTTTCTCAAGGAACGCAATAAAATTCAACGGAACAACAGCACGAGCCATCTATCTACAAACAAACATAGACAAGCAAAATACTATCAGGTACTAAGTTCATGATAAATTTAAGTTCAATTAATCATATTACTTAAGAACTCCCACTTAGACAGACATCTCTCCAGTCATCTAAGTGATCACGTGATGCAAATCAACTAAACCATGTCCGATCATCACGTGAGATGGAGTAGTTTCAATGGTGAACATCACTATGTTGATCATATCTACTATATGATTCACGTTCGACCTTTCGGTCTCCGTGTTCCGAGGCCATATCTGTATATGCTAGGCTCGTCAAGTATGACCTGAGTATTCCGCGTGTGCAACTGTTTTGCACCCCTTGTATTTGAACGTAGAGCCTATCACACCCGATCATCACGTGGTGTCTCAGCACGAAGAACTTTCGCAACGGTGCATACTCAGGGAGAGCACTTCTTGATTATTAGTGAGAGATCATCTTAAAATTCTACCGTCAATCAAAGCAAGATAAGATGCATAAAGGATAAACATCACATGCAATCAATATAAGTGATATGATATGGCCATCATCATCTTTGCTTGTGATCTCCATCTTCGAAGCACCGTCATGATCACCATCGTCACCGGTGCCACACCTTGATCTCCATCGTAGCATCGTTGTCGTTACGCCATCTATTGCTTCTACGACTATCGCTACCGCTTAGTGATAAAGCAAAGCAATTACAGGGCGTTTGCATTTCATACAATAAAGAAACAACCATATGGCTCCTGCCAGTTGCCGATAACTTCGGTTACAAAACATGATCATATCATACAATAAAATATAGCATCACGTCTTGACCATATCACATGACAACCTGCCCTGCAAAAACAAGTTAGACGTCCTCTACTTTGTTGTTGCAAATTTTACGTGGCTGCTACGGGCTGAGCAAGAACCGTTCTTACCTACGCATCAAAACCACAATGATAGTTCGTCAAGTTGTTGCTGTTTTAACCTTCGCAAGGACCGGGCGTAGCCACACTCGATTCAGCTAAAGTGAGAGAGACAGACACCCGCCAGCCACCTTTAACCACGAGTGCTCGTAACGGTGAAACCAGTCTCGCGTAAGCGTAAGCATAATGTCGGTCCGGGCCGCTTCATCTCACAATACCGCCGAACAAAAGTATGACATGCTGGTAAGCAGTATGACTTGTATCGCCCACAACTCACTTGTGTTCTACTCGTGCATATAACATCAACGCATAAAAC
Organism: Aegilops speltoides; assembly: GCA_021437245.1. NCBI lineage: Eukaryota > Viridiplantae > Streptophyta > Magnoliopsida > Poales > Poaceae > Aegilops > Aegilops speltoides. The sequence continues at coordinate 91,290,162 of CM038147.1, read as the reverse complement.
CTAGACTCGGATACCACTGTTGGGGAACGTAGTAATTTCAAAGAAATTCCTACGCACACGCAAGATCATGGTGATGGTATAGTAACGAGAGGGGAGAGAAGCGGAAGCGTTAGCACAACGCGGTTGATGTAGTCGTACGTCTTCACGATCCGACCGATCCAAGTACCGAACGTACGGCACCTCCGAGTTCAGCACACGTTCAGCTCGATGACGATCTCCGGCCTTCGATCCAACAGAGCTCCGGAGATGAGTTCCGTCAGCACGATGGCGTGCTGATGATGATGATGTTCTACCGGCGCAGGTCTTCTCCTAAACTCCGCGACGATATGACCGAGGTGGAATATGGTGGAGGGGGGCACCGCACACGGCTAAGGAACGATCCATAGATCAACTTGTGTGTCTATGGGGTGCCCCCGCCCGTAGATATAAAGGAGCCGATGGGGAGGAGGCGGCCGGCCAAGGAGGGCGCGCCAAGGGGGGAGTCCTACTCCCACCGGGAGTAGGACTCCCTTCTTTCCAAGTAGGAGTAGGAGAAGGGGGGAAAGAGGAGGAATGGGGGAAGGAAAGGGCGGGCCCCGCCCCCCTTCCCTTGTCCTATTCGGACTAGGAAGGGGAGGGGCGCGCGGCCCCCTCCTGCCTCCTTCCCTCTTCTCCCTCGATGCCCATGCAGGCCCAATAACCCCCCGGGGGGTTCTGGTAACCTCCCGGTACTCCGGTAAAATGCCGATTTCACCCGGAACGATTTCGATGTCCAAATATAGGCTTCTAATATATCGATCTTTATGTCTCGACCATTCGAGACTCCTCGTCATGTCCGTGATCACATCCGGGACTCCGAACAAACTTCGGTACATCAAAACTTATAAACTCATAATAAAACTATCATCGTAACGTTAAGCATGCGGACCCTACGGGTTCGAGAACTATGTAGACATGACCTAGAACTATTCTCGGTCAATAACCAATAGCGGAACCTAGATGCCCATATTGGTTCCTACATATTCTACGAAGATCTTTATCGGTCAAACCGCATAACAACATACGTTGTTCCCTTTGTCATCGGTATGTTACTTGCCCTAGATTTGATCGTCGATATCCAATACCTAGTTCAGTCTCGTTACCGGCAAGTCTCTTTACTCGTTCTATAATGCATCATCCCGTAACAAACTCATTGGTCACAGTGCTTGCAAGGCTTATAATGATGTGTATTACCGAGAGGGCCCAGAGATACCTCTCCGACGATCGGAGTGACAAAACCTAATCTCGAAATACGCCAACTCAACATGTACCTTCGGAGACACCTGTAGTACTCCTTTATAATCACCCAGTTACGTTGTGACGTTTGGTAGTACCCAAAGTGTTCCTCCGGTAAACGGGAGTTGCATAATTCTCATAGTTACAGGAACATGTATAAGTCATGAAGAAAGCAATAGCAGTATACTAAACGATCAAGTGCTAGGCTAGTGGAATGGGTCATGTCAATCACATCATTCTCCTAATGATGTGATCTCATTAATCAAATGACAACACATGTCTATGGTTAGGAAACATAACCATCTTTGATCAATGAGCTAGTAAAGTAGAGGCATACTAGTGACTATATGTTTGTCTATGTATTCACACATGTATCATGTTTCCGGTTGATACAATTCTAGCATGAATAATAAACATTTATCATGATATGAGGAAGTAAATAATAACTTTATTATTGCCTCTAGGGCATATTTGCTTCAGAGAGCCGGTCGCTGTTCGAGAGGTTTTTTTGAGTCCCTAAAGACTTATGCCGCTTAGAGCGAGGAGCCCGATTTGTCCGGCCCAGGCGTGGATAGCGCCCCGAATTCGGCCTTTCGAACACTAGGGGCTTCACCAAAATTTAAAATTATAGAATTCTATGGCTAAGTGGGAGTGTTCAAGCATTATAAGTCCGGTTTCCTTGTTCGTTGTGTTGAGCGCCTCCCTCGAAGGACCCAAGAATGGATAAAAGAGCGCTCAAGGTTATCCCGAACACCCCAGCACTCATGGCATGGGGGCTGAAGCCAACGACTTGCCATCTCTCAAATTCAATAAAGGGCTGCACAGAAGGTAATATTTTAAATTAAGAAGCGTTGCTTAGCGCATATGAACAAAGTTTTCAGTGCACAGGATAACAAAATGCGAGTCTACTCAAAAATTACATCTTTGGAGCATTCACCCGCTATAAGGCGGGCACCCTTCAGGACACCCTTATGGTACATCTCCGAAGTGCGATACTCCTTGCCCGGCGGTGCCGCGTCCGTCACAAGCTTCTCGACGTCCATCTTGCCCCAGTGCACTTTAGCGCGGGCAAGGGCCCGACGAGCACCTTTAGTGCAGACGGAATCCTTGATGACTTCAATCCATGAACAGGCGTCCACAAGCCGCCGCACCAAACCGAAGTAGCTCCCAGGCATGGCTTATTTAGGCCACAGCCGAACTATGAGGCCCTTCATGGCCTGTTCGGCCACCTTGTGGAGCTCGACCAGCTGCTTCAGCCTGTCGCTCAGGGGCACCAGATGTCCGGCCTCAGTATATTGAGACCAGAACACCCTTTCCGTCGAGCTCCCCTCCTCGGCTCGGTAGAACGCGGAAGCATCGGACACGCTACGGGGCAGATCTGCGAACGCTCCTGGAGAGCTCCGAATTCGGGTAAGTAACAGATAATTCACTTTTACATCCTTGCTTTGCATGAAGAATTCCTTACCCGCCGCTATCTTTTTTATCGCCTCAATTTCCTAGAGGGCTTTTTGGGATTCGGCCTTTGCGGCTTTGGCACTCTCAAGAGCCGAGGCAAGCTCGGACTCTCGAGTCTTCGAGTCACGCTCCAAACTCTCATGTTTTTCCACGAGAGCCTGGAGCTCTTGCCGCACCTCCACCACTGGCGCCTCCTGCTTCTCTCGCTCGGTGCGTCCCGCGGCCACATTGCTTTCGGCCTTGGACACCGCTTGCTTCAGGGTCGCCACCTCGTTCGTGGCCCCTCCAATACTCACGTTATTCCTGTCATTTTTTGCAACCAAAACCTTTCTATAAGGTATTACTTTAATAAGGTATTACTTACCTTCCTTGTCCTCGAGCTGCTTCTTGGCACGGCCGAGCTCGTTCTCGGACCGCTCGAGGCTCTGCTTCAATGCATCGACCTCCGCAGTCAGTCGGCAGAGGTCAACAGCGCAACCTGCATTCCCCATATTGACATGCTTATGTTAGACTCCTGCGTATATCTTTTTAGATCCTCAGTTTGGCTTTTCTTTCCGAACACCAAATTGAGCATCAGGGGCTACTGTCTATGCGTTACTATTTTTACATATCTTAAAGACTTACCTCAAAGCCTGTTAGAAGGCTGGTACAGGCTTCAGTCCGCCCGCTCCTGGTGGACTGAACTTTCTGGATCACCGCACTCATAACAGTACGGTGCTCCTCGTCGATGGAGGCGCCGTTAAGCGCCTCCAGCAAATTATCCCGCGCCTCCGGTTGGATGGAGGTAACCGGCGTCGTAGTCACGCCCTTCTTACGAAGGGGCCGCCCGCCGGACTCCGGAACCACTAAAGGTTCCGGTGCGGAGTCCGGCCCAGGGCCGAACTCAGAACCCTTTAGGGGTTGATCCCCCTCGTGCCCAAAGTCCAGAAGGTTGCCCTATGGCACCTCGGGAATCTCCTCCTCCTGGCTGCGCCCCTTTTGGGACCCCACCTCGCCATCATCCGCAGTGCGAGGAGAGAAGACGGTCGGATGTGAAGTGCTATCCACGACCGATGGCGCCAGGGAGCCGCTCGTTGAAGTGTCGAGCCCGTCCTTGGGCGGGCTGCAGGGTTATGTTCGGCGTTAAGAGATTCCATGCAACAGATGAAACACCATGAGTTATTCTGGTATCCGGACACTTACGAAGTCGCCAGGGGCTTGGTCCTCGGTGGCCACTCCTCTTCATCATCGTCGCCGTTGGTGGAGTAGTCCGAATGGAGGGTCCTTCCCTTCTTGGACCCTTCGGCCTCCCCCGTTGGGGAAGCCTTCCTTTTCTTCTCTCCCCCCGCTGGGGGAGAGGCCTCTCTTTTCTCCTCCTCGTCTTCGTGGGAGGAGTCTGCCTCGGAGTCATTGGACGATGAGTCCGATAACACCTGGCGCCGGGAACTCCTCCGAGTTCCCGTGGCCTTCTTCTTGGCCTTCTTCTCCGGCACCACGTAAGGCGCCGGAGCCAGCATCCCCGTTAATTGGGCGTCCGCTGGGTCTTCTGGCAAGGGAGCCGGACAGTTAACCTGCCCGGACGTCTTTTGCCAGGCCTATCAAAGGTAAAGGGAGTTTAGATCCCGCATAGAGTCAAACTATGAAAAACAAGTGTCCCGTAAAGGGTGAAATAGCTTACCTCGCCGGCTTGACGCTACGAGCTAAACCCGCGATCTTCGGTAGCGGATGCGGGAGCCTCGGCACCCTTGAACAGCACCTTCCAGGCATCTTCGTACGTAGTGTCGAAGAGCCTGCTCAAGGTTTGGTGCTGTGCCGGATCAAACTCCCACAAATTAAAGGCCCGTTTCTGGCACGGGAGGATCCAGCGGATGAGCATGACCTAGATTACGCTGACAAGCTTGAGCTTCTTGTTCACCAGGGTCTGGACGCATGATTGGAGTCCGGTCAGCTCCTCCAAATCACCCCATGATAGGCCCTTCTCTTTCCAGGAGGTGAGCCATGTGGGGATGCCAGATCTGAATTCGGGGGCCGCTGCCCATTTAGGGTCACGCGGCTCGATGATGTAGAACCACCCCGATTGCCACCCCTTTATGGTCTCCACAAAGGAGCCCTCGAGCCATAGAACGTTGGGCATCTTGCCCACCATGGCACCTCCGCACTCCAATTGGCGGCCGCCCACTACCTTCGGCTTGACATTGAAGGTCTTTAGCCATAAGCCGAAGTGGGGCTGGATGCAGAGGAAGGCCTCGCACCCGATGATGAACGCCGAGATGATGAGGATGAAATTCGGGGCCAGATCATGGAAATCCAGGCCGTAGTAGAACATGAGCCCCCAGACAAATGGGTAAAGTGGAAACCCTAGTCCGAGGAGGAAGTGGGTGAGGAACACCACCCTCTCATGGGGCCCGGGGGTGGGGATGAGCTGCCCCTTGTCGGGGAGCCGATGCGCGATGTCGCTGGACAAGTATCTGGCCTTTCGCAACCTCTTGATGTGCCCCTCCATGACGGAGGAGGCCATCCACTTGCCTCCCGCTCCGGACATGGCTAGGGAAGGTTGAGGCGAGATGTGCGGACTTGGGCGCTGGAGCTCGAATGCGCGGAAATGGATAAGCAAAGGAGGAAGAAGGCGTAGGTAAAAAGGTGGATCCTTATCCCCTTATATGGACGGATGAAACTATGCGTCCCCACCAACCTGGTTAAACTCGCTTATCTCCCAAGCACCGTAATCAATGGCGCGGTTGGGTTACCCACGCCCGTATTGATGAGAATCCCAAAATAAGGGGACACGATCTCTGCTTTGACAAGACGTGCCAAGGAAACCGCCTCGCTAAACATGCTGAGGTGGAACAGTAAAAATGATTCGAATAAAGGCTTGGCCGTGGTGTGATGTCACGCCACGAAATACGTCAGCAGATTGAATTTGTTTAAATATTATTCTCTCTACGGTGGTATGTGGAACTTATTTTGCAGAGCCGGACACTATCCTTGTGTTCAAAATCTTCTATGAAGTATTCGGAGGAGGAACCCGCCTTGCAATGCCGAAGACAATATGCGTGCCGGACTCGTCGTCATTGAAGCCTGGTTCTATATAAACCGGAGGGTTTTAGTCCATAAGACGAACAACAATCATACCATAGGCTAGCTTCTAGGGTTTAGCCTCTCTGATCTCGTGGTAGATCTACTCTTGTACTACCCATATCATCAATATTAATCAAGCAGGAGTAGGGTTTTACCTCCACCGAGAGGGCCCGAACCTGGGTAAAAACATCGTGTCCCTTGTCTCCTGTTACCATCCGCCTAGACGCACAGTTCGGGACCCCCTACCCGAGATCCGCCGGTTTTGCCACCGACAGGGGGTATCCGGACAGCCGGACTGTGTACAATGTCCGGACTATTGAAGCGTGAATATACAAGACTCAAGACTTAGGCCCGTGTCTAGATGGGACTCTCCTTGGCGTGGACGGCAAGCTTGGCAATCTGGATATTATGTTTTCTTCCTTGTAACCGGCTCCATGTAAACCCTAGCCCTCTTCGGTGTCTATATAAACCGGAGAGGTTGGTCCTTAGAAGGCCGATCACAATTAAATTCATACCATCATAGGCTAGCTCTTAGGGTTTAGCCTCTACGATCTCATGGTAGATCTACTCTTGTACTACCCATATCATCAATATTAATCAAGCAGGAAGTAGGGTTTTACCTCCATCAAGAGGGCTTGAACCTGGGTAAACATTTGTGTCCCTTGCTTCCTGTTACCATCAGCCTTGACGCACAGATCGGGACCCCCTACCCGAGATCCGCCGGTTTTGACACCGACACTCTCCCCCTTGCTTCCGGTGGCACCGGAACGCCGCCGGGGGCCATCATCATCACCGCGATCTTCGCCAACACCTCCGTCATCTTCACCAACACCTCCATCACCTTCCCCCATCTATATCCAGCGGTCCACTCTCCCGCAACCCACTGTACCCTCTACTTGAACATGGTGCTTTATGCTTCATATTATTTTCCAATGATGTTTTGCCATCCTATGATGTCTGAGTAGATTTTCATTGTCCTATCGGTGATTGATGAATTGCTATGATTTGTTTGAGTTGCATGTTTTATTATTGGTGCTGTCCTATTGTGCCCTCCGTGTCGCGCAAGCGTGAGGGATACCCGCTGTAGGGTTTGCAATATGTTTATGATTTGCTTATGGTGGGTGGCGTGAGTGACAGAAGCACATACCCGAGTAAGTAGGTTGTTTGCGTATGGGATAAAGGGGACTTGATATTTTAATGCTATGGTTAGGTTTTACCTTAATGAATCTTTAGTATTTGCGGATGCTTGCTAGAGTTCCAATCATAAGTGCATGTGATCCAAGTAGAGAAAGTATGTTAGCTTATGCCTCTCCCTCAAATAGAATTGCAATAGTGATTACCGGTCTAGTAACATACTCAATTGCTTAGGGACAATTTCACAACTCCTACCACCACTTTTCGACACTCGCTATATTTACGTTATTGCTTCTTTGTCTAAACAGCCCCTAGTTTTTATTTACACGCTCTTTATTATCTTGCAAACCTTTCCTATCACACCTACAAAGTACTTCTAGTTTCATACTTGGTCTAGGTAAAGCGAATGTCAAGCGTGCGTAGAGTCATATCAGTGGCCGATAGGACTTGAGAGAGTATTTGTTCTACCTTTAGCTCCTCGTTGGGTTCGACACTCTTACTTATCGAAAGAGGCTACAACTATCCAGTATACTTGCGGGTTATCAAGACCTTTTTCTGGCGCCGTTGCCGGGAAGTCATAGCGTGGGGTGAATATTATCGTGTGTGCTTGTTTGCTTTATCACTAAGTAATTTTTATTTGCTGTTCATAGTTGTTTTCTATCGTTAGTTATGGGTAGGAAACGCAAAATACCAAAAAAATGAGTTGTACCTACTACACCAATGGTTGAAGAACCACTCAAAATCTATCACACTCCTGAAGCTTTTTACTTGGATCATCTTCGATCCCTTTGTGCTCGTGCTGAAACCCCAACTAGCTTAGTTGAGGGCAAATCTTTAGATGAGCATGCCTGTTATGTGCGACACTCGTGTATCTGAAAAAGGGAAACTATTATGGGATCAAATTTAACGTTTGCAATGCTATGCTTGGAATTTATGTGATTTATGAGTTTACTTGTTGTTCTGAAGACCCTAAGAAACACCTACCCTATCAATGCTTGTTTAGTGATAATGGAATCGCGTCTTCGTATGCTAAGGGTGTTTATAATTACTATGATGTTCAACAAACTGAAGAATTTGTTGCTTTTAAGGGTGCTTATGAGATTGCTTCTTTGATTGAAAAGTATGATGCTACTCTTTACAAATCTGAAAGTTTTGCCATATTTCAATATTGTTATGATAATTATGCTTCTAATGCCTATGTTAAACAATATATTGAGGACTCCTCCGCTGCCCAAGAAGAGACTTATATTTTGCAGGAAGTTATGGAAGAAGAAATTGATGAAACTGTGAGCTCATTGGATGAAAAAGATGATGAGGAGAGCAAAGAACAAAAGGAGGAAGAGCGGATTAATCACCCGTGCCCACCTTCTAATGAGATTAACTCTTCAACTCATACATTTTTTTAATTCCCCTTCGTGCTTACCGAAGTATGATTGCTATGATGATTGCTATGATCCCGTTGATTCTCTTGAAATATCCCTTTTTGATGATGCTTGCTATGCTTATGGCCAAGATGCCAATATGAATTATGCTTATGAAGATGAACTTGCTATAGTTCCTTATGTTAAACATGAAATTGTTGCTATTGCACCCACGCATGATAGTCCTATTATCTTTTTGAATTCTCCCAACTACACTATATCGGAGAAGTTTGTGCTTATTAAGGATTATATTGATGGGTTGCCTTTTACCGTTGCACATGATAATTTTGATGAATGTAATATGCATGTGTTTGCTGCTCCTACTTGCAATTATTATGAGAGAGAACTATATCTCCACCTCTCTATGTTTCCAATATGATAAAATTGCAAGAAACTGTTTATACTATGCATTGGCCTTTACTATGTGTGCATGAATTGTTCTTTTATGACGTGCCGATGCATAGGAAGAGAGTTAGACTTCGTCCTTGCTTGATATATGTTACTTTGTGCTCACTACTAAATTACAAATCATTGTTAATTAAAATTGGCTTTGATATACCTTGGGATCCGGGTGGATTCATTACTTGAGCACTATATGCCTAGCTTAATGGCTTTAAAGAAAGTGCTGCCAGGGAGACAACCCGGAAGTTTTAGAGAGTCATTTATTTCTGTTTGCTTTTATATAGTTTAAAAAAAAATAGGGGAACCTAAAACTTTTCAAAAAGGAAAGTGAAAGTGAGAAAGACAAGCATTGTTGAAGTGGGAGAGCTCCTTGAACTTTGTTCATGCTCACGGAAACTTTATGAATATTAATTATAGAAACTTTTCATCAAAAATAATTATCCCCTTGTACAATTCCATTGTATTATAAAAATAATGTGCTAAGGTTTGCCTTTAGGATGTTTACAATGCTTGTTGGTTTGTACGGTGTAGGACAGAAACTTTGGCTGTAGTGCATGATTTTACATTTTTAACTGGAACGTCAATTAGTTCTGATTCATTTTGAACTGTATTGATATACAACTTGTTTATTTTTCCTAATTTTGGTAGAATTTTTGGGGTACCATAAGTATGGTGAATGTTCAGATTGCTACAGACTGTTCTGTTTTTGACATATTCTGTTTTTGATGCATAGTTTGCTTGTTTTGATGGATCTATCAATTTATATTAGTGGATTAAGCCATGGAAAAGTTATATTACAGTGGACACAATGCAAAAACAAAATATGAATTGGTTTGCAACAGCACTTAGAGTGGTGATTTGCCTTATTATACTAACGGATCTTACCGAGTTTTCTGTTGATGTTTTGTGTGGATGAAGTGTCTAAACGAGGTCTCGATATGAGGAAAAGGAAGAGAGGCAAGAGCTCAAGCTTAAGGATGCCCAAGGCACCCCAAGTAAATATTCAAGGAGACTCAAGCGTCTAAGCTTGGGGATGCCCCGGAAGGCATCCCCTCTTTCTTCAACAAGTATCAGTATGTTTTCGTATTCATTTTGTTTATGCATTATGTGCAAGTCTTGGAGCGTCTTTTGCATTTAGTTTTCACTTTTCTTTTATACACCATGCTGGTATGAGATAGTCCTTGGTTGATTTATAGAATTCTCATTGCACTTCACTTATATCTTTTGAGTATGGCTTTATAGAATGCTTCATGTGCTTCACTTATATCATTTGAAGTTTGGATTGCCTGTTTCTCTTCACATAGAAAACCGCCATTTGTAGAATGCTCTTTTGCTTCACTTATATTTGTTAGAGCATGGGCATATCTTTTGTAGAAAGAATTAAACTCTCTTGCTTCACTTATATCTATTTAGAGAGATGACAGGAATTGGTCATTCACATGGTTAGTCATAAAATCCTACATAAACTTGTAGATCGCTGAATATGATATGTTTGATTCCTTGCAATAGTTTTGCGATATAAAGATGGTGATATTAGAGTCATGCTAGTGGGTGGTTGTGGATTGTAGAGACACTTGCGTTGAGGTTTGCAAGTCCCATAGCATGCATGTATGGTAACCGTTGTGTGACAAATTTGAAGCATGGGGTGTTTCTTTGATTGTCTTCCTTATGAGTGGCGGTCGGGGACGAGCAATGGTCTTTTCCTACCAATCTATCCCCCAAGGGGCATGCGTAGTAGTACTTTGCTTCGAGGGCTAATAGACTTTTGCAATAAGTATATGAGTTCTTTATGACTAATGTGAGTCCATGGCTTATATGCACTTTTACCTTTCCATCATTGCTAGCCTCTTCGGCACTGTGCATTGCCCTTTCTCACCTTGAGAGTTGGTGCAAAGTTTGCCGGTGCATCCAAACCCCATGATACGATGCGCTCTATCACACATAAGCCTCATTATATCTTCCTCAAAACAGCCACCATACCTACCTATCATGGCATTTCCATAGCCATTCCGAGATATATTTCCATGCAACTTTCATCATCATCATATACATGACTTGAGCATTCATTGTCATATTGCTTTGCATGATCGTAAGATAGCTAGCATGATGTTTTCATGGCTTGTCCATTTTTTGATGTCATTGCTATGCTAGATCATTGCACATCCCGGTACACCGCCGGAAGCATTCATATAGAGTCATATCTTTGTTCCAGTATCGAGTTGTAATATCGAGTTGTAAGTAAATAAAAGTGTGATGATCATCATTATAGAACATTGCCCCAAAAAAAAGAAAAAAAAGAAAAAAAAAGGCCAAAGAAGCCCACCGGAAAAAAAGAAAAGAAAAAAAAGAAAAGAAAAGGGGCAATGTTACTCTCATTTTTCCACACTGGTGCTTCACAGTAGCACCATGTTCTTCATATAGAGAGTCTCCTATGTTATCAATTTCTTATACTAGTGGGAATTTTCATTATAGAACTTGGCTTGTATATTCCAACGATGGGCTTCTGCTACCTCTTGAGCACTGCGTTGGATTTCCCCGAAGAGGAGAGGATGATGCAGCAAAGTAGCGTAAGTATTTCCCTCAGTTTTTGAGAACCAAGGTATCAATCTAGTAGGAGACCACGCACAAGTCCCTCATACCTACACAAAACGATAGCAACTCGCAACCAACGCGATTAGGGGTTGTCAATCCCTTCACGGTCACTTACGATAGTGAGATCTGATAGAGAAGATAAATAATATTTTTGGTATTTTTGATAGATAGATGCAAAGTAAAAAGTAAAAGGCAAAGTAAAAACAAAGCAAGTAAATAAAGTGATAGAGATTGATATGATGAGAATAGACCCGGGGACCATAGGTTTCACTAGTGGCTTCTCTCAAGAGCATAGATATTCTATGGTGGGTGAACAAATTACTGTTGCGAAATTGACAGAACTGAGCATAGCTATGAGTATATCTAGGCAATGATCATGTATATAGGCATCACGTCCAAAACAAGTAGATGGAAAGATTCTGCATCTACTACTATTACTCCACTCATCGACCGCTATCCAGCATGCATCTAGAGTATTAAGTTAAAAACAGAGTAACGCCTTAAGCAAGATGACATGATGTAGAGGGATAAATTCATGCAATATGATAAAAACCCCATCTTGTTATCCTCGATGGCAACAATACAATACGTGCCTTGCAACCCTTTCTGTCACTGGGTAAGGACACCGAAAGATTGAACCGAAAGCTAAGCACTTCTCCCATTGCAAGAACTACCAATCTAGTTGGCCAAACCAAAAAGGATAATTCGAAGAGACTTGCAAAGATAACTCAATCATACATAAAAGAATTCAGAGAAGAATCAAATATTTTCCATAGATAATACTGGATCATAAACCCAGAATTCATCGATCTCAACAAACACACCGCAAAAAGAAGATTAAATCGAATAGATCTCCACAAGAGAGGGGGAGAATATTGTATTGAGATCGAAAAAGAGAGAAGAAGCCATCTAGCTACTAGCTATGGACCCGAAGGTCTGAAGTAAACTACTCACACTTCATCGGAGGGGCTATATATGGTGATGATGTAGAAGCCCTCCGTAGTGGATGCCCCCTCCGGCGGAGCTCTGGAATAGGCCCCAAGATGGGATCTCGTGGATACAGAAGGTTGTGGCGGTGGAATTAGGTTTTTGGCTCCTGTTCTGATCGTTTGGGGATATGTAGGTATATATAGGAGGAAGGAGTACGTCGGTGGAGCGTCAGGGGGCCCATGAGGTGGGGGGCGCGCCCAGGGGGGCGCCCTCCACCCTCGTGACCGCCTCTGGCACTTCTTGGAGTAGGGTCCAAGTCTCTGGATCACGTTCGGCTGGAAAATCACGTTCCCGAAGGTTTCATTCCGTTTGGACTCCGTTTGATATTCCGTTTCTTCGAAACATGGAAATAGGCAAAAAATAGCAATACTGGGCTGGGCCTCCGGTTAATAGGTTAGTCCCAAAAATAATTTTTGATGCGGAGTGATACTTGGCATAATTTCAATGTAAATCGTCTTAATTGTGATATGAATATTCAGATTCAAAAGATTCAAGACAAAAGTTCATATTGACACAAAAATAATAATACTTCAAGCATACTAATCAAAGCAATTCATGTCTTCTCAAAATAACATGGCAAAAGAAAGTTCATCCCTACAAAATCATATAGTTAGGCTATGCTTCATTTTCGTCACAAAAGATGTTCCCAACTTCTATACCCCGATGACAAGCCAAGCAAGTGTTTCATACTTAAATAATCTCAAACTTTTTCAACCTTCACGCAATACATGAGCGTGAGCTATGGATATAGCACTATGGGTGGAATAGAATATGATGATGGGGATTGTGTGGAGAAGACAAAAAAGGAGAAAGTCTCACATTGACGAGGCTAAATAACGGGCTATGGAGATGCCCATCAATTGATGTCAACATGAGGAGTAGGGATTGCCATGCAACGGATGCACTAGAGCTATGAATGCTCAACAAAAGAAAAACTAGTGGGTGTGCATCCAACTTGCTTGCTCATGAAGACCTAGGGCATTTGAGGAAGCCCATCGTAGGAATATACAAGCCAAGTTCTATAATGAAAAATTCCCACTAGTATGAAAAAGGACAACTTTATGAGACTCACTACATGAGGAACAAGGTGCTACTTTGAAGCACAATATATGAGACTCACTACATAAGGAACAAGGTGCTACTTTGAAGCACAAGTGTGGAAAAAGAGATAGTAGCATTGCCCTTTTTTGGGCCTTTTTTTCTTTTGGCCTTTCTCTTCTTTTTTTATTTGGGCAATGCTCTAATAATGATGATCATCACACTTCTATTGATTACAACATAAGGATTACAACTCGAAACTTAGAACTAGATATGACTCTATATGAATGCCTCCAGCGGTGTACCGGGATGGTGCAATGAATGAAGAGCGACATGTATGGAAAATAATGCATGATGGCTTTGCCACAAATACGATGTCAACTACATGATCATGCAATGGCAATATGACAAAAGTAATGTATGTCATGATGATGATGGTGGAAGTTGCATGGCAATATATCTCGGATAGGTAGGTATGGTGGCTGTTTTGAGGAAGATATAAGGAGGTTTATGTGTGATAGAGCGTGTCGTATCACGGGGTTTGGATGCACCGGCGAAGTTTGCACCAACTCTCAAGGTGAGAAAGGGCAATGCACGGCATCAAGAGGCTAGCAAAGGCGGAAAGGTGAGAGTGCGATAATCCATGGACTCAACATTAGTCAAAAGAACTCATATACTTATTGCAAAAATTTAGAAGTCATCAAAAATCAAGTACTACGTGCATGCTCCTAGGGGGATAGATTGGTAGGAAAAGACCATCGCTCGTCCCCGACCGCCACTCATAAGGATGCACAAGCCAGGTACACTTCATGTTTCAAATTTGTTACACAACTTTAACCATATGTGAATGCTACGGGACTTGCAAACTTCAACACAAGTATTTCTCAAATTCATAATCACCCAACTAGCACGACTTTGATATTATCACCTCCATATCTCAAAACAGTTATCAAGCATCAAACTTATCTTATTATTCAATTCACTCAAAAGAAAGTTTCACATATCTTGAATACCATGTATATTAACATTAAGCAAATTACCATGCTATTAACGACTCTCAAAATAATCTAAGTGAAGCATGAGAGATCAATAGTTTCTTTAAAACAAATCCACCATCGTTCTCTAAAAGATATAAGTGAAGCACTAGAGCAAAAATTATCACGCTCAAAAGATATAAGTGAAGCACTATGAGCAAAACTATCAAGCTCAAAAGATATAAGTGAAGCACATAGAGTATTCTAACAAATTCCAAATCATGCATGGCTCTCTCAAAAGGTGTGTACAGAAAGGATGATTGTGGTAGACTAACAAGCAAAGACACAAATAATACAAGACGCTCCAAGCAAAACACATATCATGTGGTGAATAAAAATATAGCTCCAAGTAAATTACCGATGGAAGTGGACGAAAGAGGGATGCCTTTCGGGGCATCCCCAAGATTTGACTTTTTTGTGTCCTTGGATTATCTTGGGGGTGCCATGGGCATCCCCAAGCTTAGGCTCTTTCCACTCCTTGTTCCATAATGCATCAAAAGAAATCACCCAAAACTTGAAAACTTCACAACACAAAACTCAACAGAAATCTCGTGAGCTCCGTTAGAGAAAGAAAACAAAAGACTACTTCAAGGTACTGTAATGAACTTATTCTTTATTTATATTGGTGTTAAACCTAATGTAATACAACTTCTCTATGGATTATAAACTATTTTACTAGCCATAGATTCATCAAAATAAGCAAACAACACATGTAAAACAGAATCTGTCAAAAACAGAACAGTCTGTAGCAATCTGTAACTAACGCAAACTTATGGAACTCTAAAAATTCTAACAAAATAGGAAGTCCTGGAAAATTTGTTTATTGAACATAGGCAAAAAGAATCAACGCAAAAGCACGCTCCTGTGATTTAAAAAATATATATTCGTGCGTGCAAAGTTTCTGTTTTTCAGCAGAATCAAATCAACTATCATCGTAGGTTATCCTATAGGTTCTACTTGGCACAAACACTAATTAAAACATAAAACCACATCCAAACAGAAGGTATATGGATTATTTATTCCTAAACAGAATCAAAAACAAAAAACACAAATCCAAATTGGGTTGCCTCCCAACAAGCGCTATCGTTTAACGCCCCTAGCTAGGCATAAAAGCAAGGATAGATCTAGGTATTGCCATCTTTGGTAGGCAATCCATAAGTGCCTCTCATGATAGATCCATATGGTAATTTTATTTTCTTTCTAGGGAAGTGTTCCATGCCCTTCTTTAAGGGAAATTGGAATCGAATATTCCCTTCCTTCATATCAATAATTGCACCAATTGTTCTAAGGAAAGGTCTACCAAGAATAATAGGACATGAAGGATTGCAATCTATATCAAGAACGATAAAATCTACGGGCACATAATTACTATTTGCAATAATAAGAACATCATCAATTCTTCCCATAGGCTTTTTAATAGTGGAATCCGCAAGATGCATGTTTAGAGAGAAATCATCAAAGTCACGGAAATCTAGCAAATCACACAAAGTTTTGGGAATAGTAGAGACACTAGCACCCAAATCACACAAAGCATGAAACTCATAATCTTTGATTTTAATTTTAATAGTAGGTTCCCACTCATCATTGAGTTTTTTAGGGATAGAAACTTTCAACTCAAGTTTTTCTTCATAAGATTGCATCAAGGCATCAACAATGTGTTCGGTAAAGTCCTTATTTTGACTATAAGCATGAGGAGAATCTAGCACTAATTGCAACAAGGAAATACAACCAATCAAAGAGCAACTTTCATAATTAAATTCCTTGAGATCCAAAATAGTGGGTTTAGCAACATCTCGGTTTTTATTTATTTCAATCCCACTTTCATCAATTTCGACATCAAGATCTAGAAACTCCGAATTCTTAGAACGCCTTCTAGGTAAAGGAAAATCATATTCAGTTTCATCAAGATTCATATTGAAAAACAAAGTTTAATGGGGGACACATCAATAAGTTTTAGATCTTCATCTTGATTTTCATAGGAATTGGAAGAACACGCTTTAATAAAGGCATCTTTGGAAGCACGCATCCTAGCGGTTCTTTCCTTGCACTCATCAATGGAAATTCTCATGGATTTGAGAGACTCATTGATATCATGCTTAGGAGGAATAGATCTAAGCTTTAAAGAATCAATTTCAAGAGAAATTCTATCAATGTTCCTAGCCAAATCATCAACTTTAAGCAATTTCTCTTCAAGCAAAGCATTAAAATTCTTTTGTGAATTCATAAACTCTTTAACACTACTCTCGAATTCAGAGGGCATCTTATTAAAATTTCCATAAGAGTTATTGTAGGAATTTCCATAATTATTAGAAGGATTAATAGGATAAGGCCTAGGATTAAAATTCCCTCTATAAGCGTTGTTTCCAAAACTATTCCTACCAACAAAATTCACATCCATAGATTCATTATTATTCTCAAGCAAAGTAGACAAAGGCATATCATTGGGATCAAGAGGAGTATTTTTAGGAGCAAACATATTCATAAGTTCATCCATCTTTTCACTCAAAACATTGATTTCTTCTATAGCATGCACTTTTTTACTAGAAGATCTTTTGGTGCGCCATTGAGAATAATTAGCCATAATATTATCAAGCAATTTGGTAGCATCTCCTAACGTAATTTCCAGAAAAGTGCCTCCCGCGGCCGAATCTAAAAGATTTCTAGAAGCAAAATTCAATCCGGCATAAATTTTTTTATGATCATCCATAAATTCAAACCATGAGTAGGGCAATTACAAAGCATTAATTTCATTCTTTCCCAAGATTGGGAAACATGCTCATGATCAAGTTGTTTAAAATTCATAATATCGTTCCTAAGAGTGATGATCTTAGCGGGAGGAAAATACTTAGAGAAAAAAGCATCTTTGAACTTGTTCCAAGAATCAATTCTATTTTTAGGCAAAGATGAAAACCAAACTTTAGCACGATCTCTAAGTCAAAACGGAAATAACTTCAATTTGACAATATTGTTATCCGTATCTTTCTTCTTTTGCGTATCACACAAATCAACAAAATTGTTTAGATGAGTAGCGGCATCTTCACTAGGAAGGCCGGCGAATTGATCTTTCATAACAAGATTCAACAAAGCGGTATTGATTTCACAAGACTCATCATTATTAAGAGGAGCAATTGGAGTACTAAGGAAATCATTATTATTGGTATTCGAGAAATCACACAATTTGGTATTATCTTGCGCCATGGCAACAAGTAATCCAACACACAAGCAAACAGAAAGGCAATGAGAAAAAGGCAAACGGGAAGGAGAGGAGGAGATTGGGAAAGAGAGGGCGAATAAAACGGCAAGGGTCAAGTGAGGGAGAGGAAAACGAGAGGCAAATGGCAAATAATGTAATGCGAGAGATAGGGATTGCGATGGGTACTTGGTATGGTTGACTTGCTTGCGTGAGCCTCCCCGGTAATGACGCCAGAAATTCTTCTTGCTACCTCTTGAGCACTGCGTTGGATTTCCCCGAAGAGGAGAGGATGATGCAGCAAAGTAGTGTAAGTATTTCCCTCAGTTTTTGAGAACCAAGGTATCAATCCAGTAGGAGACCACGCACAAGTCCCTCGTACCTACACAAAACGATAGCAACTCACAACCAACGCGATTAGGGGTTGTCAATCCCTTCACGGTCACTTACGATAGTGAGATCTGATAGAGATGATAAATAATAATTTTGGTATTTTTGATAGATAGATGCAAAGTAAAAGTAAAAGGCAAAGTAAAAACAAAGCAAGTAAATAAAGTGATAGAGATTGATATGATGAGAATAGACCCGGGGGCCATAGGTTTCACTAGTGGCTTCTCTCAAGAGCATAGATATTCTACGGTGGGTGAACAAGTTACTATTGAGCAATTGACAGAACTGAGCATAGTTATGAGTATATCTAGGCAATGATCATGTATATAGGCATCACATCCAAATCAAGTAGATCGAAACGATTCTGCATCTACTACTATTACTCCACTCATCGACCGCTATCCAAATGCATCTAGAGTATTAAGTTAAAAACAAAGTAACGCCTTAAGTAAGATGACATGATGTAGAGGATAAATTCATGCAATATGATAAAAACCCATCTTGTTATCCTCGATGGCAACAATACAATCGTGCCTTGCAACCCTTTACATCCTTTGGGTAAGGACACCGCAAGATTGAACCCAAAGCTAAGCACTTCTCCCATTGCAAGAACTACCAATCTAGTTGGCCAAACCAAAAAGGATAATTCGAAGAGACTTGCAAAGATAACTCAATCATACAATAAAGAATTCAGAGAAGAATCAAATATTTTCCATAGATAATACTGGATCATAAACCCACAATTCATCGGTCTCAACAAACACACCGCAAAAAGAAGATTACATCGAATAGATCTCCACAAGAGAGGGGGAGAACATTGTATTGAGATCCAAAAAGAGAGAAAAGCCATCTAGCTACTAGCTATGGACCCGAAGGTCTGAAGTAAACTACTCACACTTCGTCGGAGGGGCTATGGTGATGATGTAGAAGCCCTCCATGGTGGATGCCCCCTCCGGCGGAGCTCCAAAATAGGCCCCAAGATGGGATCTCGTGGATACAGAAGGTTGCGGAGGTGGAATTAGGTTTTTGGCTCCTGTTCTGATCGTTTGGGGATACGTAGGCATAAATAGGAGGAAGGAGTACGTCAGTGGAGCGTCGGGGGCCACGAGGTAGGGGGTCGCACCAGGGGGGCACGCCCTCCACCCTCGTGACCACCTCTGGCACTTCTTGGAGTAGGGTCCAAGTCTCTTGGATCATGTTCGGTTGGAAAATCACGTTCCCGAAGGTTTCATTCCGTTCGGACTCCGTTTGATATTCCGTTTCTTCGAAACACCGAAATAGGCAAAAAACAGCAATTCTGGGCTGGGCCTCCGGTTAATAGGTTAGTCCCAAAAATAATATAAAAGTGGAAAATAAAGCCCAATATAGTCCAAAACAGTAGATAAAGTAGCATGGAGCAATAAAAAATTATAGATACGTTGGAGACGTATCAGCTTCCTCAAATGCCCTAGGTCTTCATGAGCAAGCAAGTTGGATGCACACCCATTTAGTTTCTTTTGTTGAGGTTTCATACACTTATAGCTCTTAGTGCATCCGTTGCATGGCAATTCCTACTCCTCGCATTGACATCAATTGATGGGCATCTCCATAGCCCGTTGATTAGCCGCGTTGATGTGAGACTTTCTCCTTTTTTGTCTTCTCCACATAACCTCCATCATTATATTCTATTCCACCTATAGTGCTATATCCATGGTTTGCGCTCATGTATTGCGTGAGGGTTGAAAAAGCTGAAGCGCGTTAAAGAGTATGAACCAATTGCTCGGCTTGTCATCAGGGTTGTGCATGATGGGGGCATTTTGTGTGACGAAAATGAAGCATGGCCAAACTATATGATTTTGTAGGGATAAGCTTGCTTTGGCCTTGTTGTTTTGAAAAGACATGATTGCTTTATTGGTACGCTCGAAGTATTATTGTTTTTATGTCAAATGATAGACTATTGCTTTGAATCACTCGTGTCTTAATATTCATGCCATGATTAGACATATGATCAAGATTATGCTAGGTAGCATTCCACATCAAAAATTATCTTTTTTATCATTTACCTACTCGAGGACGAGTAGGAATTAAGCGTGGGGATGCTGATACGTCTCCGTCGTATCTATAATTTTTGATTGTTCCATGCCAATATTATTCAACTTTCATATACTTTTGACAACTTTTTATACTATTTTTGGGACTAACATATTGATCCAGTGCCCAGTGCCAGTTCCTGTTTGTTGAATTTTTTATTTTTCATAGAAACCCAATATCAAACGGAATCCAAATGGGATTAAAACGGACGAAGAATTATTTTGGAATATTTGGGATTTTTCGGAGGAAGAATCAATGCGAAACGGTGTCCGGGGTGGCCACGAGACAGGGGGGCGCGCCCTCCCCCTAGGTGCACCCTCGACTCTCATGGGACACCCGTAAGGCGGCTGGCGGTCTTCTTTTGCTGCAAGAAAGCTAATTTTACGAGAAAAATCTGGGCGGAAGATTCACCCCAATCGGAGTTATGGATCTCCAGATATAAAAGAACGGAAATGTTAACGCCCACACGTGTGGGCGTTTGCACATCGCCCACACGCCTCCATCACCACTCATTTTGCCACGTATGAATAGATGACATCAGCAGAATTTTTTTGGGTTTTCGGCTTAAAAATGTTGTATCTCCTAAATAAAAAAGCGAACTAAAAATCCGTTTTCACCATTAAATCCGTCTCGACGAGATCTTCAAAACTAGATCCCATGTTGATATGTTTCGACGATTTTTTTTTGCCAGACGTTGCCACGATGTTTACACTGCAGTTGCCATAGGGCTTAAACTAAAGTTGCCATGTGGCAATTTTAGTTTGTAGATCATGGCAATTTTAGTATTTTGATGATGGCAACTCCAGTACTTTGACCATGAAAATTATTTTTTGTATGAACCATGGCAATTTTACGTGCATGTATCATGGCAATTTTAGTTTATGGTTCATGACAACTCTAGTTTCTTAATTCCCCGTTTTATAAATGTCAAAATTTACTTTTAAATGTAGAAGAAAATAGCTGAACATATCATGGCAACTTCAGTGTAAACATCATGGCAATTCATATGCAATAGACATGGCAACTTTTAATCCAAAAAAAAATTCATGAAAACATATCAACATGGGATCTAGTTTCGAAGATCTCATCGCGATGGATATAATGGTGAAAACGGATTTTCAATCGAATTTTTTGTTTAAGAGATAAAACATTTTAAAAACTAAAAATCCAAAAAGATTCCTGCCACACGTGTGGCAGTTAGCGCGACCCTAAAAGAAACGGTGAAGGGGCAGAATCTGAGAACACAAAAACAGAGAGATAGATCCAATCTTGGAGGGGCTCTCACCCCTCCCACGCCATGGGAGCCAAGAACCAGAGGGGAAGCCCTTCTCCCATCTAGGGAGAAGGTCAAGGAAGAAGAAGAAGAAGGGGGGCTCTCACCTCCTTGCTTCCGGTGGCACCGGAACGCCGCCGGGGGCCATCATCATCACCGCGATCTTCACCAACACCACCGTCATCTTCACCAACACCTCCATCACCTTACCCCATCTATATCCAGCAGTCCACTCTCCCGCAACCCGTTGTACCCTCTACTTGAACATGGTGCTTTATGCTTCATATTATTTTCCAATGTTGTGTTGCCATCCTATGATGTCTGAGTAGATTTTTGTTGTCCTATCGGTGATTGATGAATTGCTATGATTGGTTTGAGTTGCATGTTTTATTATTGGGGCTGTCCTATTGTGCCCTCCGTGTCGCGCAAGCGTGAGGGATACCCGTTGTAGGGTTTGCAATATGTTTATGATTTGCTTATGGTGGGTGGCGTGAGTGACAGAAGCACAGACCCGAGTAAGTAGGTTGTTTGCGTATGGGATAAAGGGGACTTGATATTTTAATGCTATGGTTGGGTTTTACCTTAATGAATCTTTAGTATTTGCGGATGCTTGCTAGAGTTCCAATCATAAGTGCATGTGATCCAAGTAGAGAAAGTATGTTAGCTTATGCCTCTCCCTCAAATAGAATTGCAATAGTGATTACCGGTCTAGTAACATAGTCAATTGCTTAGGGACAATTTCACAACTCCTACCACCACTTTTCGACACTCGCTATATTTACGTTATTGCTTCTTTGTCTAAACAGCTCCTAGTTTTTATTTACGCGCTCTTTATTATCTTGCAAACCTTTCCTATCACACCTACAAAGTACTTCTAGTTTCATACTTGTTCTAGGTAAAACGAACGTTAAGCGTGCGTAGAGTCATATCAGTGGCCGATAGGACTTGAGAGAGTATTTGTTTTACCTTTAGCTCCTCCTTGGGTTCGACACTCTTACTTATCGAAAGAGGCTACAACTATCCCGTATACTTGCGGGTTATCATTGCTCAATGGGAACAATAGAATTGCAATTCCACCATCAATTTATTAACCATTTAGTTTTTCTGCTTTTGTCAATTCTGGCCGATGCGGGTGGTGTCTTCTCTAGCAATGGACCAGCTTAGATACACGAAAGCTAGAGGCAATAGGGTAAGTAACGATGTAGTGGGTTAGATAGGAAGGAAAGTGAAATGGCCATATGTGACATAGCATTAGCTAATACAATGGAAAATCTTGGGGCCGGATCCAATGATGCTGCCATCGGAGGAAAAGAACAAAGATGGGGTGTCACGCTCGAACTAGGAGAGAGGAAACTACACAAGGAGGTGGACGTAAGGTAAAAGAACATGCAATGTGGTCAGATAGCGGTGTTCGCGCTTCCTTGACACATGTAAGCGATATAAAATTATGTGGCTGACATGTGTCAACAATTTTCCCATCATAATATGTCTGTTAATCTAGAAGCTATCGACTGCAAGTAGTTAGATAGAAAAATATGGAAAACACCGGACAACATTGTGCTCCTTCTCATTTTCTAGTCAGGATGGATCCCACGAAGATGGATGCAGATGTTCTAGTTGTAGTAGTGTTAGGAACAGTTGGTCATATTTGGTATCCCGTGCATTTGTATTTTTGGTCTAGTCCACATCAGATCTCGCTATGTTATCACCACTTTTTAGTGATGAACAAAATAGTATCATCATTAACGGGTTTTGCAGCCGTCATTGACTAGTAATTCATGATGGGCGCACCATTTTACAAGCTTTAGGTTTCGAGAACATCTAAAGTTATTTTTGTTGGGGAACGTAGTAATTTCAAAATTTTCCTACGTACACGCAAGATCATGGTGATGGCATAGCAACGAGAGGGGAGAGTGTTGTCCACGTACCCTCATAGACCATAAGCGGAAGCGTTATGACAACGCGGTTGATGTAGTCGTACGTCTTCATGATCCGACCGATCCAAGTACCGACCGTACGGCACCTCCGAGTTCAGCACATGTTCAGCTCGATGACGATCCCCGGACTCCGATCCAGCAAAGTGTCGGGGATGAGTTCCGTCAGCATGACAGCGTGGTGACGATGATGATGCTCTACCGGCGCAGGGCTTCGCCTAAACTCCGCGACAATATGACCGAGGTGGAATATGGTGGAGGGGGCACCGCACACGGCTAAGTAACGATCCGTAGATCAACTTGTGTGTCTCTATGGTGCCCCCTGCCCCGTATATAAAGGAGCAAGGGGGAGGCCGGCCGGCCCTAGGGGGAGCGCCAAGGAGGGGGGAGTCCTCCTCCTAGTGGGAGTAGGACTCCCCTTTCCTAGTCCCACAAGGAAGGAGGAAGGGGGAAGGAAAGAGAGGGAGAGGGAGAGGGAAAGGGGGGCCGCGCCCCCTCCCCTAGTCCAATTCAGACTCCTCATGGGGGGGGGCGCCACCTCCTGGGCTGCTGCCCTCTCTCTCCCCTCAGGCCCACTAAGGCCCAATACTTCCCCGGGGGGTTCCGGTAACCCCTCAGGCACTCCGGTTTTCTCCGAAATCATCCGGAACACTTCCGGTGTCCGAATATAGTCGTCCAATATATCAATCTTTATGTCTCAACCATTTCGAGACTCCTCGTCATGTCCGTGATCACATCCGGGACTCCGAACAAACTTTGGTACATCAAAACTTATAAACTCATAATAAAACTGTCATCATAACGTTAAGCGTGCGGACCCTACGGGTTCGAGAACTATGTAGACATGACCTAGAACTATTCTCGGTCAATAACCAATAGCGGAACCTGGATGCCCATATTGGCTCCTACATATTCTACGAAGATCTTTATCGGTCAAACCGCATAACAACATACGTTGTTCCCTTTGTCATCGGTATGTTACTTGCCCAAGATTCGATCGTCGGTATCCAATACCTAGTTCAATCTCGTTACCGGCAAGTCTCTTTACTCGTTACGTAATGCATCATTCCGTAACTAACTCATTAGCTACATTGCTTGCAAGGCTTATAGTGATGTGCATTACCGAGAGGGCCCAAAGATACCTCTTCGACAATCGGAGTGACAAAACCTAATCTCGAAATACTCCAACCCAACATGTACCTTTGGAGACACCTATAGTACTCCTTTATAATCACCCAGTTACGTTGTGACGTTTGGTAGCACCCAAAGTGTTCCTCCGGTAAACGGGAGTTGCATAATCTCATAGTTACAGGAAAATGTATAAGTCATGATGAAAGCAATAGCAATATACTAAACCATCAAGTGCTAGGCTAACGGAATGGGTCATGTCAATCACATCATTCTTCTAATGATGTGATCCCATTAATCAAATGACAACACATGCCTACGGTTAGGAAACATAACTATCTTTGATTAATGAGCTAGTCAAGTAGAGGCACACTAGTGACGTTATGTTTGTCTATGTATTCACACATGTATCATGTTTCCGGTTTAATACAATTCTAGCATGAATAATAAACATTTATCATGATATGAGGAAATAAATAATAACTTTATTATTGCCTCTAGGGCATATTTCCTTCAGTCTCCCACTTGCACTAGAGTCAATAATCTATATTACACAGTAACGATTCTAACACCCATGGAGTCTTGGTGTTGATCATGTTTTGCTCGTGAGAGAGGCTTAGTCAATGGGTTTGCAACATTCAGATCCGTATGTATCTTGCAAATCTCTATGTCTCCCACCTGGACTTGGTCCCGGATGGAATTGAAGTGTCTCTTGATATGCTTGGTCCTCTTGTGAAATCTGGATTCCTTTGCCAAGGCAATTGCACCAGTATTGTCACAGAAGATCTTCATTGGTACCGATGCACTAGGTATGACACCTAGATCGGAAATGAACTCCTTCATCCAGACTCCTTCATTTGCTGCTTTCGAAGCAGCTATGTACTCCGCTTCACATGTAGATCCCGCCACGACGCTTTGTTTAGAACTGCACTAACTTACAGATCCACCATTTAATAAAAACACGTATCCGGTTTGCGATTTAGAATCGTCCAGGTCAGTGTCAAAGCTTGTATCGACGTAACCTTTTACGACAAGCTCTTTGTCACCTCCATATACGAGAAACATATCCTTAGTCCTTTTCGGTATTTCAGATGTTCTTGACCGCTGTCGATGATCCACTCTGGATTACTTTGGTACCTACCTGCCAAGCTTATTGCTAAGCACACGTCAGGTTTGATACACAGCATTGCATACATGATAGAGCCTATGGCTGAAGCATAGGGAACATCTTTCATTTTCTCTCTATCTTCTGCTGTGGTCGGGCATTGAGTCTGACTCAATTTCACACCTTGTAGCACGGGCAAGAACCCTTTCTTTGCCTGATCCATTTTGAACTTTTTCAAAACTTTATCAAGGTATGTGTTTTGTAAAAGTCCAATTAAGCGTCTTGATCTATCTCTATAAATCTTGATGCCCAATATATAAGCAGCTTCATCGAGGTCTTTCATAGAAAAACTTTTATTCAAGTATCCCTTTATGCTATCCAGAAATTCTATATCATTTCCAATTAATAATATGTCATCTACATATAATATCAGAAATGCTAAAGAGCTCCCACTCACTTTCTTGTAAATACAGGCTTCTCCAAAAGTCTATATAAAACCATATGCTTTGATCACACTATCAAAGCATTTATTCCAACTCCGAGATGCTTGCACCTGTCCATAGATGGATCGCTGGAGCTTGCACACTTTGTTAGCACCTTTTGGATCAACAAAACCTTCTGGTTGCATCATATACAACTCTTCTTCCAGAAATCCATTCAAGAATGCAGTTTTGATATCCATTTGCCAAATTTCATAATCATAAAATGCGGCAATTGCTAACATGATTCGGACAGACTTAAGCATCGCTACGGGTGAGAAAGTCTCATCATAGTCAACCCCTTGAACTTGTCAAAAACCTTTTGCAACAAGTCGAGCTTTATAGACAGTTACATTACCATCAGCGTCAGTCTTCTTCTTAAAGATCCATTTATTCTCAATGGCTTGCCGATCATTGGGCAAGTCAACCAAAGTCCATACTTTGTTCCCATACATGGATCCCATCTCAGATTTCATGGCCTCTAGCCATTTTATGGAATCGGGCTCATCATCGCTTCCTCATAGTTCGTAGGTTCATCATGGTCAAGTAACATGACTTCGAAATAGGATTACCGTACCACTCGGTGTGGATCTTATTCGGTAGACCTCTGAGGTTCAAGAGAAACTTGATCTGAAGTTTCATGATCAATATCATTAGCTTCCTCACTAATTGGTGTAGTTGTCACAGGAACCGGTTCTTGTGATGAACTATTTTCCTATAAGGGAGCAGGTATAGCTACCTCATCAAGTGCTACTTTCCTCCCACTCACTTCTTTCAAGAGAAACTCCTTCTCTAGAAAGGATCTGAATTTAGCAACGAAAATCTTGCGCTCAGATCTGTGATAGAAGGTGTACCCAACAGTTTCTTTTGGGTATCCTATGAAGACACATTTCTCCGATTTGGACTCGAGCTTATCTGGTTGAAGTTTCTTCACATAAGCATCGCAGCCCCAAACTTTAAGAAACGACAACTTTGGTTTCTTGCCAAACCACAGTTCATGAGATGTCGTCTCAACGGATTTTGATGGTGCCCTATTTAACGTGAATGCAGCCGTCTCTAAAGCATAACCCCAAAACGATAGCGGTAAATCAGTAAGAGACATCATAGATCGCACCATATCTAGTAAAGTACGATTACGACGTTCGGACACACCATTTTGTTGTGGTGTTCCGGGTGGCGTGAGTTGCAAAACTATTCCGCATTGTTTCAAGTGTAGACCAAACTCATAACTCAAATATTCTCCTCCACGATCAGATCGTAGAAATTTTATTTTCTTGTTACGATGATTTTCCACTTCACTCTAAAATTCGTTGAACTTTTCAAATGTTTCAGACTTGTGTTTCATTAAGTAGATATACCCATATCTGCTCAAATCATCTGTGAAGGTGAGAAAATAACGATACCTGCCGCGAGCGTCAACATTCATTGGACCACAAACATCAGTATCTATGATTTCCAACAAATGAGTTGCTCGCTCCATAGTTCCGAAGAACTGCGTTTTAGTCATCTTGCCCATGAGGCACGGTTCGCAAGTACCAAGTGATTCATAATCAAGTGATTCCAAAAGCCCATCAGTATGGAGTTTCTTCATGCGCTTTTCACCGATATGACCTAAACGGCAGTGCCACAAATAAGTTGCACTATCATTATCAACTCTGCATCTTTTGGTTTTAACACCATGAATATGTGTATCACTACTATCGAGATTCAATCAAAATAGACCACTCTTCAAGGGTGCACGACCATAAAAGATATTACTCATATAAATAGAACAACCATTATTCTCTGACTTAAATGAATAACTGTCTCGCATCAAACAAGATCCAGATATAATGTTCATGCTCAACGCTGGCACCAAATAAAAATTATTTAGGTCTAAAACTAATCCCGATGGTAGATGTAGAGGTAGCGTGCCGACCGCGATCACATCGACTTTGGAACCATTTCCCACGCGCATCGTCACCTCATCCTTAGCCAATCTTCGCAATCCATAGTCCCCTGTTTGAGTTGCAAATATTAGCAATGTAACCAAGATCAAATACCCACGTGCTACTGCGAGCATTAGTAAGGTACACATCAATAACATGTATATCACATATACCTTTGTCCACTTTGCCATCCTTCTTATCCGCCAAATACTTGGGGCAGTTCCGCTTCCAGTGTCCAGTCTGCTTGCAGTAGAAGCACTCAGTTTCAGGCTTAGGTCCAGACTTGGGTTTCTTCTCTTGAGCAGCAACATTTTTGCTGTTCTTCTTGAAGTTCCCCTTCTTCTTCCCTTTGCCCTTTTTCTTAAAACTGGTGGTCTTGTTAACCATCAACACTTGATACTCCTTCTTAATTTCTACCTCCGCGGCTTTTAGCATTGCGAAGAGCTCGGGAATAGTCTTGTTCATCCCTTGCATATTATAGTTCATCACGAAGCTCTTGTAGCTTGGTGGCGATGATTGAAGAATTCATCAATGACACTATCATCGGAAGATTAACTCCCGGTTGAATCAAGTGATTATTATACCCGCACATTTTGAGTATGTGTTCACCGATAGAACTATTCTCCTCCATCTTGCAGTTATAGAACTTATTGGAGACTTCATATCTCTCAATCCGGGCATTTGCTTGAAATATTAACTTCAACTCCTGGAACATCTCATATGCTCCATGACGTTCAAAACGTCGTTGAAGACCCGGTTCTAAGCCGTAAAGCATGGCACACTGAACTATCGAGTAGTCATCAGCTTTGCTCTACCAGACGTTCTTAACGTCATCAGTTGCATCAGCAGCAGGCCTGGCACCCAGCGGTGCTTCCAGGACGTAATTCTTTTGTGCAGCAATGAGGATAATCCTCAGGTTACGGACCCAGTCCGTGTAATTGCTACCATCATCTTTGAATTTTGCTTTCCCAAGGAACACATTAAAATTCAACGGAACAACGGCACGAGCCATCTATCTACAACAAACATAGACAAGCAAAATACTATCAGGTACTAAGTTCATGATAAATTTAAGTTCAATTAATCATATTACTTAAAACTCCCACTTAGATAGACATCCCTCTAATCCTCTAAGTGATTACGTGATCCATATCAACTACACCATGTCCGATTGTCACGTGAGATGGAGTAGTTTCAACGGTGAACATCAATATGTTGATCATATCTACTATATGATTCACGCTTGACCTTTCGGTCTATGTGTTCCGAGGCCATATCTGTTATATGCTAGGCTCGTCAAGTTTAACATGAGTATTCCGTGTGTGCAACTGTTTTGCACCCGTTGTATTTGAACGTAGAGCCTATCACACCCGATCATCATGTGGTGTCTCAGCACCAAGAACTTTCGCAACGGTGCATACTCAGGGAGAACACTTCTTGATAATTTTAGTGAGAGATCATCTTAAAATGCTACCGTCAATCAAAGCAAGATAGGATGCATAAAGGATAAACATCACATGCAATCAATATAAGTGATATGATATGGTCATCATCATCTTGTGCTTGTGATCTCCATCTTCGAAGCACCGTCGTGATCACCATCGTCACCGGCGCGACACCTTGATCTCCATCGTAGCATCATTGTCGTTACGCCATCTATTGCTTCTACGACTATCGCTACCGCTTAGTGATAAAGTAAAGCAATTACAGGGCGTTTGCATTTCATACAATAAAGCGACAACCATATGGCTTCTGCGAGTTGCCGATAACTTCGGTTACAAAACATGATCATCTCATACAATAAAATATAGCATCACGTCTTGACCATATCACATCACAACATGCCCTGCAAAATCAAGTTAGACGTCCTCTACTTTGTTGTTGCAAATTTTACGTGGCTGCTACGGGCTTAGCAAGAACCATTCTTACCTACGCATCAAAACCACAACGATAGTTCGTCAAGTTAGTGATGTTTTAACCTTCGCAAGGACCGGGCATAGCCACACTCGATTCAGCTAAAGTGAGAGAGACAGACACCCGCCAGCCACCTTTAAGCACGAGTGCTCGTAATGGTCAAACCAGTCTCGCGTAAGCGTACGCGTAATGTCGGTCCAGGCCGCTTCATCTCACAATACCGCCGAACCAAAGTATGACAAGCTGGTAAGCAGTATGACTTGTATCGCCCACAACTCACTTGTGTTTTACTCGTGCATATGACATCTACGCATAAAACCTGGCTCGGATGCCACTGTTGGGGAACGTAGTAATTTCAAAATTTTCCTACGTACACGCAAGATCATGGTGATGGCATAGCAACGAGAGGGGAGAATGTTGTCCACGTACCCTCGTAGACCGTAAGCGGAAGCGTTATGACAACGCGGTTGATGTAGTCGTACGTCTTCATGATCCGACCGATCCAAGTACCGAACGTACGGCACCTCCGAGTTCAGCACACGTTCAGCTCGATGACGATCCCCGGACTCCGATCCAGCAAAGTGTCGGGGATGAGTTCCGTCAGCACAACGGCATGGTGACGATGATGATGCTCTACCAGCGCAGGGCTTCGCCTAAACTCCGCGACGATATGACTGAGGTGGAATATGGTGGAGGGGGCACCGCACACGGCTAAGGAACGATCCGTAGGTCAACTTCTGTTTCTCTAGGGTGCCCACCTGCCCCCGTATATAAAGGAGCAATGGGGGAGGCCAGCCGGCCCTAGGGGGCGCGCCAAGGACGGGGGAGTCCTCCTCCTAGTGGGAGTAGGACTCCCCTTTCCTAGTCCCACTAGGAAGGAGGAAGGAGGAAGGAAAGAGGGGGAGAGGGAGAGGGAAAGGGGGGCCGCGCCCCCTCCCCTAGTCCAATTCAGACTCCTCATGGGGGGGGGCCACCTCCTGGGCTGCTGCCCTCTCTCTCCCCTCAGGCCCACTAAGGCCCAATACTTCCCCGGGGGGTTCCGGTAACCCCTCCGGCACTCCGGTTTTCTCCGAAATAACCCGGAACACTTCTGGTGTCCGAATATAGTCGTCCAATATATCAATCTTTATGTCTCGACCATTTTGAGACTACTCGTCATGTCCGTGATCACATCCGGGACTCTGAACAAACTTCGGTACATCAAAACTTATAAACTTATAATAAAAATGTCATCGTAACGTTAAGCGTGCGGACCCTACGGGTTCGAGAACTATGTAGACATGACCTAGAACTATTCTCGGTCAATAACCAATAGCGGAACCTGGATGCCCATATTGGCTACTACATATTCTACGAAGTTCTTTATCGGTCAAACCGCATAACAACATACGTTGTTCCCTTTGTCATCGGTATGTTACTTGCCCAAGATTCGATCGTCGGTATCCAATACCTAGTTCAATCTCGTTACCGGCAAGTCTCTTTACTCGTTATGTAATGCATCATTCCGTAACTAACTCATTAGCTACATTGCTTGCAAGGCTTATAGTGATGTGCATTACCGAGAGGGCCCAGAGATACCTTTCCGACAATCGGAGTGACAAAACCTAATCTCGAAATACGCCAACCCAACATGTACCTTTGGAGACACCTGTAGTACTCCTTTATAATCACCCAGTTACGTTGTGACGTTTGGTAGCACCCAAAGTGTTCCTCCGGTAAAAGGGAGTTGCATAATCTCATAGTACAGGAACATGTATAACTCATGAAGAAAGCAATAGCAATATACTAAACGATCAAGTGTTAGGCTAACAGAATGGGTCATGTCAATCACATCATTCTTCTAATGATGTGATCCCATTAATCAAATGACAACACATGCCTATGGTTAGGAAACATAACCATCTTTGATTAATGAGCTAGTCAAGTAGAGGCATATTAGTGACGTTATGCTTGTCTATGTATTCACACTTGTATCATGTTTCCGGTTAACACAATTCTAGCATGAATAATAAACATTTATCATGATATGAGGAAATAAATAATAACTTTATTATTGCCTCTAGGGAATATTTCCTTCAATTTTTATGTTAGTTGAATCATTTCTCAAATGAAAACTTCAAAAGAAAACACCATAATGGATCACTCAGAATTGCAATCTGTTCGATTGTGCAAGACTGCTATTTTGGCACTTGAGAATGAAAAATGAGCTAGGAAGGTATTCATATCATGTATTATGTTCTATTATGCTATGAGAGTCGAGTTCTTCTATCATTTCCACTTACATAATTATTTTCCCTGCATAATCATATAAACTAACAATATGGCGACAAAATATTCATTTTTAGTTGTACCATGAAAATTTACATACCTGTTATTTGTTAATTATCTCTTCTGATTTGTTTTATTTATGCATGATTTCAAAAGATTACATTATGAAGATATTATAAGTTTCCACTCGGAAGTCCGATACACAACTTTGCAAACAAAATCATTATATATTGATTTATATTTGGTTTACTCGAAACCTTTACAGAATAAGCAGTTTCATGTGCAAATTATGGAACAGAGGCAATATCTTCCTCTCTTTTTATACAATTGTTGTTGCAAGTTGCAACAGATAAGATATTAGTTTTCTAAATTTCATGTCGTCACACTTTGTTAATTTAGGAAACTAGGGTCTCGTAGGCTCCACAAAGTGTTGTCACTGAATTAACTCCAGTGTGATTACACTTGCAGTATTAATTACTATGTGATAAAAATATGAGAAACGCCAATTAGTCTGTTGCTGCATCTTTGTAGCATGCAGGCGGTCCACAGATGTCGCATCCTAGCAGAACATCGACGGCTAGGTAAGTGGAACCCCACTGTTATTAGTTCCCCATTGACTTCAGTCTAAACAAAAGTATGCAGGGAATGACAACCAAATAGTACATAATATTGGTGCAACAAGAAAAGTAGCTCGTTCACTCTAAGTAGGCATCATGGAACCATCTTAATACTGCCATTTGGTATGTAGATCACCTGGTTAAGCCATTGGCACTTTACAGTTTAGGCAATCTAGAGATCCCTAAAATTTTATTCAAACTTGTGACACAGAATGTAGACCTGTACGTTGCTTCTGAAATTTGTAAAACAAGAGTTTTGCAGAATACTTGATCGTGCAAGTTCGGTTATATTATTCTCATAGAAGATTCATAGCCAAATAGCATGGCCAGCCTGTATTTTTGTGTTGCTTGTTCGTTGACTAATCATCAGCTTGCTCATAGGTTGAAGTACTTGACTTTCGTGCTTAAAAGAATACTAGTAAGTGTGATGTGAAGTTCATGTATGTCCACTTACCTTGTACCATGTTTGTCCACAAGAACTTTATAATCGTGGTGGTTAGGACTATGTACACTGACTCTTATATATATATATATAGGGTGGGTCTATTCTAATAACACCCCTTAAGACCTTATTCTGCACATCAAAACTTCTTATTACGCTAATGATTCGCATCAAGAACAAAACGCGGTTTAACGAAGCATGCAGACAATTAAAAAGAAAACCATCCCCACCTACCACCACCATCTCAACCCACCCCCGCACCACTCCCCGTGGTCAAACAGGGCTTCCCCCACCTCCCAATCCAACCACCAGGCGGCGCCACCCGCCCCGGCCACCAACCACCCCCCGTCGCCCGCCGCCAGCCACCACCCTGCGCCGCCCGCCGACGGCCATAACCACGCGCCACCCGCCCCGACCAGAACCACGCGCCGCCCGCCTCAGCCACCACCCACCCCCCTCGGCCACTACGAGACAGAGCCGGATCCAGGCCGCGCCGGGCCCCCGTGACGTCCCTGCGCCGGATCGAGGCCACGACGGCCCCACACGACGCCCTGCTACCGGAGCCAGGCCGCGCTGGCCTCCCGCCGCCCCACCTGCTCCCCACCGGATGCGCCTCCGCCGTGCACTGCACCGGTGTGGGAGGACACCAGTCGGGGGCAGCCCTCCCACGATGCTCCAAGCTCGCGAGGATGGGCGCCCGGCTGAATCCATGCCTCCACCGCCACCCCGCCGCTACCTTTCTCCCATCCGGTGCCCCGCTTGCTCCCCTCCCCAGCACGCTCTCCACCCATCGACTGCAGATCCACACGGCAGTACCACGGGCTTCACTCCCGTCGTCGGCAGGTTCGTGCAGTGTAGTTCGCCGGTGGGTGCAGTCCATGGCTGCCTCTCCTCTGTGTCCCTCCTTCCACAAGCCAGCTCCGCCGGCACCTCTGCTACGCGTTGTGGGCTATGCAGTATGTCATGCCATCGTACATCACCTCTGCTCCGCTCTCATGTTGTTCTCCGCTGATGCAGTGCACTTTGCTTTCCCAACGCAGGGCGTATTGGTCGTCGGTGCAGTCCGCCGGCACGCGGCCGAATGCCCCATGTCCTGCTTTTCCCCTGCCAAATCCACTCTGCTTCCCCTGAGTTCGTGCGTACGAGGTTCTGCACTGCATCGAGCTCCCCAGGATACCAAATTGTGATTCACTTTTCGATTCAGAAAAAAAAGGCGTTGTGCAAATTTCTAGGGGACTAGAAGTTCATGTATTTTTTTGAAAAATTCACTGTCCCTTGGAGAGGTTCGCTCCTCTGACTGTTGTGGTTCACCCTATTCCACGTGAACCAAAACAAAAGAGACACAAAAGAAAATGTCCCCTGGTAGTATAGGAGAGAGCGGTTTGCTTCTATGGGACTAGAGGTTCACTCCACACAAAATGCAGCGCAATGTGATGTTTTTTAAAAATGTATGAAGTTCACTACTCTCCAAGTGCAAAACACACGAGAAAAAAATTGTGTCAAAAAACTGTCGTTCACTTCTATTCGCTAAGAGGTTCGCTTCCCCTCATGTGGTTCACTACTCTCGTGGCACACAATCAAGATCTCACAGAGAGAAAAAATGTTGTAAAAGAAAGTTAAGAAAAGGCAGAAAAATCATGAAGTTCATTTTTTGTAGTGTTGCATTCAATTTTGGTACTGCTCGCAGTTTACTTACCTCCAATGTGAAGTGCAGAAAAAAAATGTTACAGGAATGACAAAACAAAGCAATACTATTCACTTCTCGATAGTGTTGTGGTTCACCTTCTTGTCTTAGAAAATTTACGTCCGACAAAACAAATTATGCAGCTCGCTTGCCCATCTGATGTAGTGCACTTCTTGATAGTGTTGTGGTTCATTTACACCGTATGTGAAGTGCACTCTATTCACTCGTCCTTCAAAAATTTTCGTTTAAATAAAAGAAACCATGCAGTTCTCTTACCCGTTTGATGCAGTGCGGTTTTTCGTCCAATGTAGTGCGGTTTTAAGTCGGATAAAGTACCCACGTCGATTTAGGTGTCGCGAAAAAACAGAGTGTCCGCATTTCGGTAAATTCGAAATTCCTCTTAAACCGTAAAGAATTAGGGAGAGTGTTCTACATGAAAAAGTTGCGCCTCGTTGATACCTTTTCAACGGCGTATCGTTTGAATCATTCCGACCAGCGGTTTGCAAAAGTTTCGCGAAAAACGGCCGCTGCCACTCGTCGTCCGCCACACGATTTTCAAAATTAACTTAAAACAATAAGGAATCTCAAAAATATTTCAACATATGAAAGTTGCGCCTCGTTCGTAGCTTTCCAACAGCGTATCACACGCCTCATTTCGACAAATGGTTCAAAAACTGGAACGAAAACAATACCGAAAATTTTAAAAAACTTGAAAAATAGAGTTCCGCGATTTAGTAAATTTGAAACTGCTCTTAAACCATAATGAATTAGAGAAAGATTTATATATGAAAAAGATGCGCCTCGACGATATCTATCCAACAGCGTATCATTTGCTTCATTCCGACAAGCGGTTTAGAAAAAAAGCGAAAAAACGCTCGTTGCCACTCGTCATCCCCCGCACTATTTTCAAAACTGCTCTTAAACCGTGTGGAATCTCGAAAAGTGTTTAACATGTCGAAGTTGGGCCTAATCCATAGCTTTTCAATGGTATATTACACGCCTCATACCGATAAACGGTAAAAAGATAATGGGATTTTAATTTGTGAAGCATTTTCAGAATAGAGGACCAAAAGGCTGATTTAGGAGTGTTGGGAGTGGAGTCCAAATAGAAGAATCCTGGAACTATTTGGATTGAAGCACAAGATATAACATTGAATCGTGGGCTTTAGCATGTCTCCAGGTAGCAGCAATAATAAGTCCTTCAGTACTGGCTTGCAAATTTTTTATACTTGACCCTCCTTTTGTTTGGAGTTGCATATATCCTTCCAAGATGTGAGGCAAAGGCTCCTATTAGTTGTTTTCTCTGATTCTTGTCCACCAAAAAATCCTAGTAATGGCAGTGAGTTTAGCAATGAACTTTTTTGTGAATAAAATGTTGGCATATAATATATAGGAATGGCAGAAAAAACAGATCTGATGAGCTCAAGTCTAGCTGCATGAGAAAGCATATTAGCCTTGTAAGCTGGAAGTTTATTCATAAATTTATCACGCACAAAAATATAAGATGCAACTCTATTATTAGTCGGGAGAATAAGAGGGTGTCCCAAATGAGTGAAGTTACAATCCATGATAGAGACAGGAAAGATATTCTGACTATCTGCCTTAATAGCTTCATTAACATGTGATTTTAAAAGAATGGCAGATTTAGTCCAAATTGAAATTTGACCTGAAAAGAGCACAAAAATGATGAATAATATGAGCCATGTACCTTGCTTCCTGAATAGTGGCTTGCCCGCAAACATGGAGATAGTCTATAAATACAAGAGAGTGAATAGGAGGGCAATTTGGTCCAAATAAAATTCCCTTAACATGGTTAGCGAACAAAGTATTATTAAGATCCAGAGACAAATTCACTGATAACAAGAACAAACAAGTAAGGAGACTGTTCGCACACGAACACGTCACCGTGTACCTCCAACGCCGAGGGTGATGCACCGCAGCTCACGTTGAAGGAGACCTGGCCGGAAGCGCGGTACGCAGGCAATCCGGCGGGTGCTTTTGAGGACCCGAAACCCCACACGCCCGGGAGGGACCCCGTCTGGGCGCGCGGCGGCTATGGGATGCCCTAGGTCGACCTGACCCCCCTAGGGCCTCGAGATTCGCCGCCCTGCAACAAGAAGAACAGACGAAGAACGAGGAAGAAAAAGAACTAGGGTTAAGGAGAAAAGATAAAAGATAAAAAGTGGTAGATGAATTGATCGATTGTATGTTGTTCAATCGGCCGTCACCCCTAAGGTATATAAGAGGCGGCTGGACTTCCCGTGCAAGGAAAAGCTTGGATTCACGTCCAAAACCCTAGTCAAATTCGGATTGGTTTTGTCCAAACTTTCCAAAACTGTTCGGTTTAAACTGGCTGCACCTTGCGGGTCTTTTTTGTGGTGGTAAACGATCTCGGATGGAAACGAGCCCAAAAGCAATTTGACCATTTCGACGAGACAAACAACTTTTATGTGGAACGTTTTTTGATCAGAGGTTATCTTGAGGGTCGAATCGGTCGCAAGAAAACAGCTATCCTCGCGCTACCCATCGCGGGGTGTGTGGTGGGGCGCGCCAGTTTTTGCCTCTGACAGGGCTGTATTCCGATGGCTCTAACTTTTGCATACGAACTCGGATTGGAACGATTTTTATATCAAAATCGATCTTTTCAACGAGACGAAGACAATCCGTGTAGATAATTTTTCCATTTGAGG
Source organism: Aegilops speltoides (assembly GCA_021437245.1). Classification (NCBI taxonomy): domain Eukaryota; kingdom Viridiplantae; phylum Streptophyta; class Magnoliopsida; order Poales; family Poaceae; genus Aegilops; species Aegilops speltoides. The sequence goes on along the minus strand of CM038147.1, from coordinate 91,252,673 downwards.
TGGTCTTGGGGGCTCAATCTCCCAAACTGTACTCTGAATATAAGATCTTAGTACTTTAAGCATAATTTCGGCCGTCGAGATGAAATCGGACGGCTATGACCCAAACTTCAAAGATGTTCATATCAACAATGCGGAACTCTTTCATGAAGATTACTTATCCATTTGAGTCCATCTTAAATAAGTTCTTGACTGTGCCAAAATCTGGTGTCAACACATGCCCCCCTGTTTTTCGGCAAAGCTTGTGTGCCGAAAAATAACTTGCACATAGCTTGCTTTAAGGATGATGTCAACACTTCATCAGCCATTTTGCATATGCCTAGGATGATAAGTTTATATCGGCCATTGTTTGTGTGAATATTTCGATGCAAGTTTGTGTGAAACTTTCCCAACTTCAATAACAATCAAGTGATAAGGTTCCATAGATCAAAACCATCCTCCGAACCATATTGTTCACCCTTTCGCTAGGACTTTGCAGATAATCAATAATGAACTTCCTCCAATCCTTACTTCACCTGCATAAAAGTTTCATTAGTGGCCGAAGCGGTGGGCTTCGGTTCGGCCCCTATGTTGACAAAACCTAGCATCGGCTATTGATAGAAATACAATACACCATAGTTAACATAGTAGCTATATGCTTGCTGTGCCAACTCTTTCAAATTGTCATGTATAGATATATGAACAATTTTAAAGCAACCCAAGGTAAATCTTGCATCTAGTCATATCAAAAGATAAACTATAAGTGATTCGTCAAAACATTGATAACCCTTGGACATTTGTTGCACTACTAATAATGAATCACCGGAAGCCTCAATATGTATAGCACCTAGAGCAAGGAAAAGCTCCAATCTGAATAACAATGCATATTCGGCTTTGATCATTGTGCAAAAATATCTTAAGCGGCATGAGGCTTCACAAACTAGCTTCATATGGAGATAAATAAACAACACCAACACTTTGGCCATTGCTACAAATTGAACCATCAAAATATAATCTCCATAGTACTAGAGAGACAAAGCTGATATCACTTAACATGTACCTTGTCTTGGTTCCAATTGAACTAAGGACGGTGTTAGAATTCCACACCGGCCATGATCAGATAGTTTCTTAGGACGATAGTTAATTATCGGCCATTACCATGAGGTTCATGTAGAATTCATCCATTAAAACATGTATAGCCGAAATAAACAAATAAAATAGCAATAAAATATTTCGGCTCCTTTGTCTAGCAACAAAAATGTTACTAACCAAATGTATAGTGATTTGGTAATACTCTGTCATCATATAGAAAATTATGTTGCATCCATGGATCAAAATAAGTCCATGGAGGGTAGCTGATCATACCTGTGGATGAATTCCATGGCAAAGGCATCAATGGCATTGTTGAAGAAAATGGATGATGTGCTAACCGAAGATTTTGATGTTGGGATGCACAACTTTGGCTTAATTGTTTGTTGCTTCCATCATTCTCCTTCTTCATTTTTATTGTACTTGTTGCAATTGAAGCATGCACATCATTTTTGTTTTGATTGATCCTCTTGGGAACCCATGCCATGTTCTTCTTTCTAAGCTCTTGTGCACTAAGATTTTGTAATTCCTTCTTTTGCCAATACGATAAGCCGAGTGAGCACCTCGACTGTGATTTTGTTTCAACCAATGGCAACTCTTTTTGGGCCTTTTGCACCCTCAACTAATTTTCTTCAGATTTGGCACTCTGATTTTTATCAATTGATTGCTTCACTTCTTTGCCTTTTGTAGCCAATGTCAACACTTTAATTGGCTCTTTGTTTTTTGAGATCAAATCTGAAGTAGCACACTTACGACCATCTCTTTTCATGCGGTAAACTTGCTTTACCATCTCTTTCTTCTTCCTTGAGCTCTGGACCGATTCCTTATGATTGAAACGGTCTTTGATACGTGATTGTTCAAATGTTGATCTTCTTGGAGCTGCATAGTATTGGTGAGATGTTCTAGAATAAGATGGAGAATGTGCCCTTGTACCATACCTGTCCCATGATGAATATGTCTCTATATGAGCATAGGGAGGCATCCACGGCATTGGCATTGGCGGCCCAAAATAAGGATATGAATATGTTGCATTGAAATTATCACTCTGCCAATACCAATCCTCATATTTGTGCCTTGGGGGTGATCTTGGTTTCTTTGCAAGATTTGGCCGATAAGCATTCTTCTCTTCACTCATCTTTTGATATTTATCCAATAGTTCAGCAAAGGTGTTTTTTGATCTCTTACACTTGCGCTTATTTTGGCCTTTGTTTTCTTTTGGGCTGCGTTCATCGATCATTGGATTTGCTTGCTGCCCCCCAGTCCTTGGCGTCTCCATTGTAGCTTCGATGGAATTTTCGCCCTCAAGATTATGTTCATTATGCTCTGCAACAACTTCTTTACTTGAAACCTTGATCCCATCACCTGCAGTTTTTACATTCTCTTTGAATGGTTCGGCTTGAAGCAGCCGATGCAAAAACCTTTTGCCATCGGGACCAATCGGAATAGACTGGTCATCTCTTGGTGTTTCAACAAACTTCAATCGTCCTTTTTCAATTGCCGATTTAACTATTTGCCGAAACATGTTGCAATCCTCAAAATTATGTTTGGACGAATCATGCAACTTACAATACATTTGTCCTTGGATTGATGGCTTAACATGGTGATCGAGAATTGCAATGTAATTATTTTTCAGCAACAAATCAAATATTTGATCACACATGCTTGAATTGAAGGTATACTTCTTGTTTTCTAGCCGATCTTGCTGTTTGAACGGCTTTGGAGATAAGCAAACGAATGGTTCAGATTTGGAATCTCCCCATTCGGCTATGCATTGTGTTTTCCACTCTATCTCCGATGTCTTTGGATAAGATATTGTATTAGCATCGGTTTTCTCAATAGAATTTAACCTTGGCTTTAAATTTCTGAAATGAAGATATTTAGAACATACATGTCTCAGTTGAGACCAAGTGCAAGCCGAGTACGAAATAAGCAAAGCTACCCAACTAGATATGAACTTTAGATAAAGCAACAGGGAAAGCTTTGGTTGTAACAATAAGTCATTATCGGTCTTTATAAATGGTGCAATGGTTTGACCGATATGTTCCATAACAATTTTATTGCTAACAAGTAAATTACCCCTCTTCATTGGTCTTTCAAAATTACTTATGAGAATATTTCTTATAGATGCATCAATAATGACGTTGGGACCAAATCTGAAAATAGGTGAATTACTCGCTATGCATACCTCTTCAAATATATTGGGAGAACATGATGGTGGTGCCATTTGAAGAACATCTCGCTCCATCTTTGGATGGCTCCCCAACACCTTGTCATCATCTTTTTCTTGAATCCATGCATCATTGCTTTGAAGATTTTTGTCGGCCGAACTTTGTTCGGCTACTTGTTCTTGTCCTTGAAGCTTGTCAATTTCTACGGCAGGGAACTCATAGGGCAGGAAGTAGGTTCCATTAAGTTCAGAAAAATCAAGCACCGTTGTTTTCCTATGCTTGACATGCCCTTTCTCAATAATGCTTGCCTCGTTGGATTTGATGGATTCAGAATATATACTACTTGATTCGGATTTTTCGACCGAAGCACTTTCATGTTCCGAATCATCCTTCTTTTCATTGATACTACCAATTGACAATGCTTCTTTTATCTGAGCCAATTCTTTTTCTATTTGTTTCTGACGGCGAGAAGCAAAATTAGCTTTAATCTTTTTCTCAATTTCAGCCCACTCCGGACATGATTGCCCCCCAATGCTTTTAGATTCTTTCGACAATGACACACGGGTGTTGCCAAAATTTTGCAATTGTGTAGGGGGTGTATAATATGATATAGTACTAGGTGAAGGCATATGCATTGTTGTAAGACCATCCTTTTGCTTGCCAATTTTATCAATTGGCAAAGATTCATCTTCTTTCAAAACTCTAGCTTTTATTGCGGCATAATCAGGAAATAGCCCCTTTTCATGTTGTTCAAGGCAAAGAGCACTAATTCTCTTATTTTGGGCTAAACTCTTTAATGCAGCCACCACTACCTCATCCTCTACAATGTTGGGCACAACCGCTCCTGTAAAATTTACATTCATTCGGCTATAACCAGGAAGGTGTGAAGCCGAATTATGAGCATCTACAGTTGTGTATGGTGCCGAAGAATTAGTAACATGAGGTGTAGCATATGACGGTTGAGAGTAACTGGCCGAATAGCCACTAGTAGCATGGCCAATTCTCTCATTCATCGGCATGGTTGGATTACTATATTGCACATTAGCTGCCGATGAATAAAAGGGTGAAACACTTTCTCGTATGGCATTGGAAATTCTAACTTGGGGTGTTTCACATTGATTAATCAAACTCATCATGTTGCTCATCGGTATATGAATTTGCTGGGTTGCCGATGCGTGTGAGTTGGGATACATATGGTGCATGTTACTAATATCATAAGAAGTTGAAGTATATAAATTACTTTGAATCAGCCCTTGCACGTAGTTAGTTGCATGATTGAAAAAACTATGGTTGGCCGATAGAGTATACTCATTGAATGATCTAGTAACACCATATGAATTATTTGCATCTACATAAAGGGATTGGGTATTCATATTACCTTTGTAGACTGCAAACCCTAGATGACGATCTCTTTGTAGCAAGAACGGGCCGGAGACCGTTCGAAGCTTCGTCCCCAGCGGAGTCGCCAAAAAGTGTGTTCGCACACAAACACCTCACTATGTACCTCCAACGCCGAGGGTGATGCACCGCAGCTCACGTTGAAGGAGACCCGGCCGGAAGTGCGGTACGAAGGCAATCCGGCGGGTGCTTTTGAGGATCCGAAACCCCACACGCCCGGGAGGGACCCCGTCTGGGCGCGCGGCGGCTATGGGCTGCCCTAGGTTGACCTGACCCCCCATAGGGCCTCGAGGTTTGCCGCCCTGCAACAAGAAGAACAGACGAAGAACGAGGAAGAAAAAGAACTAGGTTTAAGGAGAAAAGATAAAAGATAAAAAGTGGTAGATGAATTGATCGATTGTGTGTTGTTCAATCGGCCGTCACCCCTCAGGTATATAATAGGCGGCTGAACTTCCCGTGCAAGGAAAAGGCTTGGATTCACGTCCAAAACCCTAGTCAAATTCGGATTGGTTTTGTCCGAACTTTCCAAAACTGTTCGGTTTAAACTGGCTGCACCTTGCGGGTCTTTTTTGTGGTGGTAAACGATCTCGGATGGAAACGAGCCCAAAAGGAATCTTGACCGTTTCGACGGGACGAACAACTTTTATGTTGAACGTTTTTTGATCAGAGGTTATCTTGAGGGTCAAATAGGTAGCGCAAAACAAGCTATCCCTTGCGCTACCCATCAGACAGGGTGTCTGGTGGGGCGCGCCAGTTTTTGCCTCTGACAGGGCTGTATTCTGATGGCTTTAACTTTTGCATACGAACTCGGATTGGAACGATTTTTATATCAAAATCGATCGTTTCGACGATGCGAAGACAACCCGTGTAGATACTTTTTCCATTTGAGGTGGTCTTGGGGGCTCAATCTGGCAAACTGTACTCTGAATATAAGATCTTAGTACTTTGAGCATAATTTTGGCCTTCGAGATGAAATCGGACGGCGATGACCCAAACTTCAAAGATGTTCATATCAACAATGCGGAACTCTTTAATGAAGATCACTTCTCTATTTGAGTCCATCTTAAATAAGTTCTTGACCGTGCCAAAATCTAGTGTCAACAGAGACAAAGGACAACCTTGTCAAAGTTTAATTCTGATGGAAATATAGACACGTTTGTTCTTCTTGGCAGCCCTTGGCATTATTGATTGACCATATGATGTGTACTGAACCATCAACGCCCCTGGGCAGGTGCGTGATCTGTACTCACAGCTTAAAATGTCGGCCTCTGCAGCCATGCAATCTATCATCTTGTTTGCAAACCACATGCACCACTACTCTGCACTCTCTATGTGGGGACCCCGACTCGCAAGTCGTGATCACCGAATGCACGTGTACAGTGATCCCAGAGATCAATGCTCACTGAACACACAGAAGCTGAATAACAAGAGTCTTACATCCATACATATCGTCTTACACAAATAGTGACCAACATGGTCAAGTCTTACATCGATAAAGCCTTAAGGGCTGAACATCAAATGAAACAAAGCAGCGGAAATCGTTGTTGATAAGTAGAACCCATGCCATCTGCCTTAACCCTACAGGCATTCTGACTGGGAATCGTCCTAGTTCGCATGATCGTCTCCAAAGGACTCTTCTTCGAACTCCGGTTCTTCCATGCCTGGTCAATTAAATAACTAGTGGCAAGCCAATGAGTACTTTGAATGTACTCGCAAGCAACCCATGATTTGGTTCAAGGTATAGTAATGCATGACATAGGTAAAGTTTTGCATAAGCTAGTTTTGAGTGCAATGACATGTTCAACATCCTATAAAGCATGCATCAAAAGAATTCAAGTAACCATGAGATCTGGTCACCGATATCAACATAAATAGAGTGGGCACCAACCCATTTATCATAAACAGAGTGGGCACCAACCCATCTCAATCGTGTCAAGTCCTTGGCTTGACCCAAGTCATTTCCATCATCTCACTCACACGGTTAAAAATCCCGGACATAGTTTAAGCAGCACCGCCCAACCATCCTTGACCGTGGACACGGCTATTCGAATAGTTTTACACTCTGCAGAGGTTGCACACTTTACCCACTAGATCCGGGGAACTTCCGTGTCATCCACGACCCGCGGTACCTCAAGTACCCGGGGTAAGCACCCGATCACTACCTTTCCCTAGATGACACTAACATGGAGTCCACTCGATTGGTAGTAACCCCCGTGCCAAACATTTCACAATAATAAAGTTGTGGAGCCTCGCTCCCATATTCATCACATACCACAAGCACGGGGTACCAACGGTGTGTCCGGTGCCCTGTGAAAACAGTCATGGCCGCCCTACCTGGCACGACCCCGTCCCAAGAGAGAGCACCAACTCTCCCCGTCACTAGTAATCGGGCTCCAAGCTAGTATCGGTCTAGGTACTCAACAATGCCCTTTCTCATATAAGGGTAGAGTGGTCGCGCATGTAGGGTTGGGACAGTCATCAAATCTTAAATCTAATCCGTTTTCGAAAACAACACACACTTGCCTCGGTACACCACTTCGTCATCAAGTGGTTACCTTTCTCATCATCTCCCTCGGGCATAAATGGCACCCGATGGGGTTTTCGAAAGTTGTTTGAAAATATTTTGTCTCCATCACATGCATATTCCCGTCCCTTTTTGCGTAGCAAACTACTTAGCATCCTATCTACTCCCATCGTCATAACCCTCATAAGAAGGTAGGGTCATGCACAATGCAAGTGTCAACGAGAAAAGTAACGGAGGCAACCCACCAAAGTGGTTACCCATCCTTCATGATTCCGATGCAACAATAATAAGTGCTATATGACATGCATAAAAAGGGTTTCATAGACATGGTAAAAGGGCTGCTTGCCTGGCTCAACAAAGTCTTCGGGGTCTTCAAAGTCTTCTGGTCCAACTCCTTCGTCAGCAACGCAATCTATCGTCGCAAAATAATAACGGGAAAATAAGGCAATAATAAAACAGAAAAATCAAAGTGCTCAGAAAAATGTCAACTCTTTTTGTAAAATATTGGATGGAAATATGAGATGGGGAAACTTGCTAGTTTTGGATTTGGAGTGGTGGAACAGGAGATATGGATTTTCAGAGGCACATTTAAATGCTAAAAATCTCATTTAAATATTTTCAGTGAAGAAAGGTTGGTTGGATTTGAATGAAAGTTGCACCATTAAATAGGTTGCAATATTCTAGGAATTTAGGAGTTGGAATTATTGCATTTGGATAAATATTGTGTCATGTGGAATTTTTGGAATAAGTGACAGAAAGGAAAAAGAAAAGAGGCACTTTGTGCTGCCGGGCCGTAACAGCCAAGGGCAGGCAGCCCACCAGCCAATGAGGCCGGCCAAGTGAAACCAGCGCCAGCACATGCATGCAAGGCCAGTTTTCAAACCTGACGAGCGGGGCCCAGCTGCCAGTGGGAGAGAGGGGGCGAGAGAGAGGTGAGGATGATAGGCGGGGCCCACCTGTCATCACTAACCCGTGGACAGGCGGGTCGCGGTGCTCACCGGCGACGATGCAGACGACGGCGAGCTCCGGCGAGTGCGGGGATGGCTTCAGGGGGCCGCCGCACGTCGGTGGGTGGTGGACTTGGCGCGAGGGTGCACTGTTCGCCGGCGACGAGGTTCATGGCGGAGGAGCTGGAGGCGGTGGTTCGGTCGTTTCCGCAGCTACAGAGAGGGGAAACGAGGGAAAAGAGTCGAGGGATGTAGGGGTTCGGATCGAGGCAAAGGAGGAGCGGGGGAGGCTTATACCTCGCGATCTCCGGCGAGCCGACGCAGCGGAGCTCGAGCTCGATCTCGAGCTCGGGCGGCTTTGGGGGCGAACTGGGGTGCAGGGGGAGGTGTTGGTGGTGCAGAGCGAGGGTGAGGTGGAAGGGCTCGGGGAGGCCTTTTTATAGGCGAGCGGCGGTCCACCGTGGGCTCGTGCGCCGGCGGGCTCGTGCTTGTCGCTACGGGCCTCGGGAGGGGCTGGCGCCGTGTCTAGGGCGTTCGTGGGGTCGTCTACGCCCGAGGGAAGAAGGAGAGAGAGAGCGGGGGCGGAGGCACTGCGTGTGAGCACGCTCACTGTGCGCTTCAGGCGGCCTTGTTCGCTAGCGCTGAGGCGCGGGAGAAGAGAGAGGAGGGGGACAGCGTCGTGGCGTGTCGTGGACGTCGAGGTGCCTCGGTGGCGCGAGGGAAGGCCCGAGGTGGCCGGAGCCGTTAGGCGGAGGGCGGCTCTGATGCCTAGTCGCCTTGAAGCGCTTGGGCGCAGCAGCGTATGGCATGCCATGGCATATTATATGCCCAATGGTATGCGACACCGATGTCCATAGTGCGGGAGGTAGTAAAGAAGGAGGGGAGGCATTGGATGCCTGGATGGCCACTGGGGTGAGGAGAGAGGTGAGGAAGTGGGAGAAAGGGCTGTCCAGAGAGAGAAAGAGGGGTTTCACCCCTCAATTATTGAGCTGGGGGCTTGCCATTGTTACTGGAGGTGAAAGGGGTCTAGGAGGAGCTGTGGTAAAAATTAGAGCTCACCAAGAATAGTGTAAGGGGTCAAAACAGTGGTTTTTGCAAAATGTCAGAAGGTGTTTGATAGAGTTTTGAGCAAGCAAATGGACTCCAATTGCCATGAGACTCCACAAGGTGAAATTACTCATATAAATGTAGCCTTCCACCAATTTGGAGATTATTTGGGCAAAGTTGCCAATGCAACTTTTGCAAACCCTAGAAATGAGCAGAAATGGATTTGTGTAGATCCAGTGGAGTAGATCATTTCTCCTTGATGTACCACTTGATGTGGTAGCCTCATTTGGTCATGTGATCATGCTCACAAAAGTTGGGGTCTTGGAGAAGAAGTTGGTAGAACAAAGTTGTTCAAATTTGATTACAGTCGAGAGGGTTTTGAGGCACTTGACCAAGATTTCCTCTTCTCCAACCTGTGCCATTTGGTCTAGATGCATCATTGGACCCCTGAAGCATGTTGACCAAGTTTGAGCACATTGGGACACATTTGGCAATGTAAAGTTGATCAAACTTCAGAATGGACAGAAATAGTTTTGAGGGGTTTTGATGATGTTATCTTGTTCTCCAAGTCATGAGACTTGGCAAGATCATCTAATTTGTCATATGTGACATGATAGAATTTTCCTGGAATATTTGAAGAATATTTCCTTTGTAAATATTTCAAAAGCTTGAAATATCCAGGAAGGGTTTTAGAGGGATTTGACCAATATTTTGAACATGACCATGTGTTGAAACTCTTATATATGGACAATATATGTCCTATGAGTTTCCCTAAATTTTGTCAAATATTTTTAAAACAATAAAATAATTTTTCCTATTAAAGACCATTTCTGGCCTTAAGAAAAAGCTTTTAAATAAAATAGTAAAACAACTTTTAAAATTATATTTTGTGGTTTCGGGTATCCTATATCTAATAGGAGTCAAATATATTTTTGGAAAGATTTTTACTGCCCTTAATCAAGTACTTGCTGTGCAAATCTTAATTCAAGGGTTTTTGGAAAGCTAATTTTAGAAAATACTTTTTGGCCAAATTATTTTTGTAAGAAAATACTATATTGCTCTACACACATGGCATGATCATTGGACAGAAGTTTGGGGCAAGGAGATGAAGTATAGAAGGTGGAGTGGTTGACTATTAAGAGCACTTGAAAACCACATAGGGAAAGCCAACACCAAATAAAAGCCAAATAAAGCAAAAAGTTTTTGTTGGACCAAAATTCCATGCTTTATTTATGAAAATGAAATGTTACAAAATGCAGGGTGTGACAGACCTACCCCCCTTACAAGAATCTCGTCCCCGAGATTCCTAAACTAGGCTTTAAAGAGATACGGAAACTCGGATCTAAGGTAGTCTTCACGCTCCCAAGTTGCTTCTGCTTCAGTGTGGTTGCTCCATTGGACCTTGAAGTACTTGATGCTTTGGCTTCGAGTGCGTCGCTCAGCCTCATCCAGAATGCAGATGGGCGTCTCACGATAAGTCAAATCAGGCTGAAGGTCAATGGCTTGGTGATTGACGTCCTTGTAGAGATCAGGCTTGTCTGGAACTTGGAGACACTTCCGGAGTTGTGACACGTGGAACACGTCGTGCACATCAGAAAGTTCAGGTGGAAGTTCCAACTGGTAAGCCACTTCTCCTCGTCGCTCCACGATCTTGAAGGGGCCAATGTATCTTGGAGCGAGCTTTCCTTTGACATGGAAGCGCTGGGCTCCTTTGAGAGGGGTGACCCGGAGATAGACATGGTCTCCAATTCGGAAGTTTATGTCTCTACGACGAGAGTCAGCGTAGCTCTTCTGTCTTGACTTGGCAGACTTCAGACGTTCTCTGACAAGTTGGACTTGCTCTTCGGCTTCACGGAGGATATCTGGCCCAAAGACAAGTCCTTCACCGGTCTCTGACCAATTGAGAGGTGTACGGCACTTCCGCCCGTATAACACTTCAAATGGTGCCATCTGAAGGCTTGCCTGGTAATTGTTGTTGTAAGAGAACTCGGCGAAAGGGAGGCAATCTTCCCACTTAGCTCCATAAGCTAAGACACAGGCTCGGAGCATGTCTTGAGTATTTGATTCACTCGCTCTGTCGACCTCCGGTCTGTGGGTGGAAGCGATCTTGAAGGACAGCTTGGTCCCCATGGCCTCTGGAATTTCTTCCAAAACCTTGAGGTGAACTGGGTTCCTCGATCTGACACAATCTCCTTGGGAACACCATGAAGGCTCACGATTCGGTTGATGTAGAGAGTTGCCAGCTGGTTGCCGTCATGGGTAGTCTTAACCGGAATGAAATGGGCCACTTTGGTCAAATGATCGACTATGACCCAGATGGAGTCATGTCCCTTGTTTGACCTAGGTAGTCCAGTGATGAAATCCATCCCGACTTTATCCCATTTCCACTCGGGAACCTTGAGTGGTTGGAGTAATCCAGCAGGTCGCTGATGTTCAGCTTTGACTCTCTGGCATACGTCACACTTTGCAACATAGGTGGCAATCTCCCTTTTCATCCCGTGCCACCAAAATCTTTCCTTCAGGTCTTGATACATCTTGGTGCCTCCAGGGTGGATGGAATATGGGCTATCATGAGCTTCTTGCAAGATCAGGTTCTTGAGCTCAACCTTGTTGGGCACGCAGATGCGATTCCCAAACCACACAATTCCTTCCCCATCCTCTGAGAATCCTGAGGCCTTGCCTGCCTTGATCTTCCTCTTGATGCCTTCAATACTCTCATGCCCCTTCTGAGCTTTCTTGATATCATCCATCAAGGTAGGCTTAACTTCGAGGTTGGCCAAGAATCCTGGTGCAACCAGTTCCAACCCGAAGCTTTCAAGTTCTTCATACAAGGCGGGTAGCTTGTGCTTTAGCATAGCATTCAAGGAGCAAGCCTTCCTGCTCAACGCATCTGCTACCACATTAGCCTTTCCAGGGTGGTATTGAACACTGAGGTCGTAATCCTTTATCAACTCCAGCCATCTTCTCTGCCTCATGTTCAATTCCCTTTGAGTGAAAATATACTTCAGACTTTTGTGGTCCGTGTATATTTCACATCGCTTACCCAAGAGGTAATGTCGCCAAGTCTTCAGAGCATGAACCACTGCTGCTAGCTCGAGGTCGTGAGTAGCATAGTTCTCTTCGTGAGGTCGTAGTTGCCTTGAAAGGTAGGCTACGACTCTGCCTTCTTGCATCAGAACACCTCCCAGTCCGATTCTTGACGCATCACAATATATCACAAACTCCTTGTGTATATCCGTGTGGCGAGCTGAGGGCGATGGTTAGCCTCTTCTTGACTCTGGAAGCTCTCTTCGCGCTTCGGTGTCCATTCGAACTTCTTGTCCTTCTTCAAGAGCTGAGTCATGGGTCGGCAATGCTCGAGAATCCTTCAACGAACTTTCGGTAATATCCTACGAGTCCGAGGAAGCTTGACTTCCTTCACATTGCTCGGGATTGCCATTCGATCACGGCTTCAATCTTAGCGAGGTCGATTGACAATCCCTCTTCGCTAGAACATGACCCAGAATCCAACTTCACGCAGCCGAATTAACACTTGCTGAACTTGGCATACAGCTTGGTGCTCTCGAAGCTTGTCTAGGACCATCCTCAAGTGTTGCTCGTGTTCTTCTTCCGACTTCGAGAAGACAAGGATGTCATCAATGAAGACAACGACAAACTTGTCCAAATATTCCATGAAGACCTTATTCATGAGATACATGAAGTAAGTGGGGCATTGGTCAATCAAAGGACATGACCGTGCATTCATCTGAGCCATATCTGATTCTGAATGCCGTCTTGAATATCTTGGGGTCGATCTTGAGTTGGTAGTACCCAGATCTGAGGTCGATCTTGGAGAACACCTTGGCCCCATTAAGTTGATCAAACAGATCTTCAATCTTGGGAAGTGGGTACTTGTTCTTGATTGTAACTTCATTGAGGGAGCGGTAGTCAATGCATAGGCGGATGGTACCGTCCTTCTTTGCCACAAATAGAACAGGTGATCCCCAAGGGAGGCACTAGGCGGATAAATCCTTCCTCAACTGCTCTTCCAGCTGTTTCTTCAATTCTGCTAACTCCTCCGATCCCATCCTATAAGGCTTCTTATAGATGGGTCCTGCTCCGGGTATGATCTCGATGATGAACTCAATGTCTCGGTCAGGAGGCATTCCTGGTAATTCATCAGGAAAAACATCGGGATATTCGCAGACTACCGGCACTTGATCCATCCCAACTTCAGTCAGACAGTTGACTTGGTTGGCTTGAGCAGAGGAGGGGTTGGAGGCAAACTTAACTTCGACTCCTCGGTCATTGGTCATAGTGACCGTCCGGTTGGCGCAATCAATCAAGCCTTGGTGCTTGCTGAGCCAATCCATTCCCAAGATCACATCAAGCCTTGTGATTTTAGGATGATAAGGTCTGCTAGGAAATCTACCCGTTAATGGTAATCCCGACTCCTTACATCCTATCTTGGCTCTCATCTCTGCTCCGGGGTTTGTACCACCATAGGGTTATTCAGGGGTGTAGGGTCATGCCACTTTTAATGCAAAACTTTGGGTGACAAAAGAATCGTGGCTCGAGAATCAAACAAAACGATTCTGGTGCTGAATTGACAAGGAACGCACCCAGCCTGACGTCCGGTCTTCTGGGCTTCTTCGCATGACATGATTCACACGACCCTGCCGTTGTTGGGCAGGTTGTGGGAGCTTGGTTCCTTGGTGGCATTCCACGGCCTTGTCCCGGGTTCTGCGCATTGGGCGCGGGCGTCGGGCTTCTTGTTGGGGCAATTCTTGGAGTAGTGTCTGGCTGTCCACATCCGAAGCAAGTGACTTGGTTGGGGATGACGCCCTTACCAGACATTGTTATTGGGGTTGTTGTAAGTTGGCACAGGGGTTGGCATACTCTTGAGGTGGATAGTTGGTGCGGGGTGCGAGAGCTCTTGGCTGCCGATAGGTTGGCTTGACCGGGGCTGGCTGCCATGGGAGAGGCTTCAGTTCTTGGAGCTACCCTTGCTGATCATCTTGCGCTTCGAGTGTCATCCAAGGCACGTCGCTTGTCCTCAAGCATGAGTGCCTTGTTCACCGATCAGAAAGGTTGGGCGTCACACACAACAAGCGAGTCTTCAGAGTCTGGTTAAGGCCTTCCATGAAGCGCTCCTTTGGCGAGCATCGATCTTGACATCCTCGAGGGCATACCTTGAGAGAACATTGAACTTCGCATGTACTCCTTGACAGTGCTACTACCTTGCTTCGGGGCTCGGAACTCACGCTTCTTGATGGCCATGATTCGAGAAGGAATGTGGGCCTTGCGGAATTCTGTCTTGAAGGTGTTCCAAGTGATGTCTTGCTCAACATGCATAGCCTTGAATCCATCCCACCAAGCTCTGGCAGTCCCCCGAGACAAGGGCGGCATCGCCACTTTATCACGGTCCTCGGTGCATCCGACTAGTGCCAGCAGATCCTCAATGGTGCGGACCCAGTCGTCTGCATCCAGGGGTTCAGCAGTCTCGATGAAAGTGGGTGGTGCATGCTTCTTGAACTCCACCGGTGTGGAACGTCCATGGCCGTGCCCCGGGCCGGGCGATTGACAACTTGAGCAATCATCTGGAGGGCTGCGGTGTTGGCTTGGCGTTCCTCTCGGAAGGCTTGGAGAAGCTGAGCCATGTCCATGCTTGGAGGAGGTGGTGGGGTGGAGTCTGTCCTTGGGCTTGGTCTGGTGACTCCGCTTCAGCAGAACCTCCGCTTCTTCTGCTGGGTAGAGGTACTAGTCGTGTTACAACAGCATCTGTTGGAGTGGTCAAGGTTTCATGATTGGGGAAAGATGGGGAAAGCAACATAGATGGGATGCCTAGTAAGGGGTTGGTATGACACTAATTGTTTTCATGCAAGGGCCAAAGGGCCAAACACATTCATTAAAATCCAAATGGGTGATGTAGTGGTTTACAAGTTCCCAAGGAAAGCACGACGTCCATCAAACACAGCAAAAGCAAACACAACACTACATGGTTTCATAAGAACCATTACATGGACTCGACTTAGCATAGGGGTACACGACCTATCCTACGGGAGGGTTACTAACGGGCATATCCAAGTTGTGAATGATGCCTAAGTTGTGGAATGCTCGGTCGCGTAGTCCTGCTCTCTGGGTCTTCCTCCTCTTCATCGATGAGCGGCTTTCTTCATTGCTTGAAGGGGTGGGGAGTGGAGGAGCTCAGCGCGCGTTGCTTTGCTGGTGGGGTGAAGAGCTGCGGTAATCCCTTGCGCTCATGCGGGGTTCTTTGTGGTGGTTCTCCATCCTTTGGGGTCTTCCGCCTCTGTATGCGATTGCGGGCTGTCCAGGGGGAGCACCTTCCTTCTTGATCCTATCCGTCTTCTCTTGTGCTTGGCGAAGAAGTGCCTTGGTCTCATGGAGTTCCTTTCGGAGTTCCATTGATTCCGCGGCCAAGTGTTGCGCCAAACTATCGGCACAAAGGCTGACGTAGGTCTGGAATCGGAGTGGAAGCCCTTCTTCTAGTGGTGGAGCTGGTGCATTGCTCTCATCCTCACCTTCCTTCCGATAAGGCAAGAAGCGGGTTGCCAACTCGTCTGCCATCTCTGGAAGAAGGTCTCGGAGGCGAGTGAGTGCCTTGAGGGTTGCCGTCTCGACGGCAAGAACTAGTGTTGCCATCTGGGGTCCCTCGAAGAACCAGCTTGTTGGAGAGTCATTGGCCTTCACGATCACTTCCACATGATACTCCGTCTCGGCGTTATTGATCCAATGCTCATGGTAGGTGAAAGTGGGGCTCGGTGGGCTGCACCTCTTGAGGCTATCCTCGAGAAGCACGGAAATCCGGTGGTCGAAAGTCTTGGTGCGGCAGCCATCTACAAAGATTGAATGGGAGAGGTCGATAAGGAAAATGCATCTTGGGTGGGGTAAGCTTGAGAAAAGAAGAGAGGTTTAGATGGTCTCAAGTTAACTAACGTCCATGCTAACTAAGGCTTCCTACAGATCGGGATGGCTCGATACCAGCTCTGTGGGGACCCGACTCATGCAAGTCGTGATCACCGAATGCATGTGTCAAGATGATCCCGAGATCAATGCTCACTGAACACACAGAAGCTGAATAACAAGAGTCTTACATCCATACATATCGTCTTACACAAATAGTGACCAACATGGTCAAGTCTTACATCGATAAAGCCTTAAGGGCTGAACATCAAATCAAAGCAGCGGAAATCGTTGTTGATAAGTAGAACCCATGCCATCTGCCTTAACCCTACAGGCATTCTGACTGGGAATCGTCCTAGTTCGCATGATCGTCTCCAAAGGACTCTTCTTCGAACTCCGGCTCTTCCATGCCTGGTCAATTAAATAACCAGTGGCAAGCCAATGAGTACTTTGAATGTACTACTTAAGCAACCCATGATTTGGTTCAAGGTACAGTAATGCATGACATAGGTAAAGTTTTGCATAAAGCTAGTTTTGAGTGCAATGACATGTTCAACATCCTATAAAGCATGCATCAAAAGAATTCAAGTAACCATGAGATCTGGTCACCGATATCAACATAAATAGAGTGGGCACCAACCCATTTATCATAAACAGAGTGGGCACCAACCCATCTCAATTGTGTCAAGTCCTTGGCTTGACCCAAGTCATTTCCATCATCTCACTCACATGGTTGAAAATCCTGGACATAGTTTAAGCAGCACCGCCCAACCGTCCTTGACCGTGGACACGGCTATTCGAATAGTTTTACACTCTGCAGAGGTTGCACACTTTACCCACTAGATCCGGGGAACTTCCGTGTCATCCACGACCCGCAGTACCTCAAGTACCCGGGGTAAGCACCCGATCACTACCTTTCCCTAGACGACACTAACATGGAGTCCACTCGATTGGTAGTAACCCCCGTGCCAAACATTTCACAATAATAAAGTTGTGGAGCCTCGCTCCCATATTCATCACATACCACAAGCACGGGTACCAGCGGTGTGTCCGGTGCCACTGAAAACAGTCATGGCCGCCCTACAGCACGACCCGTCCCAAGAGAGAGCACCAACTCTCCCCGTCACTAATGTAATGGGGCTCCAAGCTAGTATCGGTCTAGGTACTCAACAATGCCCTTTCCCATATAAGGGTAGAGTGGTTGCGCATGTAGGGTTGGGACAGTCATCAAATCTTAAATCTAATCCGTTTTGAAAACAACACACACTTGCCTCGGTACACCACTTCGTCATCAAGTGGTTACCTTTCTCATCATCTCCCTCGGGCATAAATGGCACCCGATGGGGTTTTGAAGTTGTTTGAAAATATTTTGTCTCCATCACATGCATATTCCGTCCCTTTTGCGTAGCAAACTACTTAACATCCTATCTACTCCCATCGTCATAACCCTCATAAGAAGGTAGGGTCATGCACAATGCAAGTGTCAACGAGAAAAATAACGGAGGCAACCCACCAAAGTGGTTACCCATCCTTCATGATTCCGATGCAACAATAATAAGTGCTATATGACATGCATAAAAAGGGTTTCATAGACATGGTCAAAGGGCTGCTTGCACTGGCTCAACAAAGTCTTGGGGTCTTCAATGTCTTCGGTCCAACTCCTCCGTCAAGAAGCGCAATCTATCGTCGCAAAATAATAACGGAAAATAAGGCAATAATAAAACAGAAAAATCAAAGTGCTCGGAAAAATGTCAACTCTTTTGTAAAATATTGGATGGAAATATGAGATGGGAAACTTGCTAGTTTTGGATTTGGAGTGGTGGAGCAGGAGATATGGATTTTCAGAGGCACATTTAAATGCTAAAAATCTCATTTAAATATTTTCGATGAAGAAAGGTTGGTTGGATTTGAATGAAAGTTGCACCATTAAATAGGTTGCAATATTCTAGGAATTTAGGAGTTGGAATTATTGCATTTGGATAAATATTGTGTCTGTGGAATTTTTGGAATAAGTGATAGAAAGGAAAAAGAAAAGAGGCTTTGTGCTGCCGGGCTGGAAACAGCCATGCAGGCAGCGGCCCAACCAGATGAGGCCAGCCCAGCCAGAGCAGCCTGTGCTGCCAGCAGCCAGTTTTCAAACCTGACGAGGGCCCAGCTGCCGATGGGAGAGAGGCGAGAGAGAGGTGAGGATGACAGTGGGGCCCACTGTCATCACTAACCCGTGGATGGGGGTCGTGGTGCTCACCGGCGATGATCTGACGACGGCGAGCTCCGCGAGTCTTGAGGATGGCCGAGGGCCGCCGCCGCCGGTGGGTGGTGGACTTGGCGGCGAGGTGCTGGTTCGCCCGCCGACGAGGTTCAGCGGAGGAGCTTGGGAGGCGGTGGTTCGGTCGTTTCCCGCAGCTACAGAGAGGGAAGCGAGGGAAAAGAGTCGAGGATCAGGGGTTCGGATCGAGGCAAAGGAGGAGCGGGGAGGCTTATACCTCGCGATCTCCGTGAGCCGAGCAGTGGAGCTCGAGCTCGATCTCGAGCTCGGGCGGCTTTGAAGCGAACTGGGGTGCGGGGAGGTGTTGGTGGTGCAGAGAGCGAGGGGTGAGGGTGGAAGGGCTCGGGGAGGCCTTTTTATAGGCGAGCGGCGGTCCACCGTGGGCTCGTGCGCCGGCGGGCTCGTGCTCGTCGCTACGGGCCTCGGGAGGGGCTGGCGCCGTGTCTAGGGCGTTCGTGGGGGTCGTCTACGCCCAGGGGAAGAAGAGAGAGAGAGAGCAGGGGGCCAGAGGCACCGCGCGTGTGAGCACGCTCACTGGTGCGCTCGGGCGGCCCTTGTTCGCTAGCGCGGAGGCGCGGGGAGAAGGAGAGAGGAGGGGACAGCGTCGTGGCGTGTCATGGACGTCGAGGTGCCTCGGTGGCGCGAGGAAGGCCCGAGGTGGCGGAGCCGTTAGGCGGAGGGCGGCTCTGATGCCTAGCCGCCTTGTAGAAGCCTCTGGGCGCCTAGCGTATGGCATGCCATGGCATATTATATGCCACTGTGGGCGCGGACACTGATGTCGATGAGTGCGGGGAGGTAGTAAAGAAGGAGGGAGGCATTGGATGCCTGGATGGCCACTGGGGTGAGGAGAGAGGTGAGGAAGAGGGAGAAAGGGCTGTCCAGAGAGAGAAAGAGGGGGTTTCACCCCTCAATTATTGAGCTGGGGCTTGCCATTATTCTGGAGGTGAAAGGGGTCTAGGAGGAGCTGTGGTAAAATTAGAGCTCACCAAGAATAGTGTAAGGGGTCAAAACAGTGGTTTTTGCAAAATGTCAGAAGGTGTTTGATAGAGTTTTGAGCAAGCAAATGGACTCCAATTGCCATGAGACTCCACAAGGTGAAATTACTCATATAAATGTAGCCTTCCACCAATTTGGAGATTATTTGCGCAAAGTTGCCAATGCAACTTTTGCAAACCCTAGAAATGAGCAGAAATGGATTTGTGTAGATCTAGTGGAGTAGATCATTTCTCCTTGATGTACCACTTGATGTGGTAGCCTCATTTGGTCATGTGATCATGCTCACAAAAGTTGGGGTCTTGGAGAAGAAGTTGGTAGAACAAAGTTGTTCAAATTTGATTCTGGTCAGAGAGGGTTTTGAGGCACTTGACCAAGATTTCCTCTTCTCCAACCTGTGCCATTTGGTCTAGATGCATCATTGGACCCATGAAGCATGTTCACCAAGTTTGAGCACATTTGGACACATTTGGCAATGTAAAGTTGATCAAACTTCAGAATGGACGGAAATAGTTTTGAGGGGTTTTGATGATGTTATCTTGTTCTCCAAGTCATGAGACTTTGCAAGATCATCTAATTTGTCATATGTGACATGATAGAATTTTCCTGGAATATTTGAAGAATATTTCCTTTGTAAATATTTCAAAAGTTTGAAATATCCAGGAAGGGTTTTAGAGGGATTTGACCAATATTTTGAACATGACCATGTGTTGAAACTCTTATATATGGACAATATATGTCCTATGAGTTTCCCTAAATTTTGTCAAATATTTTTAAAACAATAAAATAATTTTTCCCTATTAAAGACCATTTCTGGCCTTAAGAAAAAGCTTTTAAATAAAATAGTAAAACAACTTTTAAAATTATATTTTTGTGGTTTCTGGGTATCCTATATCTAATAGGAGTCAAATATATTTTTGGAAAGATTTTTACTGCCCTTAATCAAGTACTTGCTGTGCAAATCTTAATTCAAGGGTTTTTGGAAAGCTAATTTTAGAAAATACTTTTTGGCCAAATTATTTTTGTAAGAAAATACTATATTGCTCTACACACATGGCATGATCATTGGACAGAAGTTTGGGGCAAGGAGATGAAGTATAGAAGGTGGAGTGGTTGACTATTAAGAGCACTTGAAAACCACATAGGGAAAATCAACACCAAATAAAAGCCAAATAAAGCAAAAAGTTTTTGTTAGACCAAAATTCCATGCTTTATTTATGAAAATGAAATGTTACAAAATGCAGGGTGTGACACTCTACCTCTCTACCAATCTTAAAACTACATCAGTTCTACAAAAACTACACTAATCTTAGAACTCTTCCTGTTCAGCTTTTCTTTGTGATGGCCGTTTCGCCGTGCAAGTGTGCGGAGATGCCAACCATGGGCGCGGTGTTGTACGTGCACGCCTCCGTTTGCATGTAGTTGTCGCGCCTGTCCCTGAACCGGTCGAAGTGGTCCGGCCCGCCGACGATGGCGCCGACGACCACGTTTGGGTTCGCCCCCCTCCGGAGGAACCAGTTGTCATACCCCTGCATGCACCCAATGAACCTGTCGTCGCCGCGGTGGGACACGATGGACGCGCCACGGTGGTGCATCCGCCGCGGGAACCGCGGGCCGTACCCGACCAAGTAGCTAACGCCAGCAGGGTTCGCGCCAAGGACGTAGTCGGTCTGCGCCCGCGCCAGGGACCGCAGCTCGTCGGCGTGTGCCGGCCCGTCGGGGCACTGCAGAACCGGCGGCTCCTGTCCCGCGGAGGTGATGTAGCGGGAGTAGACGGTGAGGAGGAAGGCGGCGTTGGTCACGTACTGCATGTTGTTCCACTGCCGGACGAAGAGCATGCCGCCGGCCGTGCGGTTGACGTTGCCGGCGTCGCCGTTCTTGTTGAGGCAGGCGCAGAGGTAGTGCTCCGCCTTGGCCTTGTACTTCTCCAGCGTCGCCTTGTGCTCCGGGTGCTTCCCTTCCAGCAACACCTAAAATGACACGACACGTTAAAAACACATTTTATCTTAAGTGATATTCGATGTACATCTATACAATTTGATTTTCTGAAGAAATATGTGAGGAAAACATTTTCGGTCGTGCATGCCATACCACCCGAAGAAACAATCGTGCAATATAAAAATTAATTAGAGAATAACTAGTTAATTTGTTGAGCAGTCATGTACAGCTGATGCTCACCTTGGAGGCGAGGATCTGGAGGCCGGCGTACTTGACGTCCCAGCTGAACTCCGTGATGGCCCAGCTGGTGCCGCCGAACTCGTCGGCCATGTCCACGGCGTAGTCCAGGTAGCTCGCCTTCCCCGTCGCCCGGTGCAGCCATAGCGCCGCCCACAGCATCTCGTCGCCGTACCCGCTCACCGACGCGTAGTAGCTATACGCCTCGCCGATGCTACTGTCGTACTTGCCCCTGTATTTGTCCCCGAACTCGAACAACTGCATATATGAATGTAACATTACACGTTAGTAAACAGAGTTGCATTGCATGTTTCATGTACAACAGAGCGACCAACAACGGCGTTGCATATGTCTATGCACCTGCTCCGCGTGGTGGAGGAGAACTTGTGCGTAGTGGGGGTTGGAGCGGCGGAACACCATGGAGGCGGCGGCCAGCGCGGCGGCGGTCTCGCCGACGAGGTCTGAGCCGGGGTTGTCACGGTCGACCTTGTACGCCTGCCGCGACGTTGTCATGTCCTCGGGCCGCTGCCAGCAGTAGTGGTCGGTGTCGCCGTCACCGACCTCGGCCCAGAGCACGTACAGCTCGGTGTGCGCCTTGATGAAGTAGTCAGTACCCCACTTGATGGCCTCCAGCACGTGCCGCCACTCGCCGGTGGCCGTAATGTCGTCCGCGAACTCCATGGCGCTCCACGACAGCATGGTGACCGTGAACGCCATCGGCAGGCCGAACTTGACGTTGTCGCCGGCGTCGTAGTACCCGCCCACGAGGTCCACGCCCTGCTGCAGGCCGTCGGCCAGGCCCGAGTGGCCGCGCCACTTGACGCGCTGGTTGTGCGGCAGGCGGCCCGATCGCTGCGCCTCGAAGTAGAGGAGGCTGCTGTGGAGCGCCTTCTTGTAGTCGAATGGCACCGCGCCCTTGGCGCCACCGCCGCCATCGGCCGCCGTGAATGGAAGGAGCACGAGCACAAGCGCGGCACAGATGGCGAGAGACATGAGCATCTTGATTCTTGTCGCCATGTGTGCTCCTTTGCTTTCTCTCTAGGTTTAGCTCTGTGGTGCTTCTCCTGCTCCTTTCGTCCTCGTTATATAAGACCGGATCATCATGTGCTGTCTCCCCCGTTGTTGACCATCTTTAGTCAAACCCCACATCTTAATACCAGGCGGTTTAGCGGTTAAGCTTGTCCAACTCTTAATACCAGGTGGTAATCAATGATTACACTATATGGAGGTAGATTAATTAGGAAACTCTGGATAAAATAACAATGCTACTCCTAGGTAGGCAGGGTTGACTTGCGTCGTGCACCAACAGCCATGTGGCATAAGGATGCATATGCATTGCACGTTCTAAGTTCAGATTTAGAGCATGTTTTGGTCAACCAGCAAGCCGAGGCTGGATGTTACTTGTTCATGTTGCTCCAACGAGAACAACAGAACTGGGTCACAAGCGCATCGACGGGAAGGATCGTACGATGGCGTTTCGGTCTGGCGATTGGGGGGGCGATCCCGCGGGCGGCGACGCTCGCTGCCCCGCGGCGGCGGAGGACGGCTGGACAGCAGTGTGGCCTGCTGAGGGGCGCGCGCGGTGGTGCGCTCCGTCCGGTGGGCGGCCCCTCGCCCCGCCCCTCTCCGGCAGCAGGTTCTGGGCGCTAGAGGGGGTCGATTCCGACGGAGACGATGATAAGGCGCCAAATCAGGTTTGTAGGCAGGTAAGTGGTGGTGGTGGTTCGCCGAGGCCCCGTGCGGCGTGCTCGGTGGGTGACTTTGTCGCCCGTGCGGAGGAACTTGGGGGCTCCTTCGTGGCTAGTCGCCGGCGCGACTTTGCTCCTGGTGGGCATGGCGGGTGCCGCCTGGCGCCGCGGATCTAGCGTCCCCCGAAGGGTGTGGATGCGGGCCCTGAGGGCCACTCGCGTGTCCTGCCGGAGGTGGGATGCCGGGATCTGGTGTTGGCTGGGCCACCTTCGGTCCCGACGTGCTCGCCGGCGTTGACAGGGGTCGGCGGCGACGGCGGGGCTGCCCATGACAGGGAGTCGCGGGTCCTGGCTAGGGTTTCGGGGGAGCCGACGGCCGGGCCTGATTCTTTGCTGGGCCTGGCGCACTGGCCCAGCTTACCAGGGCGTGGGCTGGGGGGGCCATCGGCCGACCCGCCCGTCTCTGTGCCAGCGGGGGTGCAGGGGCGCTCCCCAGTGCTTGGGCCTGGCTAGCCTGGCCCAGTGGCCTCGTGTGCGCCTGTGTTTAGGCCCGGGCCCAACGCGGAGGAGGATGAGCGGCCGCCCACTCCTATTTATAGGTGGTTGTGGCTGCCAAAGGGTGCCCTAGATCTGTCGCTAGGGTTTCCCGCATCCCACTCTCAAGTGCGGCGATTCGGGCACCTCGCTCCTCGC
Source organism: Aegilops speltoides (assembly GCA_021437245.1). Lineage (NCBI taxonomy): Eukaryota > Viridiplantae > Streptophyta > Magnoliopsida > Poales > Poaceae > Aegilops > Aegilops speltoides. The sequence continues at coordinate 91,228,806 of CM038147.1, read as the reverse complement.
CTTCTCCGCTCCGCCCCTCCTCCCCCTCTCTCCTGCTCGTTCGCCACCGCGGTGCGGATGGGATCCCGCCGCGTGGACAAGCCGCCCATGTCGCCTCCGATCCCGGCGACCGAGCGTCAGCGCGAGCAAGATCTGCGG
>CM038147.1:90377848-90628568 GCA_021437245.1 Aegilops speltoides | reverse complement strand
ACCAGGTTTGCTAGCCAGTCCGGATGTTTTATATCTCTGATGAATCCGACCTCCAATAATTCGGCTAGTTCCTCTCCCATGGCCTGTCTCTTGGGTTCGGAGAAACGCCGAAGAGCCTGTTTGACTGGCTTCAATCCTTTTATGATATTTAGGCTGTGCTCGGCCAGCCGACGTGGGATTCCTGACATGTTTGAAGGGTGCCAGGCAAAGATGTCCCAATTTTTGCGTAGGAATTCTCGTAGTACGGTGGCTACATCAGGGTTTAATTGTGCCCCAATGGAGGCCGTTTTTGTAGGGTCCGTTGGGTGGACTTGGAATTTGACTATTTCGTCTGCTGGTTTAAAAGAGGTGGACTTGGATCTCTTATCGAGTATCACATCGTCCCTATTCACCGTGGAGCGCAACATAGTAAGTTCCTCGGCCGCTAGGGCTTCGGATAGTGCCTCCAGGGCCAGTGCAGCTGTCTTATTTTCGGCGCGGAGTGCTATGTCCGGGTCACTAGCGAGAGTGATGATTCCGTTGGGCCCGGGCATTTTCAGCTTCATGTACCCGTAATGGAGTATAGCTTGAAAAATTGTGAATGCCTCTCGCCCCAATAGGGCGTGATATCCGCTGCTGAACGGGGCCACTTGGAACGGGGCCACTTGGAACGTGACCTCCGGCGTGCCAAACACCACATCCAGTGTGATTTTTCCTGTACAGCATGCTTCCCGACTGGGGATTATTCCTCTAAAGGTTGTGCTGCTTCGCTCAATGCGGCTCCAGTCTATTTCCATTTTTCGGAGGGTTTCCTCGTAAATGAGGTTCAGTCCGCTGCCACCGTCCATGAGTATCTTGGTAAGGCGAAAGTCATCCACTATTGGACTGAGAACCAATGCGGCTGGTGCTCGAGCTGTTTGGAATTTAGGTTCGTCACTGGCATTAAAGGTAATAGCCATGTCACTCCATGGGTTTATTGTTGCTACTTGGTAGACTTCGGCAAGGCTGCGGAGTGTTCGTTTCCGCATACTATTTGATGCGAAAGTCTCGAAGACTGTTAATACCGTACTGGTATCCTTGGACTGGTATTCTGGAGTTAGAAGCTCTTCGCCACTTTTGGCCACCTGCCGTAGTATCCAACATGCTCTAAGGCTGTGAGTTGGAGTGGCACCCTCTGTACTATGAATTTTGCAGGGTCCATTGAGCCATCCTTCTAGTGCGGTTCCATGCCCTATAGAGGGTTTTTTCTTTTTGGTATTTAACCCGGGTGCCTGGCGATGATGCACACTTTTATTTCGAACTGGGGTTGTATTCACGGAACTATCCCAAAAGTTGATTTCGGTTTTCCACGCGCTTTCCATCACACAGTACTTTCGTACTATGGACACTAAGTCAGCGAAGCGTGTGATTTCACGACGACTTACGGCGTTGAGTATTCCCTTGTTCGTGCAATTATTGTAGAAGAATGAAATTGCGTCCTCCTCGCAGTAGTCCTTTATCCTGTTCATAACCAGGAGGAATCTGGCCCAGTAATGGTGTACTGTTTCTGCGGGCTCTTGCCGGATTTGCGATAGATCGCTTATGTTTGGGTGGGCGGGTGGAATTAAATTCGGACCCCCGTCCACTTTAAAACTCAGGGGCCAAATAGTTTCCAAACTCGGATGCTTGGGTTCTTGGACGTTGTCCAATGAATCTGGCCTGCTGCCTGACTTTAAGTTCAGGGCTTGAGTGGCGTCCTCCCCTCCGCGGGAATCCGGCGTGGAGGGATCAGGAATCCGGACATAGCTAGTCCTTAAGATAGAAGAAGGGTTGCCCCATTGTTTCTCTACCATAGCAACATGGTGGGTAACCTGGGGAGAATTAATCTCTCTCAGATCGGGTTTAGGCCCAATCTGATCGTAGTCTGTAGCGACTCCCAGGGCGGCGATGCGATCCAAGAGCTCGTTTAACGAAGAGAGCTCCATCGGGTCTAACTACTCGGCGAGTTCCGAGTTAACGTGAAGATTGCTTTCGATGACCCGAGAAGTCATCGTCGGCGCGGAGGCCGAACAGGCGGTCATAAGGAAACCGCCTATCTGAAGAGTTTGGCCGATAGCCAAAGCTCCTTTAGCCGCAATGCCTTCTTTAAAGACGGGACGGGGCATCCTTCCTGATGGCGACGGCACAGAGGAACTCTCAATGAAAGCACCAATGTCGGTGTCAAAACCGGTGGATCTCGGGTAGGGGGTCCCGAACTATGCGTCTACGCAGATGGTAACAGAAGACAAGGGACACGATGTTTTTACCCAGGTTCAGGCCCTCTCGATGGAGGTAAAACCCTACTCCTGGTTGATTGATATTGATGATATGGGTAGTACAAGAGTAGATCTACCACGAGATCTGAGAGGCTAAACCCTAGAAGCTAGCCTATGGTATGATTGTTGTTCGTCCTACGGACTAAAACTCTCCGGTTTATATAGACACCCAAGAGGGTTAGGGTTACACAGGGTCGGTTACAATGGTAGGAGATCTACATATCCGTATGGCCAAGCTTGTCTTCCACGCCAAGGAAAGTCTCATCCGGACACGGGACGAAGTCTTCAATCTTGTATCTTCATAGTCCAGGAGTCCAGCCGAAGATGATAGTTCGGCTATCCGGACACCCCCTAGTCCGGGACTCCCTCAGGTGTAACTTGCCCAAGGGTCTGAATCCTTCTCCTGGATGCCTCGGGCCTCCTTTTATAGCCAAGGGGATCGCCACAGTGGCACACTGTAGGTGGCATCGGAGTAAAGTGGCTAAGCTTATTGCTTAGCCATTACGGGACAAGACACATTTAATGCTCCCCTTAGGTGTCTCCCTCACTTTACTGCCGCCTCACCCTGCTTTGACACGTGCCTGGGCCAGCGAGGCGGTAAGCGCCATGTAGTCTGGCAGGCTGCTGAGATGGCGCGATGATAGGGCCTTCACGAAGATTTGCATGCCACCACGTAGGCATGCACTGAGTTGGCTTGGAAGCCTCACGTCGACACGCAGGTGCCTGCCTAGCTGGTGGGCTGGCAGCTGCATGGGAGCGGCGGTGCAAACTTGGCGGGCGTGGGCCTGACTGTGGCCCCGCGGATATCCTCGGCAAGGGCCTTGCCGGGGCCCCGTCAAGGGTCTTGCCGTGGCGTTGTGGTCGTCCCCGACAAGGATCTTGCCGGAGGTCTTGTGGGTTTTCTCTACAAGGATCTCACCGAGGTTCGTCGTCTTCTAATCCTCATCTGACTTAGAGTGTTCATGATCTTCACAAAGATCTGCATGCCATCATAGAGGTGCCTCTCGAGCCTTGGTTTCAGCATGGTCGTCGGATACCTTGGGCTCTAGGGTGACGCGCTCCGTTGAGGTTGGGAAAGCTGCCCCCGCAAGGTCCTTGTCGGGGCTGTGGAGGCCGCCCGGCAAGGGTCTTGCCAGGGGAACCCACCTTGCCCTCTTGCTCTTCGTGTCTCTGGCGTTGCTTTGACCATCTTGCGGCTTCGGCCTCCTTCTCCTTGCCTTGCCAGGTGTGGCCTTGGGCGTGGCCCTGACTGCCCGTGCATAGGTAGAGGGGTGTAGAGTAGAACCCCTACTTTTGTACACCGACAGGGCGGCACAGGGGTGTGTCCGGTGGGGATGTTGGCAGGAGGGATGGGCGGCGCCTCCCAGAAGGGTACGACCACGGGTCACTGGCACGGGGGTGTGCCGGTCCGGATGCGTCCACTCCCTCACCTCCCCCTTCCCCAGCCACGTGCAGGTTGTCGTAACTTCGGCGATGCTCAAGGCGGGTCGTCTGCCGTGGGACATCGGTCGGGGGTGTCCCTCTGGTACAAAGCTGAGCTCTTTGGATGGTCTTCGGGTTGCCTGGATGTTGGGCGGCGGCCCTAGTAGAGGGACGCGTGGAGTTCGAGGGCGGAACCTATGTCTCAGGTGCGGACGGGTAGCCATGGCTTCGTGGGGGGCTTGGCTCCGGGTGGTGGGCGGAGCGGGGGTGTCGGAGGGGTGTGATCGCCGGGGTCCATCACTTTGCCCGGCCTCGTCTTGGCGGCAGCGACGTCCACGGACGTCGTATCCTTCTTGAAGGCTCTGTCGCGGTGCTCCCACTCCTCTGTGTGGCTCCGAGTGAAAACTTGATCTTCGGATCGGACGGTGACGGCTATCCGTGGTCGTACCCTTCTGGGAGGCACCGTCCTGGAGTCCTTGCTCCGTCATTGTCCGTCTCCAAGAGCTCACAGCTCGAGATCCGCCAATATGCGGGGCAGCAAAACAAGTGATAGAATACCGTGAAGGTTGCTAGCAAAGTCCACCATGCTGGGCCCATCAATCACTTGGCCATGTAGAGGCAAAACAAATGGGTCGGTGAATAGCCAGTTGTATGATCAGTTCAAGATTAATCAGGCCACACAAACCAAAGGTAATTGTGTTTTGTTTAATACCTCACAGGAAGGGGAAGATTAAAGGGGTGTTTGGTTACAGGGACTAGACTAGAAAAAGTCTCTTTTAGTCTCTCTAGCTCTCCCAGTTGGTGTATTACAGCAAATCACCAAGTACTTGAGGAATTTCCTTTGGAGGAAATTTGGTATGGAGGACGGAGGAACTGCACTTATTGCTTGGTCCAAGATTTGTAGGAAAAAGAAGCAAGGAGGACTTGGAATCCTAGATATTTCTATTCACAACAAGGCCCTTCTATTTAAAAATCTCCTTAAGTTTCTCAATAAGGAGGATATACCATGGATTAATTTGATCTGGGAGAAATATTATCACTCTGAACTGCCAAGAGGAAAAGTTGAAGGCTCTTTCTGGTGGAAAGCCCATATTGCTCTCCTGGAGAGATTCAAGCTAATTAGCAAATGCTCTATTGGGTCAGGACAAGCTATTCTCTGCTGGTCAGATACTTGGTTGGAGCAGAAGCTCCAAACTTTGCTCCCTCACCTTCACTCCTTTGCTCTTCATGAGGATCAATCGGTTCTAAGTTTCTTTCAGGAGGAAAATTGAATTGATCAGTTCCACTTACCTCCCTCTGTGGAAGCATTTGAAGAATTCAACCAGCTCCCCTCTTTGGCTCCAACCTTAGACCCACAAGTTAAAGATAAGTGGAGCATCATTGGTGCTTCTGGTAGAACCTCTTCAATTCATATTTATAATCTGCTTCTGGAAAAACAGGAGGAACATCCTATTTTCAGTCTCATTTGGGATAGCTCCAGCAGGCTAAAACATAAAATCTTCTTTTGGCTGGTAGCTCATTGTCGAATCAACACCAGGGCTCTTCTTCTAAGAAAAGGCATGTACCTTGATGATATCTATTGCCCTAATTGTAATCAGCAGGCAGAAGAAAATCCTATGCATTTATTGTGGGATTGCAGCTTTGCACAAGACTGCTGGAATTCTTGGATTCCAAACAGAAGTAGAGGCACATCCGTTTATGAGGACACCATCTTGGCCACTCAGCTCCTTCCAAAACAATTTGCTATTGAAATCCTAATTTTGGGTTGTTGGAACATTTGGATTCAGAGAAATAATTTAGTGCTCAGAGCACTTCCACATTCAATCTAGTCTTGGAGATACCACCTCAAAAAAGACTTAAAGCTTCTTCGGCATAAGGTCAAGCAAAAGTTTGCAGTTGGGTTTGCCCTGTGGATAGATCATAATATGTAAACATGGGTTCCATCCCTAGAGCAGGCATTTGTTAGCCTATAGTTTTTTCTCTCCTTGTTCCCTTGGGGAATTGTAACATATGTATACTATTTTTGCTTTAATAGATTTACCGTAGAACATTTTGTTCTACGGTGTTGGGTCAAAAAAAACAGGAGAGACTTTTCTTAAGGGACTAGAAAAAGACTCTATTGGAGGATCTTTTTCTTTAGTTCCTGGGACTTAAAAAAGTCTAGTCCCTTGTAACCAAACACCCCTTAAGAAGATCGGAGCGGGGAAAGCGAGTATATAATTGAAGGGTAGGTGGACGCCTTTGAAACATACTTACGGATCTATGGGTGACAATTAAGACCCATGGCCTAGGTTAACGGCTCACACGTGATGAGTGCCTTGATCCACCATTTTCTGTTTGTGGGAAAGTGGACGTCGTAATTGGTGATAGAGGGGCCGGTGTATGCGTTTGCGCGGCGTTTGCCAAGTTTTGATTTCAAATTTTGTATATTTTATTTTTTGTGGTCTACTCTTGTCAGTGGCGGATCTAGGATTTCATGTTACCCGGGGCGGTCTTTTAAAGAAAATAAAATGAGGCCACAATGCAATCATTAACACAAGTAATTTGCCAAGTAGTAGTGCGCATTCAGACAAGACAATCAACCCAATTATTTTTTCAAAGCAGTTTCAAATTCAAGCACTAGGTACAATTGAAAATTTATATTAAGTATATCATAAATAATACATGTTCACACAAAATATAAGACAAGTATTTACCACTAAGTTGTAGTTATACGTGGAAGATTTGGTAGATGGCCAGTAGTCTTCCGTATGCCATGGAAATGCTCAACAATTTTCTGTTCTTCAACCCCAGCAATTCTCTTTTCAGTATCCAATTTTCAGGAATTAGGCCAATGTGAGAAGAAACTAGAAACCTAGAACCAAAGAAGAGAAGATTGGGGGAGAGTCGAAGAACCTGATGTTGTTTGCTCGCTTGTAATTTTGAGCGGGGCACGTGGCGGCGACGGTGGCGATGTCATCTCCCGTGTGTATGGCGCAATGAGCACCGCGGACAGAGGGATCCCCGTCTCCATCGAGCGCCACGGCGAGGCGGCGTACGTGGAGCCATGATCGCGATGCCCCGATAGGTTTTTCCAATCCAAGTTTTTTTTTGAGACAAACTCGCAAAGCCTTTATTATCCCGTCACAACGTTTACAGGAACGAAAGAAAGATTTCCCAGTTGACCTAACCAAATATGGCGGCCAACCTGGAGAGTAAGTGCATGCTTTGCGAGGTTGTGAGCTTCAAAATTGGAGCTCCTAAATTCATGAACTACGTTACAAAAATGAAACTCTGAAGACCTGTCTATAATTTCTTTGATCACCGACCCATACGCTGCGGACGTGCCCTTGCTCACGTCATCTACCACCGTCTTGCAATCCGATGCGACATGGATATCTTGGACATAAAGATCTGCCGTGAGGGACAAAGCTTCCCTTACTGCCATCGCTTCAAGTGTTGCTGGATCGATGACGTGCTTCACAACAATGGCCGACGCACCGAGAAACCCCCCTGCTGATCTCTACATACTGAAGCAACATCGCCATATCTGTTGCGCACCGAGATAGCAGCATCTGCATTTAACTTTGCACAACCCTGAGGAGGAGGAAGCCAGGTTGACGGTCTTGAAACAGGCACCGTCACTGGCCGTTGAATTCGACAGCTCACTTGCTTTAATTCTGACAAGTATTTTGTTATGAAGCTGTTGGTAGCGAACGGTGATTGGAAAATATCCTCATGCACGGCTTTCCTCCGCGCACCCCATATGGCCCAGGCCGTAACCACCAAACGAGTGAAATCCTCCGCATCCAATATTTCATGTAAAGCAAAAAGCCATGCCTTCGGATCCTCCTCCTGGATATCAATGACCTTCTCCACAAAATCCTCCGGTGCAAGGGCCCATATGCTTCTCGACATAGAGCATGTCATCAGCACATGTCTCCATGTATCTCGAACCCCACAGAGTCTGCATGTATCATGAACAGCCATGTTCCTATGATTTAGCACGTCGCCGGTTGGCATCGACTGTATAGCTAGCCTCCAAACAAACATCTGAAGCTTTGAAGGGACCTGTATGTGCCAAATCGCAGCCCACTTCTCAGTCTCCCTTGCTGATGGACCTTCCTCTTCTTATAGCCAACGTTCCCTGCTCAACTTTGTCCTCAAGATCATATGATATGCCGACCGTTTTTCCGATCCAAGTGAAATTGGAAATCCTAACAGTTGGGAACAACAGTAATGGGCTCTTATTCAGTTGGGCCTTTATTTGCTCGCTGGCCCATCTAACGAACCGTTTTCTTCTTTGTCTCATCTTCCTACTCGAGTCGACCTCAAAGACTACGATCGAACCTCCCGACTCTCGCTCCCATGGTGTCGCTGCCCAAAGTAGTAGGGTGGGTACCCTAGGTACGAAAATTTTACCAGGGGCGGCCGCCCCTACACAACCCCACGCTGGCGCGCCCCTGACTCTTGTTTTTATTCCTTGTTGTAAACCTTGTTTTGAACTCCATTATTTTCTTATAATGCAAAATTTTACGCTTTGGTAAATTTGCAAAAATTATGTCATCACGGATTTGCAATATCCATGAAAATGGGGTCAGTAAATGCTAGATTGATGCAGCCCGTCAATAGACCAACTGTCAAAGTGGTGAAGATAGCTCAGAGGCAAGCACAAATACCCGTGCATTCATGCTGCAGCTACGCATCGATGGCCACCGGTTGTCACCGCATGCCAACTAGTTCAGTGGCAACTGTCGGTAGAGTAATTCGCAAAAAAAAAATGTCGGTAGAGTAGTTGGTGTTTTTCTTGTGCTCACGTCCCTACAACCGCCGCCTCTTCCTCCTGAAAAAAATAGCTAGGGTTTCTGCCTCTCGTCGGCGTCGACGCGGGTCCGTCTCGTCTTCGCTGGCCCTAGGACCATGGAGGTGGTGGATCCTGTCAAGGACCAGCGGAAGGGCTTCGCTTTTAGTCGTTCCTTTCAATTTTGTTAGGGTTTCTGTTCTATTCAGGATGGCGAAACGGCGGCGGCTCCCTGAAGACGAAATAAAGGTCTCTTCGCCTAGCCCCTGTTTCAGCAGCGCGTCTAGCATCGTTGGGCGTGTGGAGGCGTATTCGACGGATTTATCTTTGATGGATTTGCTCAGATCTCGTTGGTGTTCGTCTACGTTTGTTTGTCTTCGGATTGGATCCTTCCGTTCTATGTTATTCTTCATCTGCGGCTGTTGCTGTTCTGGCTGTGCTGGTCCTATGGGGCCTTAGCACGATGACTTCCCGACTGTCTACTATAACAAGTTGGTCCTATGATCCTACGTATCTAGATGTAATTTTTATTATTTCCGATTTTCGTTGTATTGTCGTGATTGAATATGAATAGATCGAAAGATTTCCTGAAAAAAAAACATGTCAGTAGAGTGATTTTTTTTTGTTTCCAAGTAAATCCGGTGAAGCTTGGGCCTCATCAACCACATATATATAGGAACAGCTTGGACGATGGTCGACACTTGGACACATAACTAGTAGTACTAGCTCAGTGAGTGACTGCACACTCGTCATGTACTGCAAGAAGAAGATGCTCACCTCACTGCTCATGGCGGCCCTCCTCTTGTGCTCCTGTGCAACGTCCGCTGGCACATCATGCTACACTGTTGGCACGAGCGGCGAAGTGAAGGTGCGGAGCGCGGTGGCATTGGCGGCGGAGGGAGCCCATGGTGGCCGCGGAGCTGCAGTGAGGGGAGAGAGGTCGCTGGGGCAGAGGGTGCCAGTGAAGGCGCCCCCTCCGCCGAAGCCCAACAAGCCCGCGAAGGCCAAGCCTCCGCGGCCGCGGCCGCCGGCGCCACCTTCGCCATGCACTCCGGTGGCAGAAAGTAGATTCGGTTGATATCCTGCTTTAGCTTCTACCATGACCCCTCCTGTTTGCGTTGCTGCTGCGGACGTCGTTACGGTCACACGTGTTAGACTGTATATACGCCTCTGTATATCTGTATTGTAATCTGTATCGTACCCCTTGGGTACTTCTATATAATGAGATAGCCACACCCCGGATTAGGGGTGTCGAGCAGTTCTCAAACCATACGTTTTACATGGTATCAGAGCCAAGAGGTCTTGAGTTCAAGACCCTGCCAACGCAGTATTAAATAAAAACGATTCTGCGGCCTACATCGATCCCACGTTTAAGGATTAAGATAGCCTAGATGTGAGGGGGAGTGTTGAAATATATTGCCCAGCTCCCTCCATCAGTTCGGACTTTTGGATGAGTTGGCTGGAGCATGAATTCAATATGGTATCAGACCTTCAGTACTGCTACGAGACACGGTGGCTTGCTTGCGTGCATTCCAGGCGATCAGGTTAGGACCAAAGAACACTGCATATCCCCCCGTGGATCGCCGATCATCGGGACTGCCAGCCCAATCCGCATCAGAGAACGCGAAAGGTCACAAGGCGGTGCATCAAGGAGCAGACCATACGGCAAGCGAGAGGAAACATAACGCAGATGCGCTTAATCGCCGAGAGATGAGTGGTACGAGGTGCATGCGAATCTTGGCACACACGGTTGACTGCATAAGAGACATCAGGTCTGGTGATAGTGAGATACTGCAGACCCCCAACAAGGCTGCGATACTCAGTGGCGTCATCAGTGGAAAGAAGATCTCCATCAAGGGCAGACAACCGGTCAGTGGCAGACATCGGAGTGATGGCATGCTCGTCTTGGTTCTGCACTCCGGGCTCTTGGGTTTATTCCCTCAACTGCTGACACGTCACTGTTTCTCCTTCAGCGCCCTGAGGTGACGATGTATCTTTTAGTATATGTTGATGATATCATCCTTGTCAGTTCCTCCAATGCTGCTGCGGATCGCCTTTGTGTCTCGCATTGGGTGAGGAATTTTGTCAAAGATTTGGGTGCTTTGCATTATTTTCTTGGATTGGAGGTGTCACGGTCTTCGCTGGTTTGACTTTGAGTCGGAAAAAGTACTCCATGGATTTCTTTGGCCGGCTTTGGATGCTCCAATGCAAACATGCTATCACTCCGATGTCCGCCATCGACCGGTTGTCCGTCCTGATGGAGATCTTCTTTCCACTGATGACGCCACTGAGTATCGCAGCCTTGTTGGGGGTCTGCAGTATCTCACTATCACCAGACCTGATGTCTCTTATGCAGTCAACCGTGTGTGCCAGTATCTGCATGCACCTCGTACCACTCATCTCTCGGCGATTAAGCTAAGCGCATCCTGCGTTATGTTTCCTCATCGCCAGATGGTACGCTCCTTGACCGCACCGTCTTGTGACCTTTCGGCGTTCTCTGATGCGGATTGGGCTGGCAGTCCCGATGATCGGCGATCCACGGGGGGATATGCAGTGTTCTTTGGTCCTAACCTGATCGCCTGGAATGCACGCAAGCAAGCCACCGTGTCTCGTAGCAAAGATCAAGCTGAGTATAAAGTCATTGCCGATGCTACCGCGAGATCATATGGGTACAGTCTTTGTTGCGAGAGCTGAGAGTTTCTCCAGCTCATCCTCCAGTTTTGTGGTGTGATAACATCGGCGCTACATACCTTTCATCTAATCCGGTGTTTCATGCTAGGACAAAACACATCGAGGTTGACTATCACTTTGTTCGGGAACGTGTTGCACAGAGACTGCTTTGTATCAAGTTCATCTCATCCAAAGATCAACTTGCTGACGTCTTCACGAAGCCTCTTCCACAACCACAGTTTGTAGGCTGTAGGCGCAATCTTAACTTGCTTTGTACTTCAGGCTACAGTTAAGATTGAGGGAGGGTGTTAGATTGTATATACGCCTCTGTATATCTGTATTGTAATCTGTATCGTACCCCTTGGGTACTTCTATATAATAAGATAGCCACACCCCGGATTAGTGGTGTCGAGCAGTTCCCAAACCATACGTTTTACAACACGCATATCGTCTTGTACGTGTTTCTTTGTGATCTCTGAATAAAGCCAATAAACTGACAACCCGTCAAGCCACTCCGCCGCTCGAAGCGAATTTTAAAATTTAGATCGGGAACGACCAACGCGCGATTAAGCACATGCAGCTGGATCGATGCAAAGTCCACGGTAGCAACACAAAGCCATGCACGGATGCATTATACGATGTGTTCGTGCATGCAGTTTTTTCTGGTACGCTAACCACATGCAGCTGAATCGATGATGCATGCGCCTCAACGAATCAGTCTAGAGTATTATATATGTGCACGTATGTTAATGGTGCACACATATAAATTTTTTTACGTGTTTATCGTAGAATTGAAGATAGCGGAGGGAGGGGGGCAACTCTGTAAAAATATATAATAGTGTTTAGATCACTAAAGTAGTAATCTAAATGATCTTGCATTTGTTTACAGATGGAATGGACTTTTGTAAACTTTACGTGGATGTAGAATTATTGAGTTTTAATCTAAATTTGAATTAGCATCATCACAAGATGTGACAAATCGCATGTGGTTCAAAGCAGAAGAGAGAGGGTCGGGACATATGAGGGCACCAGAAACTCAAATGCAACACCTTCTTAGGTCATAGTGATGAAGACAGGCGACCGGCTGACCGCCCGCCGTAGAGGAAGTAGTCGAAGCAGACGAACGGACATCGAAGATGTAGTATGATACTATTAAACTTACACACTTTTCCGGCAAAAAATAAAAATAAACTTACACGCTTAAATGCAAGCCAAATGGATCTGTGAGATTTTAAAATTTTAATAGGGCATGTGGGATACCCTATAGTACAATCTCTGGTTCAGATCAATCTTGGCACTACAACCCTTTCTCTGGTTTTGGAAGTCAAAGCTTCAAATGAAGTTAAACATATTTGTGCGGCTGCTGATGCTAGACAAATTAAATGCATGAAATATACTCCCTGCAAAACAAAACAAAACAAAAATATGCAAAATATGCAACTCCCTTTTTTGTTTAAAAGATCCAATTTAAAAATCTTATAAGGTGAAGTGGCCCTTTGTATTACAAATGCTACAAATGGTAGGATTGTCAGATAAATGGAATGACTGGATTATGCATACTATTAGGGGGGAAAGGTTGGTGTTAAGGTTAATGAGAACTTGGGAAAATATTTTCCATCACACCAGGATTTGGGCATGAGGCCGCCACGTCTCCGGCATCAGTCATTGTGTTAATGGGCTATATGTACAACTGGGCTCTTAAATCCATCGGTCTTTCTAACGCCGATGGGTTTGAATTTTTTTTTTTGAACACAGTACAAACGCAAGCGCTCATATACACGTGCATAAACTCACCCCTATGAACGCACACACACCCAACCCCTATGAGCACCTTCGAAAGACTGAGCCGGCATATCATCTTGAAATTTACGAGTCATCGTAGGCACCTCATCATCGACGGGAATGTCTCCTCTCACTGAGTGCGCATCGCCGCAAATCCTGAAATAAATCCAGGAATAAATGCGAGCACCAGGACTTGAACCCTTGTGGGCTGGGAATACCACAGTCCCTCTAACCATCCAACCACAGGTTGGCTCGCGGGTCTGAAAATATTGGTTAGCCAATGTAACTGCGTCTAGTTTAGTCCCATGCAGAAACAGTGAGAAAATCGTCTTAGGGAAGATGTGTATAAGTCGAGGGTATGACAACATTGAAAATCACTTGCCTAGATGGGGTCTATGAGTGACCAATAAGGCTCATGGCCTAGTTTAACGGCTCACATTGCACTTTGTGAGCGTATTTATCTACCAGCTCCCTTTTTTCATGGGAGAGGTGTATGTCATACTTTGTGACAGAACGGGGTACGCATTCACGTGGCCACTACCAAATTTTAAATTCAAAATTTGTGTTGATTTTCCTGTTTCTAGTATTGTTTTGTAACAAAGTTTGTTTTGAATTTAAAATATTTTATTTTCTTAATGCTAACACTCATGGTTTGATAAACTTGCAAAAAAATTTCATTACGGAGTTGTAATAAATACACATATCCAGGAAAATACAGTTAGTGAATGCTAACCGTGCAAGTTGCGAAGATGGTACATTGATGCTGCAGCCAAAGCATCGATGGCCACTGGTTATGTTTGTGAAGATACCGTATGCCCACCAGTTGGTTGGCAACATGTCGGTAGAGTGAATGTGTAAATTTTTTGGTTGCAGATAGATCCGGTGGAGGTTGGCCCTCATCAACCACATATATATGCGAACAGCTTCGACGGTGATCGACACTTGACAGATACTTAGCAGTAGCTCAGTAAGTAACCGCACACCCGTCATGTACTGCAAGAAGAACCTCACTTCACCGCTCATGGCGGCCCTCCTCTTGTGCTCTTGTGCAATGTCCGTCAGCTCGTCGCGCTACACTGTTGGCACGAGCGGTGAAGTGAAGGTGTGGAGCGCGGCGACATTGGCGGCGGAGGGAGTCCATGGTGGCCGCAGGGCTGCAACGAGGGGAGCGAGGTCGCTGGGGCAGAGGGTGCCGGCGAAGGCGCCCCCTCCACCGAAGCCCAACAAGTCCACGGGGGCGAAGCCTCTGCGGCCGCCGGCGCCACCCCCGCCATGCCCTCCGGTGGCAGATGCTAGGTTCGGATGATGTGCTGATTTAGCTTTTACTGCGACCCCTCCTGTGTCGTGTCGCTGCTGTGGTGGACGTCCTTGCGGTCACACGGGCCTTGCTTTGCGGAGTATGTGTTTCTTTGCGATCTCGTAATAAAGTCAGTAAACTGAGAACCTATCAAGCGGCGGTGATTTTCTGAACTGTTTTTTTTTTGTTTTTTTTAAAGCGAACTTTAAAATTCAGGTCGGGAACGACCCAACGCGCGATTAACCACGAGGATGCAAAGTCCACGGTAGCAACACAAACCCACGCACGGATGCATTGTTCGATATGTTCGTCCATGCATGCAGTTTTATTTTGTCTGGCGCGCTAACCACATGCAGCTGGATCGATGATGCATGCGCCTCAACGAATCTATTCCAGTAGAGTTTTCTGTATGTACACGTATGATGCTGCTCTTGAGCCGCTAATTTAGGCATTTTTTTTTGTTTAAGCTTAATTTAAATTTGCACAAGATATGACAAATCGCATGCTAGCACATTCGCATGTGGATCAAGGCGCCTAAAGAGAGACAGTCAGGACATACGTGGGCACCCGAAACTCTGATGCTACGGTATCTTGAGCCGTGTAGTGATTAAGACAACGTGGTCGTCCGTCATATAGGGAGTAGTTGAAGCAAGTGAATTGGACATCAACGATGTAGTCAAACATGAAAGTTGATGAAAACTGATGAAAAGAGTTTATTTTGAAATTGAATTTATTTTTAGATAAACTTGTTGGATTTTTTGAGATATATAAACATGTCCAGAAGTTTTTTTTTTTAGAAAAGGAGGCAGACCCCGGTCTCTGCATATGGACGAGCATACGGCCATTTTATTAATTATTAACACAAGACCTTATAAAGTCATACAACAGTAAGACAAAAATCACCGTCTAAGCAACATCTGTTGCTACTCCTATCCATTTGATGAAGGGGGCGCTGATAGTTTTGGCCTAATACCAAACAGACCTCGCTGCCAGACCTAACATCTAAGGCCTGAGGTCTCAACCAAAACGCCTGCCGGGTATGGGCACCCACCAGTCTGGCGTGCTCCTCAACCAGGACACATGCCGGGTATGAGGCCGCCGCAGCCACCTGCCACCAATCCATCTTTAGTGTTGTACTGCTGCACATACCTTGTCGGGTCTAGCTGCCGTCGATGCCACCACAACGCCAGACAACGCCACCACCGGCGAGACCCGGCTGCTCCATGCCACTGAGACCCGCCGCTGTCGACGTGTCAGATAACACGCCACTCCTCCTCTTGTCCCCTCCAGCCAACACTTGCACCAAAATGATGCCCCCAGAAGGGAGAAGGACATCGAAACGCCGGAGTCGTCCGATCCGGTAGATCCAGATCTAGGGTTTCCCCTGGAACCTGCCGATTAGTTTGACGTGACCTGCAATGACGATGCCTCGAGAAGGGAACGACGTACGAGACGCCGCCATCGTCCGCCATGACCGCAGTCAGGCGCGATTTTCACCAGAAGCCACGTCATCCCGATCTCGCGGTTGGCTGGAACCAAGCGGAGTCTCGCCACGAAGACGAACGCCGACGTCGATAAACCGGCGTAGATCCGACATCTCCTCACCGGTCCCTCCATGCGCTGCCGTTCGGCTGAAGGCCACCCCACGGCGGATCCGATCGGGGTTGGATCCGCAGTCGCCGCCGCCACCATCACCGTGCAGATCAGGCACCCCGTCGGATGGGGCGCTACCACCGCCGTCGTCCATTTTTCGATACCTTGTAATCTGCAGCAATCAGTAGTTCCAATTCTAATGATTTATCTCTTCTATTGCAAATGGAAATCATTTTTGGTACTTGAAAGGATCGATATGGTTGAATAGAGGGGGGGGTGAATAGGCAACTAACAATTTTTAAGCTTTCTTTACCAAATTAAACTTTGCAAAAAAAGTAGGTTTTCTAGATATGCAACTATGTGAGCAACCTATATAATGCAATAACAACTAGCACATAAGCAAGCAAGGGATACAACACAAGTATGCTTGCAAAAGTAAAGGCACGAAATAACCAAGAGTGGAGCCGGTGGAGACGAGGATGTGTTACCGAAGTTCCTTCCTTTTAAGGGGAAGTACGTCTCCGTTAGATCGGTGTGGAGGCACAATGCTCCCCAAGAAGCCACTAGGGCCATCGTATTCTCCTCACGCCCTCACACAATGCGAGATGCCGTGATTCCACTATTGGTGCCCTTGAAGGCGGCGACCGTGTAACGCCCTCGATGCGGCTATATCTCCCACGTGTCGAAGCACGACTTAGAGGCATAACCGCATTGAAAGCAATGTCGCAAGTGAGGTAATCTTCACACAACCCATTTAATACATAGGGGAAAAAGATACATAGTTGGCTTACAATCGCCACTTCACACAATTACATGAATAAAGCATTACATCATCCAGATACAATCAAGGTCCGACTACGGAACCAAAATAAAAGAAGAACCCCAAATGCGACAAACGACCCCGATCGACCCCAACTGGGCTCCACTACTGATCAACTAGAACGAAACAACACAAAGGACAAGATCTTCATCGAGCTCCTCCTTGAGCTTGGATGTGTCACCTGCTTGGTAACATAGGCACCTGCAAACTGGTTTTGGAAGTATCTGGTGAGTCACGAGGACTCAGCAATCCCATTACCATGGGTATCAAGACTAGCAAAGCTTAAAGGGTAAGGAAGGGGTAAAGTGGTGAGGTTGCAGCAGCGGCTAAGCATATATGGTGGCTAACATACGCAAAGAAGAGCGAGAAGAGATCAAGCGGAACGGTCGTGAAGCTAGCAATGATCAAGAGGTGATCCTGAACACCTACTTACGTCAAACATAACCCGAAACCGTGTTCACTTCCGGACTCCGCGAGAAGAGACCATCACGCTACACACTCGGTTGATGCGTTTTAATTCGGATCAAGTGTCAAGTTGTCTACAACCGACATTAACAAATTCCCATCTGCCACATAACGCGGGCACGGCTCTCGAAAGTTTAAACCCTGCAGGGTGTCCCAACTTAGCCCATGACAAGCTCTCGCGATCATCGAAGGAATAGACCTTCACCCAGAAGACCCGATCGGTCTCGGAATCCGGTACATCAAGACATTTCGACAATGGTAAAACAAGACCAGCAAAGCCGCCCGATCGCGCCGACAATCCCGATAGGAGCTGCACATATCTCGTTCTCAAGGCAACACCGGATAAGCGAAGCGACAGAACCGACGTAACCCAAGTTGCCAAGGGATGGTCCCAGACGGTGCTCTAGTTTGGACCAACGCTAGACAAGCAATCGCCCGGGGCTATAAAAGATGACCTCGAGAGAGCGACTCCCAAGGGAAAAAGTAGGTGGTGGTGAGGCAAATGGTAAAAGGCAATGTTGGGCCTTCTTTGGACAAGTTTTATTCAAAGCGAACTGTCGGGGGTCCCATAAATCACCCGACCGCGTAAGGGATGCAAAATCCGGGAACATAACACCGGTATGACGGAAACTAGGGCGGCAAGAGTGGAACAAAACACCAGGCATAAGGCCGAGCCTTCCACCCTTTACCAAGTATATAGATGCATTAATAATATAAGAGATATTGTGATATCCCAACATAAACCCTGTCCACCATGGAGAAATCTTCAACTTCACCTGCAACTAGCAACGCTATAAGAGGGGCTGAGCAAAGCGGGAACATAGCCAATCAACGGTTTGCTAGGAATGGTGTCAAAGGTTAGAGGTTCATGGCAATATGGGATGGCTGGACAAACAGGTAATAGGTAGCGCAGCATAGCGAAAGAACGAGGCAACTAGCATAGCAATGATAGTAGTGAGATCCAGGGTAGCGGTCATCTTGCCTGAAATCCCGCAAGGATGAAGAACGAGTCCATGAAGAAGACGAACGGATGAAGCCAAACCAATCGTAGACGAACGAATCCTCACGATCGCAACGAAACAGGAACTAACAAGAAGAAGCACACAACATAGGTAAACACACCACACATGAACAAGGCATGATGCACAACAAGCATGATGCATGACCAAGCTACATGAAGCTACTCATGGCAAGAGATGATGCACACAAGACCAACACATCAAGGCAAGTTTAAATGAGGCCGGGAACAACATATAACAATTCCGGTAAGTCCTCATATGCATATTTCGAAATTGGTCCAGAACTGAATAAACATTAAGTTGAAGTTGTTAAACAGCAAGTTAAGATGCACCAAGATGATCTACACGAAATTCTAGTCAAATTACATATAAAGTTCATTAGATTCGGAGCTACGGCCTAGAAGATATGAGCAAAACAAGTTAAACATGGCATCGATGCAAAAAGCACCCAAACATCAAGCAAACACACCAAAACATGGATGCAACATGATAATATGGAACTACATGCAAAAACAAGCAAGTTTCATCTAGAGCACACTCAAAACGGAGCAACGGTTCAACACATGCACACTATACCATTCATAGCAACAATCTGCCCAAAACAGCAACTAGGCATCTTACAAGCATCAAAACAACATGCTACAGCACCCCAACATAATAACAAAAGGCATGGGCATGAAGTACACGTAAAGCATAACAAAACATGAACACTGAGCTATCTCCAGAAACAACTAGAACATGCTCAAAATGACATGGAGATATTGCAAGTAATAACAATTTCAGACTTTAGCAGAAATAACATCAGGTTGCAATGTTTAGAGCTATCAAACAACATGTTACAGGAACTTATCATGGCAAACAAAGGCATGGCATGAAACTACTAATTGCATATATCAAAAGACCCTTACTGACCATGAGCCAAAAAGGCACGGAAAATATGATGGCACCCATGTAAACATGGCAAGTTATATTACAGATTTAAACATGGCAGGAACAACAATAAGTAGGCATGTTCGTGAGCTCGAACCACTCACTACAGAGCAATACATGGCATGGCAAGGCAACCAACAGTAAGAAGGCATGTTTATGAAGCTAAGCATGGCAAGAGCAAGGTCATAGCATACACGGATCAACTACAACGATCTCGTGAAAATTGAATCTCATGCAAACAATCTGTCAGGAAACATTTTCAAGCAACTTTAGAGCTAGATTACAACATGTTCCAGCAGGCTATAATTTCAAACAAGGGCATGAATGGATAGAGAAAGACATGTATATCAAAACATGTTTATAGAGCATCTCCAGATTATGCATAGAATGATTACTAGAAGCATGTTAACATGGCATAAAAATATAACAGAATCTGCCAGGAAAACAACAACAGCAACTACCCTACTTTACAAGCTCAATGCACTCAGCACACAACTCACAAAAATACATGGTCAACACCTCTGGAAAGATGGCATAGCAAAGTCCAACATTCATGTAGAGCTCAAACTCATAGGGTGCACACATAAATCATGGCAAAAATGACAAAATAGCTCGAGCTGATAAGATTCTGGAACTAACGATCTGAAGCCTACTTCCAACAGCATTTCGGGCATCAAGATGAACTCAAATGAAAATGATGCAATGGAATGAAATGATGTACTCTTCGAGACAAACAATTTGACATATTATACGTGCAAAACGGAGCTACGGATGCAGAGATGTGACATGATGAAAATGGCATGAAAGTAATAGAATTCTGGGACTTAGAGATTTCGGGGGGGAAAACAACCTGCGGGCACGGATGCCGAGGTTCACCGGATCCTCGCCGGAGTTGGGGAAAACGGGCGCCGGAGGGGTCGAGGGAGCTCGGGGGGAGGCCGGCGAGGTCGGGGTCGCCGGATCCGGTCCGGCCCGACCGGATCCGCGACGGGCGGCGGCGGGGCTCGCCGGCGAGATGGCGGGCGGCGGCGTGGAGGAGGCTCTGCCCGGGCGGCGGGCGGAGCTGCCTGGTCGCGCCGAAGCGGGCGGCGGGCGACGCGCGGCTGGGGGGCGCGGAGGCGGCGGCGAGAAGCGGCAAGGCGCATGGCGGCGGCAGCCAGGCGGCGGCATGTGGCATGCATGGTGTGGGCGGGCGCGGTGCGGGAGGCGCTGCAGAAGCGGCGCAGGCGAAGCGGGCAGGGCGGCATGGCGGCCAAGGCGGCGGGAAAGGTTCGAGGAGGCGGCCGGCGGACATGGCATGGCGGCCATGGCGACGGATGGCGGCGGGCCGAACGGCTAAGGGCGGCATGGCCAAGGCAACATGGGCCGGCGATGGCATGGCGGCCACGCGGGCTGGGAGGAGAGAGGAGGTCAGCGATGCCACTTGGCGACACGGGATTGGGCGCGGGCGGAGGATGATGGTGGCGGCCTCGATTGGATGGGGTGAGGTGGAAGATGGACATGTCATTTGGAGTGGACATGTCCACAAGGCGAGGGGAGCGGGCTAGGTTTTCGTCCGCGAAAATGGAAGGGGAGGACGTTTATATAGGCATAGGGAGCTAGGAGAGTCCAAATGAGGTGCGGTTTTCGCCCACACGATCGTGATCGAACGACCAAGAGCATGGAGGGGAGTTTGGTGGGTTTTGGGCCACTTTGGAAAGGGTGTTGGGCTGCAACAAAAGAGGCTTTTGCGGTTATCCGGTTAACCGTTGGAGTACCAAACGAACTCCAAATGGCATGAAACTTGACAGGCGGTCTACCGGTGCTATACCAAGGCCGCTTGGCAAACCTCGGGCTATTCCGAGAAAGTTTAATACCCGCACATGAAAAGAGGGAAGAAGGGAACACCGGAGGACATAGGAGTGCCGGATTGCAAAACGGACAACGGGGAAAAGGCTCGGATGCATGAGGCGAACATGTATGCAAAATGAAATGCACATGATGACATGATAAAATGCAAATGATGGCATGGCAAAGTGCAACACGCAAGCAAATGACATGGCAACGACGACGAATAACTGGCAGACAACTGGCGCATCGGTCTCGGGGCGTTACAGACCGAACCTTTACAAACAAGGTTGGGGCAATCTCCACAACAATTGGAGGCTCCCAACGAAACCACGAAGCTTCATCACAATGGAATATGGCTTCGAGGTGGCCTCAACCGTCTAGGGTGCTTAAACACCCAAGAGTAACAAAATCCACACTAGAAAGTATGGGGGAAGCAAATATCCTTTGGTGGAAGTGTAGATCTAGGTCTCCTCCTTCAATCCCTAGCAAATCAACAAGTTTGAGTGGCTAGAGAGAGAGATCGGGCAAGAGAGCTTGAGAGCATTAATGGTGGAGTGAGAGAGGTAAGAGTTAGGAGCGGTAGGTGGAAGAACCACCTTAACCCTAATAAACCCAACCGTTACTGCGTTTTCAGCACTGCAGTGGTACAACCGCTCCTTGTCCCGGTACAACCGGGACTCACGATGTAACGGCAGAACCCTACCAGGCGGTACAACCGGGCCACCGGGCGGTAGTACCGGTTATTAGAAAATAACTGGACCAACCGCCCAGCCACCGCACACACTAGTAGAAAAGGGGCCAATGGTCCAGGCCGCTCCAGCCCATTAGTCCCGGTTCAATCCAGAACCGGGACCAATGGGGGCATCGGACCCGGTTCGTGAGGCCCGGGAGCCGGCCGGGCCACGTGGGCCATTGGTCCCGGTTCGTCTGGACCTATTGGTCCCGGTTGGTGGGACGAACCGGGACCAATGGGCCTCGCTCCTGGCCCAACACCATTGGTCCCGGTTGGTGGCTTGAACCGGGACCAATGGGCTGCCCATTAGTCCCGGTTCGAGCCGTCAACCGGGACTAAATGGTTGGTACCCGTCATGACTGAGTTTAGTCCCACCTCGCCAACCAAGGGGAATCGCACCGGTTTATAAGCCCTCCTCTCTACATTATTGAGCTCCTCTGAAAATGAAAATAGATGCGCTTGTATAGGAATTTAGCATAAATTCATACAGATTTCTCTTGAAATTGTTATTTAATTTAAGTTGAATTTCCTCTATGTTTATCTCGCTCATTTCGAGTAGTTTTTATATAGTTTTTTTTCTTTTTTTGCTATATTTATTTTTTCTTTTTATTTCGAGTTGTAATAAGCCATTAAAAATAAGCATACATGCTCCTTTTTTAGTACAGCTTAATCACAACTATTTTTTGCTTCTATTCATTTCGAGTAGTTTTCTATAATTTTTTTCTTTTCTGTTATATTTATTCTTTTGTTTTTATTTCGAGTTGTAATAAGTCATTAAAAATAAGCATCTCTGCTATTTTTTAGTAAAGTTAATCAAAATTATTTTTCTTCTATTTATTTCTGAGTGATTTTTATATTTTCTTTTTCTGCTATATTTATTTTTTTCCTTTTTATTTCGAGTTGTAATAAGCCATTAAAAATAAGCATATATGCTCCTTTTTTAGTACGCTTAATCACAACTATTTTTTGCTTCTATTCATTTCGAGTAGTTTTCTATAATTTTTTCTTTTCTGTTATATTTATTCTTTTGTTTTTATTTCGAGTTGTAATAAGTCATTAAAATAAGCATCTATGCTATTTTTTAGTAAAGTTAATCAAAATTATTTTTTCTTTTACTTATTTCTGAGTGGTTTTTTATATTTTCTTTTTCTGCTATATTTATTTTTTCTTTTTATTTCTGAGTTGTAATAAGCCATTAAAAATAAAAAAGAGGCGTAATGCTCGTTAATTTGCTTCAAGCCTTTCGAATAGTGTCAATCTGACCGCATATAGTTCTGTGCAGTCTACCGTATTCCTCAAGGCTTGAAGCTAACCAACGTGCAGGAGCATTGAGCCTCTTCGTCATCGTCTCTGCACTCAGGGCTTATAAACAGCTACGAGTGCCTCTCGCTTGGCGAGGTGGGACTAAAAAAACAGCTGCAGGAAGAATCAACAAAAAAATAGCTGCAGAAAATAAAAAAGTAGTTACACGGGTCCATTGGTACCGGTTCATGGCACCAACCGGTACCAATGCCGCTCTTTGGTCCCGGTTGGTCGCTTCAACCGGGACCAATGCCCCCCCTTTCGACCCGGTTGGAGCCTCCAACCGGGACCAAAGGTCTCCGTTTCCCGCCCTTTCGGCTGCTGAAAAGAGGCCTTTGGTCCCGGTTGGTGGCTCCAACCGATTAGCAGATTATCCCGTTGGTGCCACCAACCGACCAATGCTATTATATATATTGGACTTAGCGATTTCGCCAAATCCCATCATTTTCGCCCGCCCCGAGCCTCGCTCCTCGTCGCCGTCGCCGCCGAGTCCGCTTCGAGCCCGCCGTCCCGTCGCCGCCTGGCCCGCCGCCGTCGCCGCCCTTATCGCCTCTCTCGCGTCCCGCCCGCCTCATCATCGCCGCCCGCGTCGCTGCGCGCCTCGACGTTGCCGCCGCCTGCCGTCGCCGCCCGAGTCCGCCGTCCCGTCGCCGCCTCGAGCTCATTGTCGTCGTCACCGCCGCCCCGCTGTCGCCTCAGCACTGCCGCCGCCGACGCCGACGTGAGCGTTTTCAATTTTTGTTAGATTTTTTAGATTCTTTTTATAGTTCATAGATTTTTTGTTAGGTTAGATGTGTAGTAATTTAGATATGTATTTCATAGATTTTTTGTTAGATTACATGTGTAGTAATTAATTTGTTCATATTATGTTAGATTTTTTGTTAGATTAATTAGATTTTTTTGTTAGATTAGATATGTGTAGTAATTAATTTGTTCATATTATGTTAGATTTTTTTCTGTTAATAGATTTTTTGGTGATATTATTATTGAATATGCATGTTTGGTGATATTATTGTTAATAGATTTTTTTGGTGATATTTAGATTGTGTAATTAATTTTGTTCATATAATTTTAATGATTTTTTTGTTCATAGTATTTAGAAAAGGAAAAATAAGAAGTAGTTTATATATAGTTGAACTAGCTAGTTGATTTAATAAACTAATTTATTT
Source organism: Aegilops speltoides (assembly GCA_021437245.1). Lineage (NCBI taxonomy): Eukaryota > Viridiplantae > Streptophyta > Magnoliopsida > Poales > Poaceae > Aegilops > Aegilops speltoides. Next base: position 90,604,483 of record CM038147.1, on the reverse strand, counting down.
TCCTATATAATGAAGTAGTTTGTTTTAGTAAGTACTACTTATTTATTTATAGTAAGTGCTTAGTAGTTGAACTAGATAGTTGATTTAATTAGATTTTTTTGTTAGATTAGATTTTTTTTTTGTTAGATTACATGTGTAGTAATTAATTTGTTCATATTATGTTAGATATTTTTGTTAGATTAATTAGATTTTTTGTTAGATTAGATATGTGTAATAATTAATTTCTTCATATTATGTTAGATTTAACTATATATAGAAGTAGTTCCCGCGTCGACGTCGGCGATGCCTATCCCGCATCCTCGTCGTCGTCGACTAGGCGGTGGAGGCCTGCTTGATCAGGGCCATGTTTGGGACTGGGCTCCGCCGGGTTGGTATTGGGAGGTGCTACCTTCCGGGGGACGTAGGTTGATGAGGAGGCAACCCGTTGTTGACCCGATCCTTGTTTGGTGGCGGTCGCGTGGGCCAGTGATGGTGGTGAGGCATCCGGACACCGTGGAGGTAGTACGTCACCGTGTCAGCGAGGAGGACGAGCACGTCCGTCGCTACATGGTTGCATTGGAGGGGAGGTTCGACAATACCTGGCAGGTTCTTTAGGGATCTCACTGGAGCTATGATCCTGTGATGGTTCCTTATCTTTGGGTGTCCACCGCCCGCGTCGATACCCGTCGGGCGCTATGGTTCTAGTTGTATTAGTGATAATATTCGATGATGTACGGACACCAAGAGATGATGTACTTTTGCTTATAATTATTGAATGCATGCTAATTTGAATACTATACTTTATTTTATGATTTGGTTTTGCTTATTTTATGATTTGGTTTTGCTTATTGAATGCTCATATTGGATAAGTTCTCCTTCATTCCCGTGTGCTAGACAATTTGGTATAATAATGCATTCGGGAATGAAAGAGGAGCTACGTACGTACGTCGATCATCGATAGTCAACCCGTGATTAATAATAATGATCTAGTTTAATATTTGAATTATGAACGTAGGCCGGAAATTTCGTACTCATCGGACGACGAAAACCGCCCGGGGGTGCGACTGGTGCCACGACGACCGAGGTATGTGCGACAGGTTCATTGAGCTGGACGAAGATCGGCGCTTCAGCATTAAGCTCGAGGAGACCTGCGATGTTCATACGGATGCGAACGACGGCAATAGTTTTTTTCGTAATTAAGCACGACTTCAACTATTTTAACGTGTATTTTTCATCTTTTCCAATTCGACTAGCTTATCCCATGCTTTGCAAGACGCTATGTCTTGGAGAGGATGGGTTTTGAAGACCATGAAAATTTCGAAACCAAGAAAATTATCCTAAGTACCCATCATGGTGTGGATTTTCAAGTAAAGTTGTACAATGCTCAGAGTGTAACCCATTTTGGTTGCAAAATTGGGATGCATTTTGCAAGATGTATGGTCTTGATGAGGGTATGCTTGTCACCATGGATCTTGGTGATCCTACAATCGAGCAAGAGACACCTTCGATTTGGGTCTTTGTGGATACACCTCTAGTTCTTCCCTCATGTGAGCTAAACATAGTTATTAAGTAATTTATATTGTTTATTTCAAAATATATAGTTGACAACTTATCTCCATTGACAGCTTATTTTCATTCTTCAAAGAATGTGCGGAAGATGGTAGACAGAATGTACTACATCGAAGGCTCCGAATTAACTTATCAGGAGAAAAATCATCTGGTCGGATTTTGTACTGATCTTGAGAATTACAATATCTACAATCAAGCTCCTCAACATTATGGTCAATACGTGCCACTAGTGCACGTGTTGAACTACGGTAACTACCATGGAGATACCCTGGTAAGATTATTTTTTACTATTACAACATTCGTGCATATTTTTGCACACTTCTAAAACTAGTACATCATTGCTAACTACGAAGTTATTACTATGTTTTTCAACAGATAATCCCGAATGATTGTGTGCCTCATCCGATGTATACGCATGGTAGCCTTCATGTTTTGAACATCGACCAGGTCGCTCTACTAATCTCAACTGTCCATACCGGTTTCTAAAAGAAATGGAGACATAACAATCAAAGAATGGAAAAATGCATGGACAATCGTAAGGAGCTTCTTGGAAGAAATAAGCGCGAAGGGCAAGAATTGGAGACAGGATGATCGCCATTCTTCATAATGGAGAGTCGGGTCTATATTGTTTTATGCTATTTTACCTTAAGGGTGTAGGTCCTACCGACATCGATGATCATGTGCTAAGAACAATTATGTAGGGTTGGGTTCGATGACTATGAGGATGATGATCGTACGACATATTATTAATAACAAGTAGAAGTTGTATGATGATGCATGATTAGTAGGACTTGTTATTATATACATATATGATGATGTATGATGCAAAGCATGCATGAGCATGTTATATCTGGGTGCAATGAACATAGCAGCAGCGTTGATAAACCAAGGACGAAGATAAGAGAGGACACTTCTCTCTATTAGCTAGCTATAATAACAACCTAAAATAACCCCAAAACCCCTAAAGCAGCCACTTTTGTAAAAAAATTGACTTTTGGTCCCGGTTGGAGCCACCAACCGGGACCAAAGGCCCTCTCGACCGGGCTCGGTGCAGGGCCACGTGGAGCCACATTGGTCCCGGTTCGTGTTTGAACCGGGACTAATGGGTGGTGGCATTAGTAACGACCCATTAGTCCCGGTTCATGAACCGGGACTAAAGGCCCTTACGAACCGGGACTAATGGGTGGTTTTCTACTAGTGACAACTACCGCCCCGAAACAGAACGGAGTCACCCTTGAGGGCGGTAGTTGGGCAGTGCGGGGCCGGTGCAACCGCTTGGCCTTGAGCGCTTGATCGACTAAGGTACGAGCGGAAGAACCGCTCGAACCTCCGGTAGTACCAGTTGATGAGGAACAACCGGACCAACCGGGCCACCACCGCCCAGCCACTGAATCAAAACAGAAGCCTGACCGGTACATGGGCGGTGCATGGCCGGAACAACCGCCGCTGGTCTTTGCAGAGCCTGGTGGCGGTACCACCGCCCGGAGGCAGCGGTACCACCGCTCGACAAAGACAGGGAAGCGCCAAGAGCCAGCGGTGCAACCGCTCGGACGAGCGGTACAACCGCTGGGAAAATACATCAGAAGTTAAATCAAGAGGGAGGCACTCTCTCTCACACCAGAGGAAGACAAAAGAGGGGTGATGGAGGTGTACGTGAATGGATTCCCCTATTCTTTCCAAAGTGGATTCCCTCTTGATAGTACGGGTTCCCTACGACAAAGAGATAAAAAGCGTAGAGGATTTCGTCTTCAATCGTTTCCTTCGGGAGAGAACCATCCGATGTAAGCCTAATCATCGAGAACCTGAAACATTTAGCACAGGATTAGACCAACAAAGGGTTGTCATCATCATCCAAAACATAAGGTAGGGAAATGCCCTTCCAATCTCCCCCTTTTTGGTGGATGATGACAACAACACGATTTAAGATAGAAGTCTATAATCTAGTCGGAGCTCCCCCTAGATGTGTGCCCCAATTTGAATTAGCTGTTAGAGAGCATGGGCATACTTTAAGGTCGAGACTCCCCCTAGATTTTATAGGCTCGCCACTAAAAGCACATAACATGAAGGTAGACAACATAATGAAACGAGAGCAATACTACCAATAAAGACCAACAAGCATAAAAATAAGATAGCAGGAGTGGCACAAAATCCACATAAAGCAAAACGAGAAACGAACAAAGTTCAACTGGAGACCATAGACAAAGTTCAACATGAAACACACACCACACAACCACCCACACAACTCCTGAGTCCTATCACACTCTCTCCCCCTTTGGCATCAAGACACCAAAAAGAAAGAGAGTGAAGCTAGCGCCCCAGGCTAAGTCGTCCTCCTCTGACTCCTCGGTAGCATCTGGATCTTCATCATTGTCAGAATCTTCACCATTATCAGAATCTTCATCATCGTCCCGATCTGAGTCCTCCATGGTATCATCAGCAGCAGTAAAGGTGGTGGAGGGCTGAGGGGGGGGCTTCATCATCAGTCAAGGTTTTGTCGGAAGATATCCAACGCTCCTCCGGTGTGATGCTCTTCTCAGAACCACTCTGAACCGACATGTTGAGGTGCCTCATCATAGCAATTTGGCGACGCCGGGCATACTTCTCATTGACATGTGCCTCATACATCCTCTTCTGGATGTTAGACTGAAGGCAGAAAGTCTTCTTCACCTTGGCAGCGAGCTTGTCCACCCACGAGGGCTTGACCCCTGGCTCCAACTCAAAATCCTCATCATCAGAAGTGGCATAGACATCCTCAGGAGCATCAGCAGGGAAACATGGCTCGGCGTGCTTCTTCTTCTTAAGGATCTTGACTTCATGAATGGTAAGATTATCAGGAGAGGTGAGGGGCTCTCCAGGACGGCGAACCTTGGTCTTCATAGCAACCATCAAGTCAACAAGATAGCCATGGATTTCATCTTGATTACCCACTTTGGGCAGAAGCACATTGTGAAACACACGATGCATGATGTCATAGACCTTCACCAAATCCTTAGATTCACTAATAATACCATAGCCCCGAATGTACAGAGGGGCAAGCTTCTCCTTAGGCATGGAGTCAGGATGGTCATGGGGGCGAATGCCACCCCTTCCTTCCAGACCGGTATCATCGTACCCAATAGCATTGCAAAAGGTCCTCCAGGGAACTTGAAAGAGATCATCACGGCACATGAAAGTGAGGGTGCGCGCGTCATCTTCTCCAAAGTGAAAGGTGGCATAGAACTGATGGATAAGTTGAACATCAAAGTCACAGTTGATGTTCATGAGCTTGACAAGATCAAACTCCTCACAGAGAGCCAAAGCCTCACCAAAATACTCCAGGTTGTTCCTCCAATGGTCAAGATCGATGGTCCACTGCTTGGCATATCTGTTCTTGTTGTGCTCAAAGAGTTCATGAACAATCCGCACTTGTATCTCATTCTGAAACTGAACGGTGGTCCAACGAGGAGCTACGAGCACCACATAAGGATTCTTGGAGCGGAAGGCTTCCCAATCCTTGGCTTTCCAACGGTGCAGAGGCATTACCACACGTTGCTTTGCAGCGGCAGACTTTTCACGGCGAGTAGGCTTGGTGGGAATCACAACTTCCTCTTCATCAGTAGACACAGCCGGGCGCGCAGTCCTTCGAGCCCTCTTCTTGGTCTTGCGAGGAGCAGAGCGAGAACTAGAGCCACCTGAACACACACACGAAGAGAACACACGAAAACCAGCAAGAATGAGAGGAAAGCACATGAAAAATGCAAAAGCAGAGAAACCAGAATAGTGTTGTGTGGTTCATATATTCCGGTTGTACTGGATCTCCCACCGGTAGAACCGCCCCACCGGTTGTACCGCCCGTATAGGCGGTAGAACCGCTGACGGTGGCACTACCAGGGGGGATAGATCTAACCAAGACATGCGAATCACACAAGCAGTATTCTGATTTCTAGGTACTGCATAGACAGAAGAAAAACAACGATCTCTCCCACCCAAGGATCAAACACTAAACTTGGAGGGTTAAGTAGTGCCCTAGACAAAGAAGAAACCCTAGAACGGGGAACGAAGAACAAGGGCATTACCACCATCCATGGGAGGAGATCGGAAGGCCTCCACAGAGAGAATCCACGGAGAGCCCACGGATCCGAAGCACGGGACGCACTCCGGGGCGGGGCAGAGGTGACCGGTGGCTAGGGCAAGGAAAAGACGAACGGGGACGAAGGGGAAAAAGAAGAAAACCCTTCACCCCGTCGGATATAAATAGGCCATATAGTCACAGAGCGTAGAACCGCCCGAGGACCGGTTGTTCCATGGTCGTAATCGGCAGTGGTTGTGGGCGGTACTTCCATTTCCTGAAGGACACCGGTAGTACCGCCCGGGAACAACCGGTAGTACCGGACGTAGGAAGCCCAGTGAAAATGAGCGGTAAAACCGCCCAAGTACTGATTGCAAACCTACAGGGGCAGCACAACCAGGTATCAGCGGTAGAACCGCCCGTGACCCCGGTTGTACCGCCCGACCACCAAAGCCCAAACCAACGAGAAGGGAACAAAACAAATGGGACAACAACTTAGGGAAACCAACACTTAGAACAGAGAAAAGAACGAATGGAAAAACAAAACAACCGCACGGAAGTAGAGCGAGCTCAGGCCTCTCTCAAGAGAGGGCAGTGGCTGAAGCCACCTATGTTTGAGTCGATTGGTATGGCACCGCGAAGAATTATCCTTGGGCCCATGACCAAAACTCGACTTTGAAGCACAAGTACCATCAAAAATGGCTAATGTGAAAGAGTTGATCGATTTATGCATAATGGGGGGAGGGAGAGCTCATTGAGAGATCAACACTCCCCCTATGTCCATGCCTACACCTAAACTAGACAACAAGTTGAGTGTGGTGGGGGTGCAAGGGTTCAAGTCACATTGCTCGAATCAATGATATTTAGCTCATGCCTTAACTCGTGAAATCTTGCTTCCTCCAAGGGCTTCGTGAAAATATCTGCAAGGTTATCATGAGTGTTGACAAACTTGAGCTCGATCTCCCCTCGCCTAATGTGATCCCAGATGAAATGATACCGAATCTCAATATGCTTCATCTTGAAGTGTTGCACGGGGTTGAGAGAAATCTTGATGGCACTTTCGTTGTCACACCAAAGAGGCACTTTGTCACAAATGACATCGTATTCCTTTAAAGTTTGCCTCATCCATAAGAGTTGTGCACAACAACTACCGGCCGCCACATATTCTGCTTCGGTGGACGAGAGAGACACACAACTTTGCTTCTTGGAAGACCAACTCACCAAAGAGCACCCAAGAAACTGGCACCCTCCGGAAGTGGACTTCCTATCCACTTTGTCTCCTGCCCAATCGGAATCCTTAAATCCTTCAAGCTTGAAGTTTGCCCTCTTGGGTACCATAAGCCAAAGTTTGGGGTATGAGCCAAATATCGAAAGATTCGCTTGACCGCCACATAGTGACTTTCTTTCGGTGCGGCTTGAAACCATGCACACATCCCCACACTCAACATGATATCCAGTCTAGATGCACAAAGGTAAAGCAAGGAGCCAATCATGGAGCGATATACCTTTTGATCCACCGCTTTACCATTGGGATCAATGTCAAGTTGGCACTTGGTAGGCATTGGTGTAGTAGCCGGCTTGACATCACTTAGCTTGAATCATTTTAGCATGTCTTGAGTGTATTTGGCTTGGTCGATGAAGGTTCCTTCTCTTCTTTGTTTGATATCAAAACCAAGGAAGAACTTCAACTCTCCCATCGAAGACATCTTGAACTTGGAGGTCATGAGAGCGGCAAATTCCTCGTTGAAAGCTTTGTTAGGGGAACCAAAGATAATATCATCAACATATAGTTGGCATACAAACAACTCCCCTTTGACCTTCTTAGTAAAAAGAGTGGGATCGATTTGCCCCACCTCAAATCCACGATCTTGTAACAACTCGGTAATGTGGTCATACCACGCATGTGGGGCTTGTTTAAGGCCATAGAGTGCCTTATCGAGTTGATACACATGATCCGGGAAGTAGGGATCCTCGAACCCTGGGGGTTGCTTGACATAGACCAACTCATTAATAGGACCATTAAGAAAAGCACTTTTGACATCCATTTGTTGCAACTTAAAGTTGTGATGGGAAGCATAAGCAATCAACAAACGTATGGATTCAAGACGAGCAACAGGAGCAAAGGTTTCACCGTAGTCGATACCCTCGACTTAGGAGTAGCCTTGTGCTACCAATCTTGCCTTGTTGCGAACGATGTTCCCATGAGCATCTTGCTTGTTCTTGAAACTCCACTTGGTTCCAATGACGTTGTGGTTCCCTGATGGCCTTGGCACCAATCTCCACACCTTGTTGTACTCGAAGTTGTTGAATTCTTCATGCATGGCATTGAGCCAATCCGAGTCTTCGAGCGCCTCATAGACCTTTTGGGGTTCAACACAAGAGGCAAACGCGTGATGTTCACAATAGTTTGCTAATTGTCTACGAGTGCTTACCCCCTTTCTTAGGCTTCCAACCACGTTTTCCATGAGATGGCCTTGGGTGGTGAGCTTGGAAGCAATCTTCGCAGCACGATGCTCTAATTCCTCCTCGGGTGTGGAGGGAGGAGGGTTAACTTGATTATCTTGAGCGTCGTCTTGAGCTTGTTCTTGATCTTGAGCTTGCTCATGATCTTGAACTTGCTCGAGGGGGAGAACTTGACCTTGGGCATCATTTAGAGGTTCACCACCATCTTGAGGTTGATCTTGCCCTTGGTCTTGTTCACGAGGTTGAGGGCCTTCACTTTGTTCTTCAGAAGCGTGTGGGTCTTGGGGAGGTGATAGATCCACTTTAGTGGAGCATTGTCCTTCTCCTTCGGCCACAAGGGGTTCCTCAATGGGTAGAATATGACCAATACCCATTCTTCTTATGGCTTGGGGAGGAATTTCATCACCTACATCACAAGTACCACTTTGTTCCACTTGGGAGCCGTTATTCTCGTCAAACTCCATGTTACACGTCTCCTCAATGAGTCCGGTGGACTTCTTGAGAACACGGTAAGCATGAGAGTTTGTAGCATAACCAACAAATATGCCCTCATGAGATCTAGCCTCAAATTTAGACAAACGAACACCTTTCTTGAGAATGAAACACTTACAACCGAACACCCGGAAGTACTTGAGGTTCGGCTTGTTTCCGGTGAGTATCTCATAAGGAGTCTTGTTCAAGCCTTTGCGGAGATAGAGCCGATTGGATGCATGACATGCGGTGTTGATGGCTTCGGCCCAAAAGTTGTATGGAGACTTGAACTCCACCATCATGGTCCTTGCCGCATCCATCAACGTCCGGTTCTTCCTCTCTGCTACACCATTTTGTTGAGGGGTATATGGTGCAGCATATTGATGCTTGATCCCCTCATCACTAAGAAACTCATCCAAGGTGTAGTTCTTGAACTCTGTGCCGTTGTCACTTCTTATTGTCAATATCTTTGCATTATGTTGACGTTGAGCTTCATTTGCAAAGTCGATGACGGTTTGTTGAGTCTCACTCTTCCTCTTGAAGAAGTATACCCAAGTGTATCTTGAATAGTCATCCACAATCACCAAGCAATACTTTCTACCTCCAAGACTATCAAAAGATGGAGGCCCAAAGAGATCCATGTGAAGGAGCTCCAAGGGTCTCTTCGAGTAGATGATGGTCGATGGAGGGTGAGACTTCTCATGAAGCTTTCCTTCAATACAAGCACTGCAAGCACAATGTTTGGCAAAACTAACATTTGTTAGTCCACGGACATGGTCCCCCTTGAGAAGACTTTGCAAAGTTCTCATATTGACGTGGGCCAAACGGCGATGCCAAAGCCATCCCACGTCAACTTTAGCCATTAGGCATGTCACGGTCTTTGTGGGTCGCTCCGAAAATTTAATCACATAGAGACCATTCTCGTCATGCCCAACAAAAGCTACTTTAAGAGTCTTGCTTCACAAGAGGGCCATGGTATCAATGTCAAAGAAAGTAGCAAATCCCATGAGTGCAAGTTGACGAACGGAAAGCAAATTGTATACAAGGAACTCAACAAGCATGACTTTCTCGATCGTTAGATCATGATAAATGACAACCTTGCCAAGACCCAATACCTTAGAATGTGAGGCATCACCCCATTCGACATTGGTGGGCATAGATGGAATCTTTTGCACGTCCACCACCAAGTCCTTGCTTCCGGTCATATGATTTGTTGCTCCACTATCGAGCAACCATGACCCCCACCGGAAGCAAACACCCACAAGAGATCAATGCTTGGTTTTAGGTACCCATTTAGTAATGGGTCCTTTGATGTTAGTAACAAGGGTCTTAGGAACCCAAATAGACCACTCAATGTACTCATAAGGAGAACCAACAAATTTAGCATAAACATGTCCATCACTAGCACGACACAACACATATGACGGGTTAAAGTCGCCGGCTTTGTTGGAGGAAATGCTTTTGCCCTTTTGGACGTCAACTCCCTTCACTTTTTCCTTCTTCTCCTTAGGAGCACCCTCTCCCTCTTTCACAAAAGTTTGCTTGAGAGGAGGAGGACGTTTGGTCTTGTCGTTCTTCTTCTTCTTGGTCTTGGACTTGGGTGCAAACCCAATTCCTTCCTTGGCCACAACTTCCTTTTGATTGCTCAAAAGGTCGTTGAGGTTCTTCTTGTTGGGGAACGTAGTAATTTCAAAAAATTTCCTACGCACACGCAAGATCATGGTGATGCATAGCAACGAGAGGGGAGGGTGTTGTCTACATACCCTCGAGACCGAAGCGAAGCGATCACAACGTAGAGGAAGTAGTCGACGTTCTTCTCGCGATCCAACCGATCCCAGCAAGCGTTACTCGGCGCCCGAAGTTCTTGACACACGTACAGCTCGGTGACGCTCCTCGGGCTCCGATCCAGCAAAGCTCCAGGAGAGAGAGTTCCACAAGACGACGGCGTGGTGACGATCTTGATGTTCTATCGACGCAGGCTTCGCCTAAGCACCGCTGCGATATGACCGAGGTGGAATATGGTGGAAGGGGCACCGCACACGGCTAAGGAACGATCTCAAGGATCAACTTGTGTGTCTATGGGTGCCCTTGCCCCGTGATATAAAGGAGTGGAGGAGGGGAGGGCGGGCTCTCTATGGCGCGCCCTAGGGGAGTCCTACTCCCACGGGAGTAGGATTCCCCTTCCTAGTCCAACTAGGAACCCTTCCATGTAGTAGGAGTAGGAGAGAAGGAAGGGAAGGGAAAAGGAGAAGGAAGGAAGGAAGGGGGCGCCCCCCCTCCCTAGTCAATTCGGACTAGTCCATGGGGAGGGTGCGCCACCCTTATGGCCCCTTTTCTCCTTTCCCGTATGGCCCATTAAGGCCCAATACGAATTCCCGTAACTCTCCCGGTACTCGAAAAATACCGAATCACTCGGAACCTTTCCGAACTCGAATATAGTCGTCCAATATATCGATCTTTACGTCTCGACCATTTCGAGACTCTCGTCATGTCCCCGATCTCATCCGGGACTCCGAACTCCTTCGGTACATCAAAACTCATAAACTCATAATAAAACCATCATCGAAACCTTGCGTGCGGACCCTACGGTTCGAGAACTATGTAGACATGACCTAGAACTATTCTCGGTCAATAACCAATAGCGGGACCTGGATGCCCATATTGGCTCCTACATATTCTACGAAGATCTTTATCGGTCAAACCGCATAACAACATACGTTGTTCCTTTGTCATCGGTATGTTACTTGCCGAGATTCGATCGTCGGTATCCAATACCTAGTTCAATCTCGTTACGCAAGTCTCTTTACTCGTTCCGTAATACATCATCTCGCAACTAACTCATTAGTTGCAATGCTTGCAAGGCTTAAGTGATGTGCATTACCGAGAGGGCCCAGAGATACCTCTCCGACATTCGGAGTGACAAATCCTAATCTCGAAATACGCCAACCCAACAAGTACCTTTGTGAGACACCTGTAGAGCACCTTTATAATCACCCAGTTACGTTGTGATGTTTGGTAGCACACAAAGTGTTCCTCCGGTAAACGGGAGTTGCATAATCTCATAGTCATAGGAACATGTATAAGTCATGAAGAAAGCAATAGCAACATACTAAACGATCGGGTGCTAAGCTAACGGAATGGGTCATGTCAATCAGATCATTCAACTAATGATGTGATCCCGTTAATCAAATAACAACTCTTTGTTCATGGTTAGGAAACATAACCATCTTTGATTAACAAGCTAGTCAAGTAGAGGCATACTAGTGACACTCTGTTTGTCTATATATTCACACATGTATTATGTTTCCGGTTAATACAATTCTAGCATGAATAATAGACATTTATCATGAAATAAGGAAATAAATAATAACTTTATTATTGCCTCTAGGGCATATTTCCTTCAGTCTCCCACTTGCACTAGAGTCAATAATCTAGATCACATCACCATGTGATTAACATTAATAGTTCACATCATCCTGTGATTAACACCCATAGTTCACATCGCCATGTGACCAACACCCAAAGGGTTTACTAGATTCAGTAATCTAGTTCACATCGCCATGTGATTAACACCCAAGAGTACTAAGGTGTGATCATGTTTTGCTTGTGAGAGAGTCTTAGTCAATGGGTCTTTCACATTCAGATCCGTTATGTATTTTGCAATTTTTCTATGTCTACAATGCTCTGCACGAAGCTACTCTAGCTAATTGCTCCCACTTTCAATATGTATCTAGATCGAGACTTAGAGTCATCCAGATCAGTGTCAAAACTTGCGTCGACGTAACCCTTTACGACGAACCTTTTGTCACTTCCATAATCGAGAAACATATCCTTATTCCACTAAGGATAATTTTGACCGCTGTCGATGATCTACTCCTAGATCAATATTGTACTCCTTGCCAAACTCAAAGGGGTATACAATAGATCTGGTACACAACATGGCATACTTTATAGAACCTATGGCCAAGGCATAGGGAATGACTTTCATTCTCTTTCTATCTTCGCCGTGGTCGGCTTTTGAGTCTTACTCAATTTCACACCTTGTAACACAGGCAAGAACTCTTTCTTTGACTGCTCCATTTTGAACTACTTCAAAATCTTGTCAAGGTATGTACTCATTGAAAAAACTTATCAAGCGCCTTGATCTATCTCTATAGATCTTGATGCTCAATATGTAAGTAGCTTCACCGAGGTCTTTCTTTGAAAAACTTCTTTCAAACACTCCTTTATGCTTTGCGAATAATTCTACATTATTTCCGATCTACAATATGTCATTTACATATACTTATCGAAATGCTGTAGTGCTCCCACTCACTTTCTAGTAAATACAAGCTTCACCGCAAGTCTCAGATAAACTATATGCTTTGATCAACTTATCAAAGCGTATATTCCAACTCCGAGATGCTTGCACCAGTTCATAGATGCACATTTTGTTAACACCTTTAGGATCGACAAAACCTCTTGGTTGCATCACATACAACTCTTCTTTAATAACTCCATTAAGGAATGCAGTTTTGTTTATCCATTTGCCAGATTTCATAAAATGCGGCAATTGCTAACATGATTCGGACAGACTTTTAAGCATCGATACGAGTGAGAAAAATCTCATTGTATTCAACATCTTGAACTTTGTCAAAAACCTTTTTTGACAAGTCTAGCTTTGTAGATAGTAACACTACTATCAGCGTCCGTCTTCCTCTTGAAGATCCATTTATTTTCTATGGCTTGCCGATCATCGGGCAACTCCACCAAAGTCCACACTTTGTTCTCATACATGGATCTCATCTCGATTTCATGGCCTCAAGCCATTTCATGAATCTGGGCTCATCATCGCTTCCTCATAGTTCGTAGGTTCATCATGATCTAGTTACATGACTTCCAGAACAGGATTACCGTACCACTTTGGTGCGGATCTCACTCTGGTTTACCTACGAGATTCGGTAGTAACTTGATCTGAAGTTACATGATCATCATCATTAGCTTCCTCACTAATTGGTGCAGTAGTCACAGGAACAGATTTTTGTGATGAACTACTTTCTAATAAGGGAGAAGGTACAATTACCTCATCAAATTCTACTTTCCTCCCACTCACTTCTTTCGAGAGAAACTCCTTCTCTAGAAAGGATCCATTTATTAGCAACGAATGTTTTGCCTTCGGATCTGTGATAGAGGGTGTACCCAACAATTTCCTTTGGATATTCTATGAAGACGCACTTCTCCGATTTGGGTTTGAGCTTATCAGGATGAAACTTTTTCACATAAGCATCGCAGCCCCAAACTTTAAGAAACGACAACTTTGGTTTCTTGCTAAACCACAGTTCATATAGTGTCGTCTCAACGGATTTAGATGGTGCCCCATTTAACGTGAATGCAGCTGTCTCTAATGCATGATCCCAAAACGATATTGGTAAATCGGTAAGAAACATCATAGATTGTACTATATCCAATAAAGTACGGTTATGACGTTCGGACACACCATTATGATGTGGTGTTCCAGGTGGCATGAATTTGTGAAACTATTCCACATTGTTTTAATTGAAGACCAAAACTCGTAACTCAAATATTTGTCTCCGCGATCAGATCGTAGAAACCTTATTTTCTTGTAACGATGATTTTTCCACTTCACTCTGAAATTCTTTGAACCTTTCAACTATTTGAGACTTATGTTTCATCAAGTAGATATACCCATATCTGCTCAAATCATCTGTGAAGGTCAGAAAATAACGATACCCACCACGAGCCTTAACACTCATTGGATCGCATACATCAAGATGTATTATTTCCAATAAGTCGGTTTGCTCGCTCCATCGTTCGGAGAACGGAGTCTTAGTCATCTTGCCCATGAGGCATGGTTCGCAAGCATCAAGTGATTCATAATCAAGTGATTCCAAAATCCCATCAAGCATGGAGTTTCTTCATGCGCTTTACACCAATATGACCTAAACGGCGATTGCCACAAATAAGTTGCACTATCATTATTAACTTTGCATCTTTTGGTTTCAATATTATGAATATGTGTATCACTACGATCGAGATCCAATGAACCATTTTCATTGGGTGTGTAACCATATAAGGTTTTATTCATGTAAATAGAACAACAGTTTATTCTCTTACTTAAATGAATAACCGTATTGCAATAAACACGATCAAATCATATTCATGCTCAACGCAAACACCAAATAACATTTATTTAGGTTCAACACTAATCCCGAAAGTATAGGGAGTGTGCGATGATGATCATATCAATCTTGAAACTACTTTCAACACACATCGTCACTTCACCCTTAACTAGTTTCATTTTATTACGCAACTCCGCTTTGAGTTACTACTCTTAGCAACTAAACCAGTACCAAATACCGAGGGGTTGCTATAAACACTAGTAAAGTACACATCAATAACATGTATATCAAATATACCTTTGTTTACTTTGCCATCCTTCTTATCCGCCAAATAATTGGGGTAGTTCTCGCTCAAAGGACCAGTCCCTTTGCGGAGAAGCACTTAGTCTCGTGCTTAGGTCCAGACTTGGGCTTCTTCACTTGAGCAGACAACTTGCTTGCCGTTCTTCTTGAAGTTCCTTCTATCCCTTGCCCTTTTCTTGAAACTAGTGGTCTTGTTAACCATCAACACTTGATGTTCTTTCTTGATTTCTACCTTCATCGATTTCATCATCATGAAAAACTGGGAATCATTTTCATCATCCCTTGCATACTATAGTTCATCACGAAGTTCTATTAACTTGGTGATGGTGACTAGAGAATTCATCAATCACTATCTTATCGGAAGATTAACTCCCACTTGATTCAAGCGATTGTAGTACCTGGATAATCTGAGCACATGCTCACTAGTTGAGCGATTCTCCTCCATCTTTTAGCTATAGAACTTGTTGGAGACTTCATATCTCTCAACTCGGTATTTGCTTGAAATATTAACTTCAACTCTGGAACATCTCATATGGTCCATGACGTTCAAAACGTCTTTGAAGTCCCGATTCTAAGCCGTTAAGCATGGTGCACTTAAACTATCAAGTAGTCATCATATTGAGCTAGCCAAACGCTCATAACGCCTCAGATCCGCTCCCGCAATAGGTCTGTCACCTAGCGGTGCATCAAGGACATAATTCTTACGTGCAAAGAATGAGGATAAACCTCATATCACGGATCCAATCCGCATCATTGCTACTAACATCTTTCAATACATTTTCTCTAGGAACATATCAAAATAAACATATGAAAGCAACAACGCAAGCTATTGATCTTACAACATAATTTGCAAAATACTACGGGACTAAGTTCATGATAAATTTAAGTTCAATTAATCATATTACTTAAGAACTCCCACTTAGATAGACATCCTCTAATCCTCTAAGTGATCACGTGATCCAAATTCAACTAAACCATAACCGATCATCACGTGAGATGGAGTAGTTTTCAATGGTGAACATCTTATGTTGATCATATCTACTATATGATTCACGCCGACCTTTCGGTCTCCGTGTTCCGAGGCCATATCTGCATATGCTAGGCTCGTCAAGTATAACTGAGTATTCTGCGTGTGCAAAACTGGCTTGCACCCGTTGTAGATGGACGAGAGCTTATCACACCCGATCATCACGTGGTGTCCGGGCACGATTTAACTTTGGCAATCGTGCATACTCGGGAGAACACTACTTGATAATTTTAGTGAGAGATCATCTTAAAATGCTACCGTCAATCAAAGCAAGATAAGATGCATAAAGGATAAACATCACATGCAATCAATATAAGTGATATGATATGGCCATCATCTTCTTGTGCTTGTGATCTCCATCTCCAAGCACCGTCGTGATCACCATCGCCACCGGCGCGACACCTTGATATCCATCGTAGCATCGTTGTCGTTACGCCATCTATTGCTTCTACGACTATCGCTACCGCTTAGTGATAAAGTAAAGCAATTACAGTATGCTTGCATTTCATACAATAAAGCGACAACCATATGGCTCCTCGCCATTGCCGATAACTTCGGTTACAAAACATGATCATCTCATACAATAAAATATAGCATCACGCCTTGACCATATCACATCACAACATGCCCCGCAAACAAGTTAGGCGTCCTCTACTTTGTTGTTGCAAATTTTACGTGGCTGCTACGGGCTTAGCAAGAACCGTTCTTACCTACGCATCAAAACCACAACGATAGTTTGTCAAATAGACTCGTTTTAACCTTCACAAGGACCGGGCGAGCCACACTCGGTTCAACTAAAGTGAGAGAGACAGCACCCGCCAGCCACCTTTAAGAACGAGTGCTCGTGAACGGTGAAACCAGTCTCGCGTAAGCGTCACGCTGTAATGTCGGTCCGGGCCGCTTCATCTCACAATACCACCGAACCAAAGTATGACATGCTGGTAGGCAAGATGACTTATATCGTCCACAACTCACTTGTGTTCTACTCGTGCATATAACATCAACGCATAAAACCTAGGCTCGGATGCCACTGTTGGGGAACGAGTAATTTCAAAAATTTCCTACGCACACGCAAGATCATGGTGATGCATAGCAACGAGAGGGAGAGTGTTGTCTACATACCCTCGTGAGACCGAAGCGAAGCGATCACAACGTAGAGGAAGTAGTCGACGTTCTTCTCGCGATCCAACCGATCCCAGCGCCGTTACTCGGGCGCCCGAGTTCTTGACACACGACAGCTCGGTGACGCTCCTCGGCTCCGATCCAGCAAAGCTCCGGGAGAGAGAGTTCCACAAGACGACGGCGTGGTGACAATCTTGATGTTCTATCGACGCAGGCTTCGCCTAAGCACCGCCTGCGATATGACCGAGGTGGAATATGGTGGAAGGGGCACCGACACGGCTAAGGAACGATCTCAAGGATCAACTTGTGTGTCTATGGGTGCCCTTGCCCTGTATATAAAGGAGTGGAGGAGGGGAGGGCGGCCTCTCTATGGCGCGCCCTAGGGGAGTCCTACTCCCAGGGAGTAGGATTCCCCTTTCCTAGTCCAACTAGGAACCCTTCCATGTAGTAGGAGTAGGAGAGAAGGAAAGGGAAGGAAAAGGAGAAGGAAGGAAGGAAGGGGCGCCTCCCTAGTCCAATTCGGACTAGTCCATGGGAGGGTGCGCCACCCTTATGGCCCCTTTTCTCCTTTCCCGTATGGCCCATTTAAGGCCCAATACGAATTCCCGTAACTCTCCCAGTACTCAAAAATACCCAATCACTGAACCTTTCCGAACTCCGAATATAGTCGTCCAATATATCGATCTTTACGTCTCGACCATTTCGAGACTCCTCGTCATGTCCCCGATCTCATCCGGGACTCGAACTCCTTCGGTACATCAAAACTCATAAACTCATAATAAAACCGCCATCGAAACCTTAAGCGTGCGGACCCTACGGGTTCGAGAACTATGTAGACATGACCTAGAACTATTCTCGGTCAATAACCAATAGCGGGACCTGGATGCCCATATTGGCTCCTACATATTCTACGAATATCTTTATCGGTCAAACCGCATAACAACATACGTTGTTCCCTTTGTCATCGGTATGTTACTTGCCCGAGATTCGATCGTCGGTATCCAATACCTAGTTCAATCTCGTTACCGGCAAGTCTCTTTACTCGTTCCGTAATACATCATCTCGCAACTAACTCATTAGTTGCAATGCTTGCAAGGCTTAAGTGATGTGCATTACTGAGAGGGCCCAGAGATACCTCTCAGACATTCGGAGTGACAAATCCTAATCTCAAATACGCCAACCCAACAAGTACCTTTGTGAGACACCTGAGAGCACCTTTATAATCACCCGATTCGTTGTGACGTTTGGTAGCACACAAAGTGTTCCTCCGTAAACGGAGTTGCATAATCTCATAGTCATAGGAACATGTATAAGTCATGAAGAAAGCAATAGCAACATACTAAACGATCGGGTGCTAAGCTAACGGAATGGGTCATGTCAATCAGATCATTCAACTAATGATGTGATCCCGTTAATCAAATAACAACTCTTTGTTCATGGTTAGGAAACATAACCATCTTTGATTAACAAGCTAGTCAAGTAGAGGCATACTAGTGACACTCTGTTTGTCTATATATTCACACATGTATTATGTTTCCGGTTAATACAATTCTAGCATGAATAATAGACATTTATCATGAAATAAGGAAATAAATAATAACTTTATTATTG
Organism: Aegilops speltoides; assembly: GCA_021437245.1. Classification (NCBI taxonomy): domain Eukaryota; kingdom Viridiplantae; phylum Streptophyta; class Magnoliopsida; order Poales; family Poaceae; genus Aegilops; species Aegilops speltoides. The sequence continues at coordinate 90,585,771 of CM038147.1, read as the reverse complement.
CCTCTAGGGCATATTTCCTTCACTTCTCACCTTGAATGCATGGCACAAGGCCTTTCTCAAGTTGATCCTTCAATTTGGCATTCTCCTCCACAAGATGCACATGCTCACAACATGGGTTAGTAGCACATGCATTATCAATTAATACCATATGAGGGAAGGTGGCCTTTTCCTTGGTTAGCTTAACTTGGAGTTGAGCATGAGACTCCTTGAGGTTAGCGTGAGCACCCTTCAAGACCTTGTGGGCCTTGTCAAGTATCTCAAACTCTTCTTTGAGTCTAGCATGATCAACCCCAAGTTTAGCCTTCTCGGAAGTTAGCACACGAGACACGACAAGAGCATGATCAAGATCTTTCTTTAACTTAGCATGGTCATCGTTGTATGACTCCTCAAAAGTCAAACGATGCACACGCTCTTCCTCAAGAGCATTAGAGAGATCCGATATCTCATCGGCATAGTCACGACTATGACCTTCCATCTTAGAGATGGTTTCTTCGTGAGCCTCGATCATGTCATTGGCCTCACCAAGTTGTTCCAAGAGAGCAACAAAATGCTTCTTGGACTTGCCCTTGAGCTTACTCATAAAAGACTCAAATTCATTCACTTCCTCATTAGACCCATCATGTTCATCAATGCAACCCTCCGAGGAGGGATTAGTAATGATGGTGGTTTCGATGTTGGGGGTTACCTTGTTTGAAGCTTTAGCCATGAGGCACTTGGCGGTGATGTTCTCGTTGGGTGAATCAAAGAGAGACACCCGGGGAGTAGTAGCAATGGCAACGGACGCCATGGCCATCGCTTCTCCATTTTCATCATCATCGTCATCCTCTTGGTATTCTTCTTGAACCACCAACCCAGGAGTGGGAGTCTTCTTGGCGAAGTTGTTCTTGTTGGGGAAGGACTTGGCTTTGTCTTTTCGGATGAACTTGCCACCATTGTCTTCCCGCTTCTCATAAGGGCAATCCGCAATGAAATGGCTCACATTGCCACAGTTGAAGCAAGTTCTAACTCGTTGCTTACCCTTGACACCACTTGAGTTGTTCTTGTTGAAGTTGGGTCTTGTATTCTTCTTGCTCCAAAATTGTCTTGAAGCAAGGGCCATGTGCTCATGATAATCATACTTGGTGTCTTCGGGGTTGCTCTCCTCATCTTCCACTTCTTCCTCTTCTTCCATAATAACCTTGGCCTTCAAAGCAAGTTTGGGCTTCTTTGCCCTTTGAGAACGGAGCACCGCATTGTCGGCGGTCTTGTCCAAGATGCTCATTGCAACGAACTCATCCAACACTTCACTCGAGGTCATGGAGTGGAAGTCCGGTCTTTGACGGATGACGGAGGACATGGCCTTGTTGTAGGGCATCATGGCCTTGAGGAACTTGCGCTTGATCCAATTGTCATCTGTGTCCTTGCTTCCATGATCTCGGAGTGAGACCGCGAGTTTGGTCACTCTTTGAAAGAGCTCACGAGGTTCTTCATCTTCTTTCATTGCAAACTCATCGGCTTCATCTTGCACCACTTCATAGTTGGAGCGTTGAATGCTAGTACTTCCTCGATAGAGAGACACAACACATTTCCATGCGTCTTTAGCCACGGCATGAGGTCGAAGATGAGGGAGATCTTCGGGAAGGATTGTATCTTGGATGATGAAGAGAGCACTCTCATTGAATTGATTATCCACGGCTTCTTGAGGGGTGAAGTTGCTTGGGTCATGAGGATAGAAACCTTCTTCAATGATTCTCCAAAGGTTAGTGTTCACATGATTTAAATGATGCTTGAAGCGATAAACCCAAGAATCAAAATCTGCATTTTTCTGATACTTAGGAGGAGGACCGGTATGATTCAAATGAGTGGAGGGAATCGGTCCTCCATAAATTGGGGGTTCCACATGGGCAAAGATGCCGGTGCCATTTTTAACACTAGACATAGGAGCTTTCTCACTAGTAGCTTCCCCCTTGTCGGGGTTAGTCCGTCACCGTGTTGGCGGGATCACCCACTTTCATGGGCGCGGTGGAAAGTTTAGGCCCTTCTAAGAAATCCTTAAACATGTCCTTGACCTCGGTCATCATGGAGGTTTTCAAAGTGTCCAACGCCACATTGAATTCCTCATGTGAGATCGGGTTACCCCCATCTCCCGTAGATGATATCGGATTCGCACCGGAGTGCTCTCCCACATCATCTACGATGTCAACCATACTCTTCGGACGGTAAACTCCTTAAAAAGAGACGAGGCTCTGATACCAATTGAAAGGATCGATATGGTTGACTAGAGAGGGGGGTGAATAGGCAACTAACAATTTTTAAGCTTTTCTTTACCAAATTAAACTTTGCAACAAAATAGGTTGTCTAGATATACAACTATGTGAGCAACCTATATGATGCAATAACAACTAGCACATAAGCAAGCAAGGGATACAACACAAGTATGCTTGCAAAAGTAAAGGCACGAAATAACCAAGAGTGGAGCCGATGGAGACGAGGATTGAAAGCACATTTGCTCCCTGGGTGGTTTTGGTAATTAATGACAACATACTTTGTGGTTGGACTAATGCTTTTATCAAGTATGTTTCAGGAAGGTCAATCACATTGGCATGGCAAAAGGACTGGAGAGGTGGACCCCTCAAGATGCTAAGGCAAGCATTGGCAAAAGCTCAAGACTCCATTTTTGGTTTAGTGATCCAAGATCACATTGAGTCCATAGGAAAGCCAATACTATTAAAAGGGGATGAGGTTATGTTAATGATCTGGTTGCTCAAAGTGCTTAGTGATATATCTCCTAAACTATCAGCAACTCTCACTTCCATAATACACTCATAAGTAATCTCGGTCCCACCGATTCCATAAACTCACCACACCGAGATGAACCACCTCACCATATAGCCAAACCCTAGAAATTTCGGATTTTCCGATTCGAACTCGGTCTCACCGAAACTAGTGTTACCAAGCTTCAGAACCTACATCATCATATCGGTGTCACCGAGATGATGAAGTCGGTCCCACCGAGATTGGCAAACCCTAGTCTTTGGAAGAATCGGACTCACCGAGATTGTATTTTCGGTCCCACCGAAAATCCCAACGCTCACATGTTTTGAACTTTCGGTCTCACCGAGTTGTCAACTTCGGTCCGACCGAGATTGGTCAAATGTGTAACGGTTGGATTTTGTGTGGAGGCTATAAATACCCTCCACCCCTCTTCATTCGTGGAGAGAGCCATCGAAAGAACTACCACTCCTACCTTACATTTCGAGAAGAAAACTACCTACCCTTGTGTTGAGATCAAGTTGCTCCACTCCCACCATATGAAGCTTGATCTCTAGCCTTCCCAAGTTGCTTTCCACTCAATCCTTTCTTCCACCACAGCCAAATCGGTGAGGAGAGTTGAGTGTTGGGGAGATTATCATTTGAAGCACAAGAGCAAGGAGTTCATCATCATCAACACCATCTATTACCTTTTGGAGGGTGGTGCCTCCTAGATTGGTTAGGTGTCGCTTGGGAGCCTCCGTCAAGATGTGGAGTTGAACCAAGAAGTTTGTAAGGGCAAGGAGATCGCCTACTTCGTGAAGATCTACCCCGAGTAAGGCTAGCCCTCCGTGGGCGTATGCCATGATGGCATAGACAAGGTTGCTTCTTCGTGGACCCTTCGTGGGTGGAGCCCTCCGTGGACTCTCGCAGCCGTTACCCTCCGTGGGTTGAAGTCTCCATCAACGTGGATTGAAGATAGCACCACCTATCGGAACCACGAGAAAAATCTCCGTGTCTCCAAATTGCGTTTGATCTTCTCCACCTCTCTTTACTACTTGTGCAATTTACTTTCCGCTGCCCATACTCTAGAATTGCATGTGTAGTATGCTACTTGACTTGTGTGATATGCAAAATCTGCCAAAACTTGTCTTTGTCTAAAGGCATAATTTTTTATCTTGTCGAGTAGTCTAATCACCCCCCCCCCCTCTAGACACTCTCACCTTCTTCGATCCTACAATTGGTATCAGAGCATTGGTTTCCATTGCTTTGGTTTACACACCATTGGAGGAAGATGGACGTGTCTACGTTTGGAAGTGTTAGTCATAGAGTGCCTATTCTTGATGGAGTGTCCTATAACTCGTGGAGGATTGAAATGCTTATTATCTTTAAGATGTATAACTTGCGCAAATATGTTGAAACCCCATATGTACCTCCATTTGACCCCTTGCACCCTACTATGGATGAAGAGCTTGATTTGCTTCGTAACCTTAGAACTGTAAATCTTATCATTAGAGGTTTGCCCGATAACTTGCTTAAGCTTGTCACAAACTTTGAGTGCGCCTATGCTATGTGGAAGTTCTTGGAAGAACTTTATCCGGACTACTCTTTGAGAGGTCTTGATGAAATTCTATACAAGACTATTGATTTTGATATGATGCGCCCCAATGATCCCAACTTTGATAAATGCTTCTTTGAGCTTCGTGATCTCATGAAAAAGAAGGGTGATCCTTGTCTTATCAATGATCTAATTAGAAATGCTCTTGTGTTGCATTCCGATGATTATTGTCACATTGACAAAACTAATGCAAGTCATTGTCAAATTGACCTAGGTATTGATGATGAACTATCTATGGGTCAATATGATGATGAGCATGAGCATGATGACGTTTACTCCGATTCGGACACCGAGCTAGACAAGATCATGAAGAGTCTCAATCTTATGGCGAATTTGAGAGACTACATATCCGGTGGAAAAGAGTGGATTCTTGATAGTGGATGCACCAATCACATGACCGGAGACGAAGACATGTTTCGAGAGCTTGCAAAGAACGATGGTCCACGCAAGTATGTGACTTTTGGAGACAACTCCAAGGGTAAGGTACTTGGCCTTGGTAAGGTGGCCATATCTCATGATAGCTCTATTCAAAATGTCATGCTTGTTGAATCACTTGGATACAATTTACTTTCCGTGTCTAGATTAGCTGACTTTGGATTCAATGTGCTATTCACCGAAGTAGATTGCCAAGTCTTTCGTCGTGACAATCATAACATGGTATTTACCGGTATCCGTAGAGGTGATCTATATATTGTTGATTTCACTAAGAAAGCTCAACCTAGAACTTGCTTCATTGCTAAATCCGCTAAAGGTTGGTTATGGCATAGAAGGCTTGGACATGTTGGTATCGTAATCTAGATAAGCTAATCAAAGGTGATCATATTCTTGGTGTTAAAGATGTTCTCTTTGACAAAGATAGACTTTGTAGTGCTTGTCAGGCAGGAAAACAAGTAGGTGGAAGTCATCCCGTGAAGAACATCATGACCACAAGGAGACCGCTTGAGCTTCTTCATATGGATCTCTTCGGTCCCAATGCTTACAAAAGCCTTGGTGGTAACTCCTTTGGTCTAGTTATAGTTGATGATTATTCCAGATTTACGTGGGTATTTTTCCTTGATGACAAATCGCAGGTTCAGAGAATCTTCAAAACCTTTGCCAGAAAGGCCCAAAATCAATTTGAGGTGAAGATCAAGAAAGTTCGGAGTGACAATGGAACGGAGTTCAAGAACGCCCATGTGGACTCTTTTCTCGATGAGGAAGGGATTCTACATGAGTTCTCGGCTACGTACACTCCTCAACAAAATGGAGTTGTTGAGAGGAAGAACCGAACGCTCATAGAGATGGCGAGAACGATGCTTGATGAATACAAGACACCGAAGCACTTTTGGGGTGAAGCGGTCGAGACAGCTTGTCATGCTATCAACAGGCTTTATCTTCATAAGCTCCTCGGCAAGACTTCATACGAGCTCCTCACCGGTAACAAACCCCAAGTGGGATACTTTCGTGTCTTTGGTTCAAAATGCTATATCCTTGATAAACATCGTCGGTCCAAGTTTGCTCCTAAAACTCATGAAGGCTTTTTCCTCGGTTATGGATCAAACTCCCACACCGTGTCTACAATAATTTCACCCGAAAGGTTGAAGAGACGGTAGACGTGAAGTTTGATGAATCTAATGGCTCGCAAGTAGAGCAAGTGCCTATTGATGTAGGAGACAAGGACCCATCGGAAGCCATTCAAGATTTATCTATTGGAAAGATCCGTCCCATGGAAGTGAAGGAGAGTACCTCATCTACATATGTGGAGCCCCCTACCTCACGGCAAGATGAACCTCAAGGCAACATGGAGGCCTCCACAAGTGGAACTCACCAAGATGAGGAAGTGCAACAAGAAGATCCACCACAACCTCCTTCTCCACCACCTCAAGATAACACCAACAACAATGAAGAAGAGGAAGAAGAGGATGATGAGGAAGCTCAGCCGCGACCACAACAAAAGCTATCTCGAGTCCGAGCAAGAGTCAAGAAGAATCATCCCGTGGAACAAATGATGAATGACATCGACTCCGGCAGAATTACTCGCTCTAAAACTCGCTTAGCTAACTTTTGTGAGCATTACTCATTTATCTCTAGTCTTGAACCTATGAAGGTAGAAGAAGCACTTGAAGACCCGGATTGGGTGAACGCTATGCACGAAGAGCTACACAACTTCGAGAGGAACAACGTATGGACTTTGGTAGAAAAGCCCAATGATGATCAAAACGTCATTGGAACCAAATGGGTGTTTCGGAACAAGCAAGATGAAGATGGACAAGTCATCCGCAACAAGGCTCGTCTCGTAGCTCAAGGTTACACACAAGTCGAAGGTATGGACTATGGTGAGACCTATGCCCCCGTTGCTAGACTTGAGTCTATTCGCATTCTTCTTGCTTATGCCAATCACCATGATATTACTCTCTATCAAATGGACATTAAAAGTGCTTTCCTAAATGGTGAAATTGAGGAGGAAGTATTTGTGAAACAACCTCCCGGATTTGTGAATCCTAAAAAGCCTAATCATGTTTACAAGTTGCATAAAGCTCTTTATGGTCTTAAACAAGCTCCTAGAGCTTGGTACAAATGCTTGACTAGCTTTCTTCTTGAAAAAGGATTTGAGATTGGCAAAATAGACTCAACGCTATTTACGAAAAGGGTTGATGGTGAACTATTTGTGTGCCAAATATATGTTGATGATATTATCTTTGGTTCAACTAACCCTCATTTTAGCGAAAAGTTTGGAAAGCTCATGTCGGAGAAGTATGAGATGTCCATGATGAGTGAACTCAAATTCTTCCTTGGGTTACAAATCAAGCAATCTAAGGAGGGTACCTTTGTCTCACAAAAAAAGTACACCAAGGATCTCTTCAAGAAGTTCAACATGCAAGAAAGAAGGTATGAGAACCCCATGCCTACTAGTGGACATAATGACTTGACAAAAGATGGAGAACCTGTTGATCAAAAGGTTTACCGATCCATGATTGGTTCTCTACTATATCTCTGTGCTTCTCGTCCTGACATAATGTTGAGTGTATGCATGTGTGCTCGATATCAAGCAGCCCCTAAGGAATGTCATCTTAAAGTTGTTAAAAGAATTGTGAGATATTTGATACACACACCTAACTTTGGCATTTGGTATCCTAAGAGGGCCTCTTCGATCTTGTTGGCTATTCCGACTCGGACTATGCCGAGACAGGTTGATAGAAAGTCAACTTCGGCACGTGTCAATTTCTTGGTCGATCCCTTGTATCTTGGTCCTCCAAGAAACGAAATTCGTATCATTATCTACCGCCAAGCAGAATATATTGCTGCTGGTTCATGTTGTGCTCGATTGCTATGGATGACACAAACGCTTAGGATTATGGGATACATGCGAGACATGTTCCTTTGCTTTGTGACAATGAGAGTGCGATTAAGATTGGGCACAATCCAATTGCAACACTCTCGCACGAAACATATTGAAGTTCGTCACCATTTTATTCGTGATCACATTGCCAAGGGTGACATCAATCTTAAGCATGTTCGAACCGACAAACAACTTGTCGATATCTTTACAAAACCCTTGATGAGAAAGTGTTTTGTCGCTAAGGAGTGAGTTGAACATCATAGATGCTTCAAACTTGGAGTGAAAACTCCATTGATGCATGCAAGGCATGAGCCTAATTGACTAATCCTTGATATTTCTCTTATGATGATGATCATATGTCTTGGACACATTTGCCCCCTTGTATTGCATCTAACTCCTTGCAGGTACTTGGATGATCTACATTCCACAAGATTACCACAAACTCAAATCTTGAGTAATCTTGTCATTGACCAAGTATCTAGCCCTTTGGGATGTTGAGTTCAAGGAACAAAATTCCACATATCCTTTTTGACACCTTATACATCTAGTATTTCACTCTTGTCATCTTGGATATTCTTGAGTATTCCCTTGCTTGCCTAACCCATGTAGGAAGATGAATTACACAATAGGAAATGGTGTTCCAACTTCACATTCAATGAGCACCTACATCAAGTTCACCTACATGAGCAAAGCAACAACAAGCCCAAGGTATGTTCTTCACATCTTTAAGAAGCTTTGCTCAAAGACATGAGTACAAGCAGCTTCATAAGATGTGATCACATCAAATGCTTAATCGAAAAATGGCAACCCCATTTTGAGCTTAAACGATGAGTATGACCTATGATCAAATGTTCTCATTTTACTCCTAAGTCAATATACTCAAACATAGGTGACTTTGTCGCCGACCCTTATCTAGATGAAGTACATATATTTTGGAGTCCTTCTAGTTTCTCTTATGTTCTCTCATTGAGTTTAAAAAAAACTTCATCTAGCAATCGTTTTCATTTCTATTCTTCTGTCTTTGTGAATATCCTTTTGGCTCTGATCAATTCCTTGAAAATCTTTTACAAATTCATTGCAAATCCTTTGAAACATTCCGTGCAAAGTGAGCTGAATTATTTCTATATTTCCTTGGAATTAAACTCGGCGTCACCGACTTAAAAATTTCGGTCTAACCGAAAAAGGATCTGCCCTAAGTCCCAGACTTTCGGACCCACCGATCCATCTAATTCGGTGTCACCGATTTTCTTTCAGGATAGCATCTTCTGCAGCTCAACTCACTGATGCTTTATGCATGTTTCTTATTGCCCTGTTGTGATTCTTAAGGATCCCACTTCTTTCCTTCCATCTTTCCTGAACTTCCTAGTCTGCTGTCCTTTTCGGCACTTAATGTCAAAGGGGGAGAAGATTTAGGGGGAGGGGGAGATAAGGGGAGAAGAGAAGATTTAGGAGGAGAAGAAGAGCAATCTTACCTTAAGGGGGAGAGAATCACATCAAAGCTTTGCCGTGTTCCACATTGGTTATTACATTTGGCATCATGTTTTTGATTTTGCTTTTTCCTCAAAGGGAGAGGAACTTTCACAATTGATATCTTATGGAAAGCAAAATCTCTCAGAGTTCATTGAAAATCTTTTAGTTTCAGGAGACATGTTTGCTGATTCAAGCTTGTGCTCTTTATGAGACACTCTTCATACATGTCATCCCTGGCTTGGTACTCTTGGTGTTCTTGCTGTTGGTTGAAGAAATACTCTTGTGTTATCTAACCTTGTTTTCCCAAGTTTATTTCTTCAGGTACAATGCCAAGGAACCTCAAGGTAAGTATATGCATCTTGCAGAATGTGCATGATGGTGACTTGCTTGTGAATACTTGTTTGCAAGAAATCACCATGCACATATGCATTATCACTCACTTCCTTTCATCTGCCTCGATGCATATAGCCAAGCTGCATGTAGCACATTGTGCTTTTCTCTCTTGTGTGCTTGTGGTAGTCCAAAACCATAATCTATGAAAAACTTGCACACTTGTAGGGGAGCCTGTACTACATGTTTGTCAAAGCTTTAATGATAATTCATCTTTCTTTCAAGAAGCTTTGATGTCTTATTTTGTGTGTTGCCATCAATTACCAAAAAGGGGGAGATTGAAAGCACATTTGCTCCCTGGGTGGTTTTGGTAATTAATGACAACATACTTTGTGGTTGGACTAATGCTTTTATCAAGTATGTTTCAGGAAGGTCAATCACATTGGCATGGCAAAAGGACTGGAGAGGTGGACCCCTCAAGATGCTAAGGCAAGCATTGGCAAAAGCTCAAGACTCCATTTTTGGTTTAGTGATCCAAGATCACATTGAGTCCATAGGAAAGCCAATACTATTAAAAGGGGATGAGGTTATGTTAATGATCTGGTTGCTCAAAGTGCTTAGTGATATATCTCCTAAACTATCGCAACTCTCACTTCCATAATACACTCATAAGTAATCTCGGTCCCACCGATTCCATAAACTCACCACACCGAGATGAACCACCTCACCATATAGCCAAACCCTAGAAATTTCGGATTTTCCGATTCGAACTCGGTCTCACCGAAACTAGTGTTGCCAAGCTTCAGAACATACGTCATCATATCGGTGTCACCGAGATGATGAAGTCGGTCCCACCGAGATTGGAAAACCCTAGTCTTTGGAAGAATCGGACTCACCGAGATTGTATTTTCGGTCCCACCGAAAATCCCAACGCTCACATGTTTTGAACTTTCGGTCTCACCGAGTTGTCAACTTCGGTCCGACCGAGATTGGTCAAATGTGTGTAACGGTTGGATTTTGTGTGGAGGCTATAAATACCCTCCACCCCTCTTCATTCGTGGAGAGAGCCATCGAAAGAACTACCACTCTGCCTTACATTTCGAGAAGAAAACTACCTACCCTTGTGTTGAGATCAAGTTGCTCCACTCCCACCATATGAAGCTTGATCTCTAGCCTTCCCAAGTTGCTTTCCACTCAATCCTTTCTTCCACCACAGCCAAATCGGTGAGGAGAGTTGAGTGTTGGGGAGATTATCATTTGAAGCACAAGAGCAAGGAGTTCATCATCATCAACACCATCTATTACCTTTTGGAGGGTGGTGCCTCCTAGATTGGTTAGGTGTCGCTTGGGAGCCTCCGTCAAGATGTGGAGTTGAACCAAGAAGTTTGTAAGGGCAAGGAGATCGCCTACTTCGTGAAGATCTACCCGAGTAAGGCTAGCCCTCCGTGGGCGTATGCCATGATGGCATAGACAAGGTTGCTTCTTCGTGGACCCTTCGTGGGTGGAGCCCTCCGTGGACTCTCATGATCGTTACCCTCCGTGGGTTGAAGTCTCCATCAACGTGGATTGACGATAGCACCACCTATCGGAACCACGAGAAAAATCTCCGTGTCTCCAAATTGCGTTTGATCTTCTCCACCTCTCTTTACTACTTGTGCAATTTACTTTCCGCTGCCCATACTCTAGAATTGCATGTGTAGTATGCTACTTGACTTGTGTGATATGCAAAATCTGCCAAAACTTGTCTTTGTCTAAAGGCATAATTTTTTATCTTGTCGAGTAGTCTAATCACCCCCCTCTAGACACTCTCACCTTCTTCGATCCTACAAGGATGTGTTACCGAAGTTCCTTCCTTTTAAGGGGAAGTACGTCTCCGTTAGAGCAGTGTGGAGGCACAATGCTCCCCAAGAAGCCACTAGGGCCACTGTATTCTCCTCACGCCCTCACACAATGCGAGATGCCGTGATTCCACTATTGGTGTCCTTGAAGGCGGCGACCGAACCTTTACAAACAAGGTTGGGGCAATCTCCACAACAATTGGAGGCTCCCAACGAAACCACGAAGCTTCACCACAATGGAATATGGCTTCCGTCTAGGGTGCTCAAACACCCAAGAGTAACAAAATCCACACTAGAAAGTATGGGGAAGCAAATATCCTTTGGTGGTAGTGTAGATCTAGGTCTCCTCCTTCAATCCCTAGCAAATCAACAAGTTTGAGTGGCTAGAGAGAGATCGGGCAAGAGAGCTTGAGAGCATTAATGGTGGAGTGAGAGAGGTAAGAGGTAGGAGTGGTAGGTGGAAGAACCACCTTATATAGCAACCCTAATAAACCCAAGCTATCTGCGTTTTAAAGATCTGCAATGCAGATAACCGCTCCTTGTCCCAGACAACCAGGACTCACGATGTAACGCAGAACCCTACCAGCGGTACAACCGGGCCATCGGCGGCAAGACCGGTTATTAGAAAATAACCGGACCAATCGCTTAGTTACCGCACAACTACCGCTTGAAATGTAGCGGAGTCACCCTTGAGTGCGTAGTGGTTAGGCGGGGTCTTGGCAATCGCTGGCCTTGAGCGCTTGATCGGCTAAGGTACAAGTGGAAGAACCGCTCGAACCTCCGGTAGTACCGGTTGATGAGGAACAACCGGACCAACCGGGCCACCACCGCCCAGCCACCGCATCAAAGCAGAAGCCTGACCGGTACATGGGCGGTGCATGGCTGGAACAGCCGCCGCTGGTCTTTGCAGAGCCTGGTGGCGGTACCACCGCCCGGAGGCAGCGGTACCACCGCTCTACAAAGATAGGGAAGCGCCAAGAGCCAGCGGTGCAACCGCTCGGACGAGCGGTACAACCGCTGGGAAAACACAGCAGAAGTCAAATCAAGAGGGAGGCACTCTCTCTCACACCAGAGGAAGACAAAAGAGGGGTGATGGAGGTGTACGTGAATGGATTCCCCTATTCTTTCCAAAGTGGATTCCCTCTTGATAGTATGGGTTCCCTACGACAAAGAGATAAAAAGCGTAGAGGATTCTGTCTTCAATCATTTCCTTCGAGAGAGAACCACTATCCGATGTAAGCCTAATCATCGAGAACCTGAAATATTTAGCACGGGATTAGACCAACAAAGGGTTGTCATCATCGTCCAAAACATAAGGTAGGGAAATGCCCTTTTAGTACTGTATGAGCTGTAATTATTCAGATTAGATGCATGTATATTTATCCAACACATATCAATCAAAGATGAGTCTATAGCCTAATAAAGAGTCAATTACACCACAGGTGTCTCAACTTGGCGAGAAAAATTAGTTTGATGCTAAAACTTGCAGCATACATTGAACCGGTGACAAAACTTGGCTTGGGTGTGCATCTACGGTGCTAATCACGCTTGTATACGTACATGCTGTTGATGTGGTGAGCCAACATGGCATGGGGCCCACCCGTCAGTGACTGGGAGGCGCAGACGAGGGCGTTGGCCTGTTTTTCTTTTTGCAAAAATGCCCTGAATTTCATTTTTCTCACAAAAAGCCCCTCAAAATTTTCGTTAAAAATTAAAACAACACTATACATCTGTATAACCATTGGGACCCGTCAGGATACATTACACGGACGAAATTAATATGAAAAATAACACGCCAGGGAGGTTCGAACAGACGAGCAATGGCTTACTCGTCGACCAGGCTAGTCACCACACCGTGAGTAATTTGCTGTCAAAATTGGATAGCTAGTCCTAATGAACTATAGGCAAGCGCGCACATAAGGCTTAAATGGCGGCTGTTCCCACGCCCTATTTTTTAAATGTTATTTTTCTTTCTTTCTCAGAATTATGTTGTATTGTTCCTAAATTAAATATAAAAAATAGAACTATGTTGTATTATGTAAATTGTAAATAATTTAAATGCAAAGGAAATAAATTATTTAATATAATTTTCATGTACTTTATGAAATATCTTACTTTAAATAATGTTCATATAATTCTAATAAATTTTCTTATTTAAAAGAATATTCGTGTAATTCTATAAATATACACACTAATTTAAAAATGTTCATATACCTAAAGTAATATTTATGTTTTTAATAGTATGTATTAATTATAATATTCATTCATCTATTCATGTATTTTAAGTCTATAAACAAATATTCACTTTGAGCGAAAAATTATCATTTAAAATATATTTTAATCCTAAAAATGTTAATGTATTATTTGAATATATAAATATATACAACTAAAACTATAAATATTAATTATAATATTATTTTTCAATTTGAAAACTGACATGTGAAAAATGGGCTGTGGTAACTGCAGCGGTGCAGCCTAAGCCCCATGTACAGTTTCTCAAGAAAAAAACAAGCCCCATGTGCTTGTCTGCTCATAGGATATTATGGCTAGCCTCCCAGTGTTGTTGGTTTGAGCTGGCTGGTTGGACCCATGGCTGACAAAAAAATTGTATTAACTTCCTCTTCATACTGTTTCCGACAGGTGGGCCTCAAGGGTCAGAGACAAAGTTACGTTTCTGAGCTTTTTTAGAAAAGAAAAAAAACTAGGGGTTTTTATGACAAAAAGAATTTCGAGGTGTTTTCTGCAAAAAAAAGGCCAAACTCCTTTGCCCCATCTCTCATTCACTTACGAGTGGCCCCGCGCCATGCTGGCGTGCCTCGCCACCTGTACGTATACATATGTGATTAGCACCGTAGATGCACGCCCAAGCCAAGTTCTATCACTGGTTCAATGTATCTCACAAGTTTTAGTACCAAACTGACTTTCCTCGGCAAGTTCGAACACCTGTGGTGTAATTGACTCCCTAATAAATAAAATGTTGCATGTTATCACATACTCCCTTCGTTTTTATTTTGTCCGCATATTAGCTTTAGTCAAAGTCAAGCCTTGTAAACTTTGACAAAATTTATAAACAAAAATATTAACATATACAATAACAAATAATTACTATTAGATTAATTATTGGATGTACTTTCACATCATATAGATTTGTTATAATAAATGTTTGTACTTTTTTCTATAAATTTGCTCAAATTTTACGAAGTTTGACTTCAGTCAACTCTAATATGCAGAGTAAATAAAAACGAAGGGAGTATATGTTACTCCCCACTATTGAGGTAGTGAAATAGACTAGTAACATATGTATGGTTACTACTCTATGTTACTACCCATTGTGGCTAGTCTAAGAGCAACCAGACCAGATGTCGTTATCGACATGGATGGATCACAGGGTGTTTGGAATTTATTTATTTTTTGAGCGAATCGTGGGGCGTTTGGATGTTTGCTTGCTCGTGGCTCAGTTCGTCGCGACTTGGGCCCAATAATCACTCTGCCTTTTGGGCCAATGGGCCAAAGCATAATTGTTAGCCAGTTGTATGATCAGTTCGAGATTAATCAGGCCCCCCAAACGCAAGGTTATTGTGTTTTGTTTAGTACCACACGGGAAGATTATGGGTGATCGGCGCGGGCAAGACGAGTATATAATTGGAGGGTAGGACTACCTGGACGTGGTCTATGGGTGATCAATAAGGCTGATGGCCGAGAGGTTAACGGCTCACATTGCACTAGTGAGTGCGTTGATCTACCGTCTCTCCTTTGAGGGAGAGTGGACTGCGGTCGCGCGGCCTTTACCAAGTTTTGAATTTAAATTTTGTATATTTTATTTTTTGTGTTCTACTCTTGTCTTCTTTCCTTGGTGCAAACCTTATTTTGAGTTTCATAAAGTCTATTGTTTTCTTATAGTGCGAATTTTCATGCTTTGGTAAACTTGCAAAAAATATTTCACCATGAATTTGCAATCGCAATGGATACACATATTCAAGGAAATGGAGCCAATGAATGCTACTCTCTCCGTTCCAATTTACTTACCGTGGTTTTAGTTCAAATCAGAACAAAGCGAGTAGTAACTAGATTTTTGATGCAGGCCCGACAAACACTGTCCAAGTGGTGAAGATAGTTGAAAGGCAAGCACAAATACCAGCGTGCATTGATGTTGCAGCCACGCATCGATGGCCACCGGTTGTGTCTGTCAAGATACCGTATGCCAACCAATTCGGTGGCAACATGTCGGTACAGTGATTATTTTTTTGTTCGAGGTAAATCCGTTGGAGCTTGGGCCTCACCAACCACATATATATATGTATATAGGAACAGCTTGGACGATTATCGACATTTGGACAGATAACTCGTCATGCTCTGCAAGAAGATGCTCACTTCCCTGCTCATGGCGGCCCTCCTCTTGTGCTCCTGCGCAACATCCGTCGGCACATCGCGCTACACCGTTGGCACGAGCGGCGTAGCCAACGTGCGGAGCGCCGCGGCATTGACGGCGGAGGGAGCCCATGGTGGCCGCAGAGCTGCAGCGAGGGGAGCGAGGTCGCTGGGGCAGAGGGTGCCGGTGAGGGCGCCCCCTCCGCCGAAGCCCAACAAGCCCGTGAAGGCCAAGCCTCCGCGGCGGTGGGCGCCCCCTCCGCCATGCACTCCGGTGGCAGATGGTAGATTCAGTTGATGTGCTGCTTTAGCTTATACCGTGTTTGCGTTGCTGCAGTGCATGGACGTCGTTGCAGTCACACGTGCATTGCCTTGTGTGTGTGATCCTTTGCGATCTCTGAATAAAGTGAGTAAACTGACAACCCGTCAAGCCGGGGTGATTTTCTCAACTGCTGGTGACCCCAATTCTATTCATGCTAGACTAGCGGCTAACCTCTGTACCAACCTCTATTCATGCTCACACTTCGCCTACCTCTATTCATGCTCACACTTTGCCTGTTCTTCAGCACGTCGGCCCTAATACAGCCTCCGACCGCGCACCCCCTGCTCCGCCGCTCAAAGTGAATTTTAAAATTCAGATCGGGAACAACCCAACACACGATTAACCGCATGCAGCTGGGCCGATGCAAAGTCCACGGTAGCAACACAAACCAACGCACGGAGGCATTAGGCCCTTCACAGTGCTCCATGGTGTACAGGTGCTAAGGGTGCCACATAGGCAGGAAAATGATGTGGCAAAACCATTAAGGAGGAGAGAGAGTATTATGGTGACCCCAATAAAAACCAATGCTAAGCACGTGGACCTAGGCAAAAAGACTACCAACAAATACATGAAGGAGTTTAATTAGTAAACAATTAAATAGAGGAGGCTTAGCTACAAAATCTAAGCACCGATGCATTGGGAACATTAGTTGCTAAGCATTTTAATGCACTTAGCACCCCACTTTAGCACCAATGCATTGGGAGAGGTCTTATACGAACCCCAAGCCCTAAGCTTGATTTGAATTAGCATCATGACAAGATGTGACAAATCGCACGTGGATCAAAGGCGTCGGAAGAGAGAGGGTTGGGACCTATGAGGGCACTACAAACTTCAAGGCAACACGTCTTAGATGGAGTGGTGGTAGTTAGCGGCGGCGGCCTTTGAGAGCACGCCGGACCGGTGTGTGCCTCATACCCGGTAAATGGCTTGGTTGGGGCCTCAGGTCTTAGATGTTAGGTTTGGCTGCGAGGTCTGTGGTATTAGGCCCGGACTATCAGCATCCCTTTATCAACTGGATAGGAGTAGCGACAGATGTTGCCTAGACGGTGGCTTCAGACTTACTGTTGTATTTCTTTGTAAGGTATTTTATGAATAATTAATAAAATGGCCACATGCATTGCCCAGATGCAGAGACCGGGGTCTTCCTCCTTTTTAAAAAACAAACAAACTCCAAGGCAACAACGTCTTCGACCATAGTGATGAAGACAGGTGACCGTCCGCTGTAGAGGAGGTAGTCGAAGCCAAAGTAGTCGAAGCCGACAAACAGACTGGAAGATGTAGTATGATACTACTCCCTCCGTCCCAAAATAAGTGTCTCAACTTTATATTAGCTTTAGTATAAAGTTGTACCAAACTTAAGACGTTATTTTGGGACGGAGGAAGTATTAAACTTACACACTTGAAATGCAAGCCAAATGGATCTTTGAGATTTTAGAAATTTAACTGGGTAGTTGGGAAATCCCGTGGTACAATCTCTGGTTTGGATCGATCTTCCCGCTACAACCCTTCCTCTGGATTTGGAAGTCGAAGCTTCAAATGAAGTTAAACATATTTGAGCGGCTGCTGATATTAGACAGATTAAATGCATGAAATATACTCCCTGCAAAACAAAACAAAACAAAACGAAAATACGCAAAATATGCAACTCTCCTTTTTGTTTAAAGGATCCAATTTTAAAAATCTTTCCAACACAGATCAATGGTGAGTGATGTAATAAATTTCATAATTTAAAAAATTACCTGATTAGGACACTTGTGAAATATATATTTATAAGATGGACACTACGGTGAATTTATTCCCCAAACAGAATAGAAATGAAAGCAAGCAAGAGCGAGAACTACGGTGAATTTATTCCCCAAAGCAAAAGCACAGATCCTACTGCGTTGATGTCGCGTAAGTGGTGTTCCCTCTTTTGGGCAGCACCGCGCCTCTGAGAAGCTCCTCGGAGAGCCTCTGCAGCGAAGCGTGGGAAGAGCCGCTCTGCTCCACGGCATGGCGGCAGGCGCGCTTCATCTCCATGGCCTTCTCCCTCGCCTTATTAACCCCCTCCCCGCCGCCGCCGCCGCCGCCCATGAGGGACCTGACCGCCCGCTCCAGCTGCGCCGCTTCGACGTAGTTCCCACGCTCCCTGTCCATCTCCAACGGCACGGCCACGCCCATCCCGTGGACCACCGCGAACGCGTTGAGGTGCTGGTCGGCGGCGAGCGGCCACGGCAGCATGGGCACGCCGAACCAGAGGCTCTCGAGGATGGAGTTCCAGCCGCAGTGCGTGACGAAGCCCCCGACGGCGGCGTGCGCGAGTATCTCCTTCTGCGGCGCCCTCGTCGGCCACACCAACCCTCTACCCTTGGTCTTGACCAGGAAGCCCTCCGGGAGCAGCTCGGCGAGGTTCGCGTCTGTCGGGTCTCTCGCGCCCGTCGTGGTGTCCACTGGCATGCCGCGCAGCACCCAGAGGAAGCGGTGGCCGCTGCGCTCCAGGCCGTGGGCTATCTCGTGCACCTGCGGTGGCGGCAGCATCCCTTTGCTCCCGAAGCAGAGGAACAGCACCGAGCTCCGAGGCTGCGAGTCCAGCCACCGCACGCACTCGTGCGGCTGCGGCTGCTCGGCCGGCGGGCTTAGCGAGATTGCTGGCCCGATGGGGTACACCGTCGGGGCGCGGACGCCGCGGGTGCACCGGCCTTGGGCGATGGCAGCGAGGACGCCGGGCTCGAGCTCGGCCGCCGTGTTGACGATGATGCCGTTAGCTTCCATGTAGCGCCTCCCCGTGTACAGGAACCACGTGTAAGTCGGGCTCTTTTTGTCCAGCAAGGTCTCCGGCAGGAAGGACGGCGGCAGCGGCGGGAGCCCGGGCACGTCCACCGCCTCCTCAAACTCCCCCTCCACCTCCTCCTGCAGCGACGGCGAGCGCATCAGCAGCGCCAGCATCGCGGCGCCGGAGGTGAAGTAGACGTACGCCGGCACGGCGAGGTCGCGGGACACGTCGAGCGCCGGGGTGAAGAAGATGTCGAGGACGAGCGCGGCGACCGGGCACGAGAGGCCGGAGACGGCGGCCCGGATGTGGGGCACGTGGAGCTGCACGATGCGGGAGATCCACTCCTCGACGCCCGTGTGGTCGGTCGGGAGCGGCACGGGCGGGAGGTGGAGGAAGCGGATGTCGGTGGCGCCGGCTTCCTCCTCCCGGCTTACGTGGTCGGCGATGTCGGACCCGGCCTGCGCCGTGGGCGCCGGCATGAGGAGCACCGTGAGCGAGAGGGCGCTGCTGCTGCACTGGAGCATCCGCTTGCCGGCCTCGATCATGGGCATGAAGTGGCCGACGCCCCAGGCGGGCAGTAGGACGATGGTCGGTTTTGCTGCCATGGAGAGTGTTCTGAGCTGCTGGCTACTCTTTCTTCGTCGATCGCCTTTTACTTAGCGACTCGCTAATATAAATGGCATCAACTTGTTCGGTGGTAGGTACAGCAGCATACGTATGGTCCTGTGATTTGCACGTATGACCATCACGGATCACGTGCCATTGCTGCCTGATTAATTATGGACGCCGATAAGTGCCACACGTGTGGGCGTTAGAGAGACTGCCCACACATTTTGTGTGGTGTATAAGAGAGAAATACAAGACACCTATGTGCAAGAAAACAAGAATGCCACACATCTTTTTTCCCTCCCGATCCCTCTCGCGACACGTGCGTGTGGTAAGAGATAACGCCCACACGCCCGTATGTCGAGCCTCGTACTCGTGGTCCCGACGCCACGCTGTAATAGCATCATCGCCGCGCGCGATTGCCATGGTCGGCACTCGTCCATGTTCGTTTAAGCAGTAGTGGCCATGTCATTGAACTACGGTTGCCATGTCGGACAACCTGCAGTTGTCATGGTTGCTCAACTGCGATTGCCATGTATGGTGCAGCTCTCTGTAAGTTGTCATGATTTCAAAACTTTAGGAGTTGCCACATACTAACACTAGGCAGTTGAGAGAGTTGCCATGTGCTCACAAGCATGCTAGGGCGTTGCCATGTAAAAAGGAAGAGTTGACATCTGCTTACGTGCACGTTAGGACAGTTATCATGTACCATGCAAAAACACATGGCAACTCAGTAAAGAGAGAGTTGCCATCTGCTTACGTGTACACTAGGCGATTGCTTGTACCCGGCAAAACACATGGCAACTCGGATAAAATGAGAGTTGCCACCTGCTTATAAAGCACACTAGGGCAGTTGCCATGTGCGCTGCAAAACATATGGCAACTAGCAGCTTGGGTGTGGAGAGAGGAGACGGGCGTGTGGGCGAGATGGCAAATGCCCACGCACTAGCCCTTGTGCGTGCATGAAAAGTGGCGTGTGGACGAACTGCTGAACGCCCACACACCAGCCCCTCTCGTGTGGTGAAATGGCCGTGTGGGCGACCGGGTGAACGCCCACACACCAGGCCAGTCCTACGTGGCACTGAAAACATGTCAAGATTCGTGCGCTCACGAACGGACGGGGATCCACGTGTGTGGGCGAGATGCAAACGCCCACACGTGTGGGCGTTAACATTTCCGTTAGTTATTTCGGGGACCTGACATAACTTTTCTCTCTCAACGAGTTATCTAGGGCACTTCTAACCGATCCCAATAATGAGTCACAGAAGTAAAAAAAATGGTTTTACTTCTCCGACCTACACCTAGCCGATCTCCAATCCAGAAATAAGAGAAGGATGGATGTACAAGCCTCCTCAGAGATCAGCGATTCTGGACCGTTGGATCGGTTCCCTTGATGCGTTTTCGTCCGTTGGATCGAGAGGTGAGGAGGGAGACGTCGGTTCCTCTTTCCCGCTGCATATATAGGTCTATACTAGCAAAAGAGCCCGTGCGTTGCAACGGGAGAAAAAAAATACCAAAATTAATGACGTTGCAATAATTTATATACCGGAAAAGGTGTAATCAAAAGGATAATTTATAAATTACTATTGATCTCACAAAAAAGAATAATTTATAAGTAGGATGTGAAACATATTTTTTGAGGTCGTCGTGTGTGCCATAACCCCCTCCCAACTGGCGTGCGGGGCGAAACAAGACGCGAGCAAGATGCACTGTTGTCGCACTCTCTCTACTCTTCGTTCCCCCTCTCTCCTCCCTATCTCACCAACAACATCGATGACAAGCAGATTTGAGGTATATGTTGATGGTCAGCAAGTGTCGGCAGTGGCGGAGCCAGGAAAAACTTAATCGGGGGGCCAACTGATGTTAAATCATGTCAGGAAACACAATATTAGCAACAGGTAATAACTCATGTAATGGAAAAATCTGCATGTTGGCCTCGGTTGGGGCCCTGCTCGCACCCCTGCCTCCGCCACAGAGTACTCGTGAGCCCCAAATATCTTCTCCCTTAAAAAAAGTATTTCTTTCCAATTTTTCACTCTCTTTTAATTAGTTTATTTGATAATGTATTTGTAAGGAGTGGTAGGCATGAATATTAAACTGTGATAGTAACAACAAACAACAACAACAAGTAATTAAAAATTGGTGCTCGTCCGGAAAATGGTGCTAGCACGCATAGCATCCATCCATGGTTTTGTAGGTTTTGTTTATCATTTTGAAATATTTACCGCCCTTAAATGAAATGAGCGAATTTTGGAACTTTTTTCGAAGATCTCAGGCGAAAGGAACAATCCAAAATTTGAATTTTTGGACAAAAATGGGGCGAAATATGAACGAAAACTACAAATATTTTGTCTTGTAGCAATGGAATAAGGCAGAATCAAACTGAATAACACTATCCCTTTATTGATATACACCCACGAATAGCTCAGAGCAATAAAATTAGCAGAAATTCCACATTACTTACTTCTCATCTTGGTCTGATTAGTACTACATCCTAGGTCCCGTTTCAGCAAGATGTCGCTGGAATTGTTACTTGGTGATGTCTCTCGGATGACCACGTCTGCATCCAGCAGCTTCCAGTCCACAGCTGATTAAGAAAAAGCAACATGCACCACCGAAATCCCCACCGATGTCACCGCCCACTGTGTGCCCCTTCTTATCCACAACACGTCGCCATTCCTGATCACCCAAGCGCCGCTCTGCCTCCATCTTCCTTCTGCTGCCTGACCACCCATCGTTGCTCCTCCTCCTCTTCTCCTCTTCTCCATCCGCCTCACCACCAAGTGTTGCATTCCTGTTCTTGGCATGGTGGGTGGCCCGAGCCACATCCCGGTGACAATGGCGGCGTGCTTCAGCTACTGGTGGGCGGCGTTGGTGGCTGCTTCGTTCACAAGATTGGGCCGGGCGAGCCCCCTTCCTTGCAGTGGTGGTGGAGCCCCTCCTCCCGGAGGGTGGCTGGGGGCAACCGAGGTTGCGGGGCAGGTGTGCAGTGGCTCGGTTGCGCCAGATCTGGCGGCCGGCCAGCACGCGGGGGAGGGGGGGACGGTCTGGTGGTGCTGCTCATCTGCCGGTGGCCACCGATGTGGGAGTGCCGAAGCTGCCTCCGGTGAAAGCCCCTGGGCCCGGTTTTCTCTTCCATTAGCTGGTCTCTGTACCAGCAATGTGCATCAATTTTCTCTGTATCTTCAGTTCGGCTCTCTCTGCTTCTTTAAGATTATTAGCTCAAATGGCAATTAAGCTAAGAAATTTCTTTCTATTAGGCTTGGCACCGATGGTGCTTTTCTTTGGATTCATGTGCATCTCCTCTTTGCTCATTTTCAATTGGTGACACATATAGTACATGCGTCAGGCAGCTTTCTTGATTTCTCTAGGATAAACATGAACATCTCATCCGCTTTTTGTTGGCGTGTTGATCTTGTAATGCATGAACGTATATAAGTTGGTTGGATTTTATGTAATAGAGCAAGTGGGACTATTAATTGGAATCTGAAATTTTAGCACAGGCACAAGACTTGGTTCCTAAGGCAGGGAGAGGAGGAGCTCGGGCGCGCTGGTGAGAGGAGCTGAAGCGGAACGGTGGTGCCGGGTGATGCGATCGCCGGCGTCGGCCGGCAGCGGATTGAGCGTCGCGTGGGTCGCGAGCCTACCGGCTAGGATCCGGAGGTGGCGCGGCAAGGCAGGCGAGGCGGCGGCCATGGCGGCCTCGGATGGAGCGATTTAATTGTACCAGCGAGAGATTTTTTTTTACTTGATTCCTGTAGTACTGCGGGTTGATTTGAGCAAACCACAGGGGCTTTTTTGCAAAAAATGCGTGACGGACGACCAGAAATCCACGGCGCTTTATTATTACTAGTAACTAGTAATAGTAACTAGTAATAGTAACTAGTAATAGTAACTAGTAACTAGTAAAAAGCCCGTGCGTTGCAACGGGTATAAAATAAATCTAAGAGTCTGTATAGTATTCAAGAGTTTAGTCGTCAGTCGATGTGAATAATATGATTTTCAATTGCAAGACTCATAAGGATCCACTTTATGAAGATGCAGTTGTATTCCAAAAGCTTGTAATCTTCTTCTGTTTTGCTAATTAAACCCACTCATTTGACCCGCTCTAAAGAAATTGGATTACATGTAAAAAGTTGTTTATATTCAACAACCCTACATTAAAGTAATTACATGAATCTATACATTTATCGACCCTTCGATGCGTAAGTAATTGTGCATCATTCGCATACCTGTGGCACCTTCAAATAGGTAATATATTAATTCCTATATCTCCCAATCCCTATTAACATTAATATTTATGCATTCCCCCTTCAAAAATATGATGGCCAGAAAGTAAAGAGTTTACAGTGGCTCGCGCTCTTTTATTGACACGTAGCCGCAAGTAGTACGAGCACATCCTCCATGCCAACATGACCACTTCCCTGTATATTATCAACGGCCCTCGATGGGGATAGGGATTAGGATAGACAGAACTTCGAGATAGATGATAAAACGGAAGTGAGTGCTCCCCCTCCTAGCTGCCATGCGGGGCTAAACAAGACGCGAGCAAGATGCGCTATTGTCGTACTCTCTCTACTCTTCATCCCTCGCTCTCTCCTCCCAATCCCACCAAGACATCGATGCCATCTAGAGTTGAGGAATATCTTGATGTTCATCAAGTAACCATGAGCCCTAAATATCTTCTCCTTTAAGAATTTATTTTTCAGCATTTCACTCACTTTTAATTATTACTCCCTCTGTTTCTAAATGTAAGTGTTTTAGAGATTTGAATATGGATTTCGTACGGATGAATATAGACGTATTTTAGAGTGTAGATTCACTTGTTTTGCTTCATATTTAGTTCATATTAGAATCTCTAAGAAAAATTATATTTAGAAACAGAGGGAGTGTATCAGATAATGTACTTTTAAGATATAGTAGGCATGAATATATGAGAAAGGCGTTTTGGAGGCCGAGCTCCATGGAGGCCTTTATTTTTGAAAAATTCAAATTCAAACTTTTATGGTTCAAAAAATTCTGAAAAAAAATATGCGTGTATGTAAGGATGTAACTCACATGTGTGTAAAAATTCATGATGAAATACCTTGAATTGCGACCTGTACAAAAAAGACAAATCCATGGCCTAGGAGGATGAATAGTATCATGTGTTAAACAGCCTCAGATTTGTCTTTTTTGCACAGCCCTCATTTCACTGTATTTTGAACTGAAAATTTACACACATGTGTATTATGCCTTCATGTATATCTGTGATTTTTTTCAGAATTTTTTGAACTGTAAAAATACGAATTTCAATGAAATTTCAAATTTGAATCTGGAGGCCTCACTGGAGCCCGAGCTCCAAAAGGAATTTCCGTGAATATATATAGTGAACTAACAAACAAACAGAAGCAAGTAGGTGCTCATCCCGCATAAAAATTGTAATCGGTGCATTGATCCAGCAGCTTCGGTCGGTCCAGCACAACATCTAGCACAACACCACTACCCACCACGTGCCCCTTATCCACACAACATTGCAACACCCACCGCACATTTCCTCCTCCTCTTCTCCATTCTACCAGACGCGCCGCTCTCCCTTCTCTATCCGGAGTGCTCAGGAACGGCTTGCCGTCGCTCCGCCACTCCTGCAGTGCGCGGTCGTGGTGGCTGGCCCGAGCCAGGGCACCGACCACGCGCAACGATGGCGCCTTCGAGCTCCTCTATCATCGAATGATCTGCCTGCCCGCCCAGTGCTCCGGATCAGGCCAGCAGCCTCGCCTCCGACCAGCAGCCACCTCGGATCCAGCCAGCAGCCTTGCCTTCGACCCAATTCGGACGCCCACAGCCTTCACCACCTGCGCACCATGCCCCCCCACCGGGTCCGACCGATCCCACACCACTCATCCTCACTGCTTCCTCTGCTCGCGGCTCATCCTCCCTCCTCTCTCGGTTTCTCCAGGGAGCCGCCATCCTCCCGTGCGAGCAGCCTCGCTGCTTCCTCTGCATGCGGCTCATCGTCACTTCTCTCTTGATTTCTCCAGGGAGCCGGATATCCTCCCGGCGAGGCTTCCTCCATCCTCCCGCCCAAGAAACGGCGACCGCCCTCTCACCCCCAGCTGCGGCCGTAGCCGTCTTCGCCGCCGTGCCGGACGGACGACAGGGCTACAACTGGCGGAGGCCGGAGACGGCTGCCGGCAGCGCATGACCGAATGGCCACATGTGTCCAGATAAGATACACAAATGAAGGATTGTGGGATGAATTCTAACTAATGCTGGTGTGTTTCTCCCGGCCTCTCCTTCCTTTCTATCCCCCCTTACCTCTGTCTCCCTCATAGCTGCAGCACCATCGTCGCCATGGAGAGACCCCATCGGAGCTCGCCATCTCGCTAGGAACCGCCGAGGAACGCCGCCGCCATGAACTTGGAGTTCAAGCCCCGCCGCTGGACCTCCTCCCGCGCCTCCTAGATCGCCTCCACGCCGTCCTTGCAACAGGATCCGGTCGCCGCCGCGCCTCCTCGACCGGATCTGGTCGGAGATCGCCGCCACCGCACCCGGCGTCGTCTGCATCGCGGCCAGTCTCGACCTCCAGTTCGCTTTGCTCGCCAACAACCAATTTGTTGAATATATAAAATGCAGGGTCCTTTTTGTAAGAACGAAACGTTTTCTCAGAATAGCACTTAAAATTGTACTGCGGGTAAAATATCCAAAACAGGAGGGACTTTTCTAGAAAATTGCCAGGACGGACGACCAGAAGCAATGCGTGGTTTTTATATATATATATATATATATATATATATATATATATATATATATATATATATATATATATATATATATATATATATATATATAGGGATAGGGATAGGGATAGGGAAAGATTAGGGAAAGAGGTAGAGATATTGTGATTCGTAGTCGTGGCCACCGTCCAGAATGCTCGGCGACGTGGATGCGTGGGGCGAGGCTGGGGATGTCGTCCCCGCGGTGCTGGTGGAGTCGGAGACCCGGTGCTGGTGGAGTCGGAGCCAGGCAACGCGCGCCAGCCCCGGTGCTGATGGTGAAGATGGGCACCCCCCAGATCCGTCCCCAGGCACGCTCCCTCCCTCCCCCCCTCTCTCTCTGCATTTTCTTTTTGATGCGGGGGCTCAGTTCGTCATCACAATAATCTTGGACCTCCCTTGGGTTCAGACAACATCGACAGCGACGTCTGTAGTATTCCGACTGCTTGCCTGATCCCGCGGCGATACTGAACCGGAGTTTGTTTTTTCTCGCCTGATTTTGCAGGTCCGAATCAGAGCTGCCATGGGTTCAGACAACATCGGCACAAGAGGTACCACCGCTCGCTTCCTTGTTGCTTGTCTCACCCTGTATTGTATCCCAGTCTGTGTTCTTCTGAACCAACATAATAATAATAATAAAGGATTTGACAACGATCTACACAAAGGTATAAACAAATGATTCACTACTCGCGTGGCATGATGTGAGACAAAATTGATTTTGTTTTCTTTTGATTTTCTTGTGTGCACGTATTTGTAAAAGTAATCAGAAAAACTGAAAATTAAGAGAAAGATCATACAAAAGAGAAATGTTTTATTGTATATAGTGCGCTACAAAATATGCTGCGGTTAGTAACTTCTTCCTTTCCGACAGATGTCTGTGTTGTCGGGGTCGCGCGCACCCCACCCCTATGAGTGGTTTCCTCGGCACCCTGTCTTCCTTGTCTGCTACAAGACTCGGCTCCGTAGCTATTGAAGGTGAGATCAGTATCTTCTCTATATGCCCCCCTAAAGGTATAATCTGTTGACTCTGTTTAACCCGACACTCCGACAGTAATAATAACAAGGTACCTGGGGGTGATTATCCGCTCCGAAAAGGGCGAGTGTGAATCCATCCCTTGTGCAGGAGGTCTTCTCGGCAATGTCTTGAGTGCTAACTTGGGGCAAGATCCTGCGAGACATGCTGCCTTAGGCTCAGGGATATCAAACATGGTTGTTTGCACCACCATCAACAAAGTCTGCACGTCTGGCATGAAAGGTTTGAGCTCATGTGACCATGTCTGTATAATTTGTGCTTACAGTTTCTGTAACTCGGACATTTTTAGGACATGATCCTGTTTTTGCCCTCCCTTTCTGCAGCAACGATGTTTGCTGCACAGTCGATTCAACTGGGCAGCAATGATATTGTGGTGGCAGGTGGTATGGAAAGCATGTCGAATGCTCCGAAATACATGTCGAAAGCATGTCGAATGCTCCGAAATACATGTCGAAAGCATGGCGATTCAGGGTGTGCCTTGGATTCAGGATTCTTACTATTTTTGTACTAGATGTGGTGGTCTTATTAGTTAGTCAGTGCCTCGTATAGTTAGGATGCATATCCCGGTAGAACAGAGTCATATATGCATTGTTAGAATATTTTCATGTGTATTTATTTGTCTGAGGTGTGTTTAGCTGGTTTCCCTTCGGCCATTTTCATTACATAAACAAACAAATGTAACCAAAGTATTCATTGCACATATTTTGTGCTATACAACTTCTTTCTTTCCTACAAAACTCCTATTTTTTATTTGAAGAACACCACTGAATTTTCATTACACATGAAAGGAATTACTGCGACTACCTGACACCTGAGTATTCAGTGTGTATCTTTCAAGGTCTACGTCTTAAAAAGAAGTCCAACTGTTCATTATACAAGGAATTACAATTGGTAGCATGTAACTTGACTCTTATTTGTCGCATAAAGTAGTGGAATGATTGCTGCTTGTCCCTGATCTTCACACTTCATTTGTTGCAGTCCTTGCTTCTTTGTTTCTGGGTCACATTAGCTGAATAAATGCAAAATGCACGACGAAGTTTTCGGTAGGGTGCTGCTGCGGTATTATCAGAGGAAATAATTATATTTTCCTATCCTTATGTTTACTCCATAGCTTTTGATTTTGTTCTTGTGCCAGACCTTGAAGCTCCCGAAATGCAAACACGAGGAGATAGGGATGTCAAACTGAAACAAAGAAGCCTAGCCGCCACCAGCCGTCCTCCTACTGCACTGACTTGCACCATCTTTGCCACCTCCCCAAGCCGACGTGCGTCGCCTCCCTCCTCTCAACGATGTTGTCTCCGCTGCGGTGCTATGGCTGTCTCCCGAAGAAACTGAAGTTCGCCTGGTCCTCATCTGTCAATGGCGTCCCCAAGTAGCAAGGTTTGTTGTTATTCCTCCCTACCAATTGCTTCCCTACACTGCTTGATGTGCTATTCCTCCCTCCATAGCAAGAGTGTGGTGTTACATAAACATTGTTGTTGTTCTAGGTTTGATTATTTGTAGCCTTGTATGCTGCTGCTTCCGCTACTGTATGCTTAATTTGTATGTATAATTGTTTTAAAAAAAATCCATCCACGGTTTATGGCAGGATTTATATAATTTGTATGTATGCTACTGTATGCTTAATTTATATAAGGCCGAATTCAGCACGTAAGAAAGCAGAAAAATTCATTGATAGTGTCACGGTTTGATCCAGCTCGATGGCGAGCTCCTCTGCCCTCCCTGAGCCGGGTGATGATTTGTACGGTCAGTCTTCCCTGCACGGTGGTGGGCGAAGGTGTTGCACGTCTCCGCAAGTTTGTTGTGCCTCCCTCAGGAAGGTGCCCACCGGTGAGCTTTTTCCCTTGGTTGCCTTTCTATTACTGTGATTCGGTTTGTGATGCTCTGCTGCTCATCTAGGTTTATGGTGGAGCTGTGATCCAAAGTTGGAGCGTGCCCTTTCGTCGGTGCCGTCATTCTCTCCTCCACGACCGTCGTTGTCACGAGCCCAAGTAGCTTGGTTGGGTATCGACGGTGTTGGTGGACCTAATAGGTCCGATTCTTTCTCTAAAAAGAAAAGCACACCGAGTTATCTATATTTTGTCTGTATGTAGTTCTATACTTTTTTCTGCTAATTTGTAAGTCCTGATGGCCATAAATAAGATTGTGTTAAATAAGATTGTGTGTTTTGGGTGATACACCTATGGAAATCAAGGACCAGGACTAACTAAAGATGAATAAAAACACTGTACAGAGAACAAAATAGGAAAGAGGTGGCCATTGAGATTTCATGATAGATCAGAATCATTATTAGTTATTTAGTTGTTCCTCCAATAGCATCACATGTAAATGAATCTTAATATATTGAAGTTCTGTTTTTACTGGAACAGGGTATGCCCTGTTCAAATAATAATGAAAAATGTTGTTATCTCTTAAAGTAATAATAGCATCTCTTAGTTTTTTTTGTTCTGCTTGAAATTTCAGCAACAAAGAGATTACATTATATCCTTTTTGGTGGGCGGGTGAGCTAATTTGGCAATTTTCCTCTTTGGTTTATGCAGAAATTGGATGCTTCAAAGGATTTGAATGGAGTTTATTGTAGGTGAGTGTGACAATCTGCAGCCTCACATGCATCATTAGCTTCTCTTATCCTGCAACAGGTATCTTGCTAGGTTCAATTATTTCTTGGCTTAGAGCAGCAGCGCAAGTAGAGGGAGGGAGGGAGGGAGGGAGGGAGGGAGGGAGGGAGGGAGGAGGCTGTTTCCTGGACTGCAGCTCCTCCCATCATCTTGGCTTGCAGGTTGCCACTGTGATAGAGCCGAACGGGGTCTCGGGCCAGCTTGACACCTAGCTTCCAGTCCAGTCTGTTGCCAAATAAGCCCCCTAGCTATAAAGGTTTCAGTACTTCAGCTCATGCATGTCATCATTTTGTTAATGTGTCAAAGTAAAGAGAAAATTGATGCATTGAGTTATTAATGAAGTGGTTTGGATGAGAGTACTTTATTCCAGCAGTGTCATTTTGTTGCCAAACTTAGAAGCTAACATGCATGAAATTCCCCTCTTGGTTTGGTGTTAGCTTCTAAGTTTGGAACTTTTTACTAACAATTCTGTCAAATAAACATTACTGTTTCTGTGTATCTTGCTCGATTAGTGTTATCATGGTTTGATTTCTCCTTCAGAAAAATCATCATGCCTTTGTTTGTTTGCATCTCCTGCTGGTTTGTGCTTATGTAATCCCTTTAGCTGTGTAAGTTCTGCACATTCATAAGGCCTTTAGAATGCTAAAATCTTGGGACCTTTGCTTTTGTAGTTTCACTAAACTGAACTTCTCGAAAATACACCAAACAGAGCTTACTATTAGATATTTTGTTTGTAATTTAAATTTGCTCAGGTGATTACTTCACCATTACAATGTTGTTTATATCGGCAAAATGATTGTATATACATGACTGATTGATACAAAAGCTGGACAGTTATGTCGAACCTTTTATCTTGACATTTTCCTTTCACGTATATACTAAAGCTTTTATTATTTGGTTTTCTGTGCAGCTATCAGCTATGATTATTCAGGATATAGGGCCTCTACAGGAAAAGTAAGAATCTAAATTCCTAAGTAATCATAACAACTCAAGTGTAATCTTCTTGCTTAAATTTGTCGTTTCTGAGTTCGTAAGTAATTATAACAACTCAAGTGTATCCGTATAGTTGGATATTATCACATTAGATTTTCTTCTTACTTGGATTTTTTGCCATGAAAGCAGGTTTTCTTGAATTTGCTGTTGTGCTAGGCATAGAACAGACTGGCTTCCTCATCTTGTGAACCACACTTAAGTTAGATTCTGGTTTCTGCTATAGATGGGTTATTTACTACAGACAAATATGACAACATTCATTAGGAGTACCGTTTCTTGAGGCTATGTCTCTGCTATAGGTATGACATAAAATAATAGTTGGAGCTTCTACTATATCTATTTGATATTTATCGTTTGAACTCAAATGTGATCTTCTTAATTGTTTTAACTCAAATGTAATCTTCTTACATTTTGGGACGGATGGAGTACTTGTTTCTGTACTGTATACTGGATGAAAATATTTGCATCAAGGAAACTTAAGTAGTTAGAGAAACTTTTTATGCCCTTGAATAGGGCTCTACTTGGCATTGTGTTGTCCATTTAAATGAATGTTATGCATTATTAGTTTTGGGATAAATTTCGGTACAGTTCCTTTTGAATCATTCATCAGATGTGATGCTCATAGGTGAATTAGTCTGTTGCATATCATGGAAACTGAATAACATTATCCCAAGGCTCTCTCTGGTTGTATTCTGTTGTGCTGCACAACGTACACTTAATCATGTGATAATTTAGTTATTTAGTACTTTTTTAGGGTGGTTGTGGAGCAAGCTTGCTGTTACTATTCCAAGATTAAAGTTATCAAGTACTCCCTCCGTTTCTAAATATAATCCCTTTTAGAGATCTCAATAGGGACTAGATACGTATATAGACATATTTTAGAGTGTAGATTCACTCATTTTGCTCCGTATTTTGTCCATATTGAAATATCTTAAAGGCCTTATATTTAGGAATGGAGGGAGTAATATACTAAGACAACATTTGGAATCCACTCTGCATCCAAACAGAGGTTATGGTGCAATGTTTGGCTCTTATTTTCCAACTAAGGTTTTGTTTACTCTGTAATGTCGCTCAAATATTAAAATATATATGCATGTGCTGATTAGTGACAACAATGTTTGAACACATGTAATTAGTGACAAAATATGTTTGAACACATGTAATTAATTGCAAGAGTTAAGCCCATGGATAGTTTATTCGACCCTAAGAAGGGATTTTTTTGGTGCCTTCAAATTTCTGAGTAATATATTTAAGTTGGCATATACTGCCATAAAAATTGCCATGAGAAAGATTCTTCTTTTATTTTCACTATGATCGATACTTTAACTGGTTGACAATCCCAATATTTTTGAACGGTTAAGTGCTCTTAACAATCAACAAGTTAGCCATGTTATTTAAATTTTCTCAAATGTTATTGAATGGTCAGCCATGGACCTTAAAATTTAAAGTTGGGGCTTAGTAGAGTTATATGGATACATAGCCTCCTTCCTTCCTCTCATGACAGCGTCGCTTCATGGGCGGCGATCGCAGCTGACGGGCCTCCCCACTCCAGCTCCCCCTCCTTCCTTTCGCCGCCTTGGCCTTGGCGCCATGGCCGGCTTGTCCCGGCTCTTTGGTGGCGGCCTCCTCGCCCTCCCTCCGGTCGCTCTCCGTGGCGGCGCGGCTCTCGGTGCATCTAAGCGACGGCGATCTGGCGTGGCGGCGGGATCCGTGGCGCATGCTGAGCGAAAGCAGCTGACGGCGCGCGCCGTTGGCGGCGGGCGCGTGATGGCGGATCTGGCGTCGTCCGCTCGGCCAGATCGGGGCCTTCGCCCCCCATCGCTCGGGCGGGCAGCGGCGGGATGGCTCGGCGTGGCTCTCGGGAGGCGGGGAGATGCGACGAGTGGCTGGGTGCCGGCAGCGACGACGCCGGCTTCTTTGACGCGGCGGCGGGCTTAACGGGCCCCCGTGGGCACTGGCTGGGCCGGGTGGCCGGCATGCCCGCTGCCGCGTCCGGACGGCTACCGCGACGGTGCCGGAGGCACCGGCCTCCCGCACGACGGCGGTGGAGGTGGTTCCGTCCCGCCTGGCGTCGGTGTGGCTGCTCCCGTCATGGTGAGCTTCTCTCCGGTCCTCTTGGCCTCGTGGTGGTGTTCGTAGTGAGGCGGCGTGGGTGGCGGCGCTACTGCGTTGGCGCATGGTGGTGGGCGACGGTTGGGCGGGTCGGTTCCGTCCGGTTGGGAGGTTGGGGCTGGTATGCGGGAGAAATCCCTACCGGCTTCGGCCCCGACGCGGTGACACCTGCGGGTGCCACCATTCCTTCCTGGAGGGTGTCGGGAGTTTCCACCCCCACCTCCCTCCGCGTGCCCGGGGAAACCTGAGGACTCGTCCGGGCAGCAGCGTCGTCGGCGTCGCATCCCTTCTTGAAGGTGCTGCTTGGTACGCGGCGGATCGGAGCCTTGGTCTGTGGTGATTCGTTTCCGGTGGGCGCCGTGGTGGCGGGTCGTCCGCGCTTTGCCAAGCTGCCGTGGTTGGCATTTGTTTCTTCTTCTTTTTTTCCTGGTGTGTTGTGCTGCTCGCCACAGTGTTATCTGTACTCGGTGTTGGTGCTTTGGAATACAAAGCGGGGGGAAACCCTTTTTCGGTAAAATTTAAAGTTTCTCTGTTTTTTCTATTTCTTGTTTTTGGTCTGTTTGTCATCATTGTGACCGGTGTGTCGAAAGAATCTTTTTTCCTTCTGCTATATGCTGATATGCTATCATACTGATAACATGTTTTGCCATCACTAAAGTATTGCAGCTTCTTATATGTCTGTGTGCAGTACAAAATTTTAGAACCAGTTATGCTCTGGATAAACAAGGTTGGCCCATGCAATAATCCTGAGGAAACGTACTACTATTACAGCCTTCTGTTTTGTCTACCAGCTTCTTATATGTTTGAGCAATTCTGATTTGAGCTATCACCATGTTAATATGGTTCTGATTTTTTGTTGCTGGCAATTAATGCTCTTCTCGTTTCTTAAGTGATTTTTAATTACATGAACCGAGCACTAGGACTGGCATGTAACTGGAGTATTCGGTGTAAATTTTGTGGTTTGCACCTTTTTTAAATCAAGACTGGAGTCAGTGGCAATACCTTGCCAGTTAAATTACCTTCTTTCCTATTAGAAAGTAGTGTATACTCTCTAGCTACTTAATGCTTTCTTTCTTGGCTGTAGTTTATTTCATATTTGTAGCTTCAAAATGATATGTCAAACATGCTCTAATTTTTAATGCCATTAGAGATTTCAGCTCATATTACTTCTTTTATGTTTATGGTTTGGTAGTGGTGCTTTAATGATTAAGTATTCTCAGTCATGTCTCGTATCTATTGTCACAAATATTTGTTCTGTTATATTTACCCACTTATATACTTTTGACTAAATTTCGGGCTTTGGACGTGAGAATGTGTTTCACATTACATGTCGAAGCAGTTGCACATTCTTTAAAAAGTTATCAAAAACAAGTTTGGTTGAGCCCAACCCATAATATACACTTGAACAATTAGGCGTTCTTGATGACACCCTATTTTTTTGCCTTGTATTTTCTTTGTTGTTACAACTATTGTGTGTGCATGTGTTATCTTAGCTGACAATCTATTTTTTCTTGGCAATTATGACCATGCTTGTGGGATGAAAGAGAAGTGAGAATTCTGCTTGGACTGCTCCCAATGTAGAGGACTTCGATGGCAGTGTCAGTCAGTTCCAAGGCCCATCCAAATTTCTCCTTTTGGTTATGTTTGCTGGTGACCTTTTTTTTTTATGCTGAAAGTATTAAAGAGCGTGTCATTTGTATCTTTTTTGGGGGGTTTGTAGGCACTCGAGTGATGGCCCGTGGTGCTCTTCTTCTTGGAATATACATGATTTATAGTTGCTGCTCCTCTAGGGTCTTTGCTGCTGCTTTGGCTGTAGGTCTGTGCAGGTACTTATCTTTTCCATCTTCTACTATTTGGCATTACATGTTCATGCTTGTACTTCGAGGATATGCCCCCATCAGATGTGGATTTGTTGCAATAAAATAAGTAATGGAGCCCAGGACGATGAATTTGGAGGATCTGTGCTCAAGGCTTGTTGCCCCTTTGTCTCTTATTTATCTGGTTTGACTTGGGAATAGAATCATCAGCGACATGACTAATAGATTTTTTTTCATAGTTGTGTCGTAGCCCTGTAGCAAATATTTTAGTGCCTCAAGCTAAGCTTACTGACTGTGATTCTTTCTTTCTTCTCACTACCAAGTTTAATCCCTCTGCTCCCTGCAGCCCCTTCTTACCGAAAAAGGCTCGCGCCCCGCTTTATAGATAAAGCCAATGCCAAAGCCAACATCCACAAGGTTCACACACACACAAAGTCCACACGCACACAAAGTCCAAGCACAAGCAAGCATCAAGGGTTACTGCTGAGGGCACAGCTCAACAAGCCCAACACACACACACACAAAAAGGCACACGCGCCAGGAGTGAGACATCCCTCTGCTCCCTGCAGCCCCTTCTTTGGACAAGCGATAACCATAGTCATGATTCCAGCGGTATCACTTGCCATGATGAGCTACATCATTGATTCATGTTGTGTACTTTCAAGGCTGCTATCTGATTTTGTCACTTGCCTTTTGTATGCCTTGCTTTGTCCAGCTGCCCTATAATGTCCTACTTGGTTTTCAGTCTTTTTCTTTTTAAACGACTTGTGAGATGCATTGCTTTCTATATGAACAACTTGTTGTAATCCTGATCCATTCAACTGTGTCACTTTTTTGTCTACTTATTTATGCCAAACTTGATACGTCTCATTTATACCGGGCAATATTTACTTTAATTGGACTCACTGGATCAAATATTTGATGCATTGCCGTTTGGCGTGGAAACGTTCACTAATGTAATGTTTTGTAACTATTAGTAAGTGTTTACTATTTATTGCTTTTTGAGATGTTTCTTTTATAATGAATTTGCTTTTGGTATATATTTTGCCTATAATGGGTAGCTGTCTTGCTTATATATATACACATACATGGGTAGCCGCCTGAGTGTGGCGTTTTGGTGGCCGAGCACCCTGCAGGCCGGAATCTGGCGCCGTGCAGTAGAGCCCTGCGATGCGTGCACGCTTTTTTCGTCAGATGTATACGGTAGCTGCTAAGTTGAAATACATCAGTGCCGTGGGTTGCTGTGCCAGAGTTATACGTGGGCCTCAGGTGCGCGCTGGATACACAGGCATGTCCTGTGCTTGCTGGGCTCGTTTGAAAACAGCGCACGTAGGTGAGCGGTGGTAGGTGCGATATTAATCTGGGCCCAAGCTGGCGATGCGGTGACTTAACGCCCGGCGGTGCTTCCTCCTACCCTCGTCAGTCATTCATCCCCTTCCAGTTCGTGGCTCTGCGGAGCGGCGTTTCGCCATGGATGGCCTCGAGTTCTTTGAGGAAGCAGAATTAGAGTAAGACCCAATCTCGCTCCCCTTTTCCTCGTTGCGTTGCTTGCCCCCGAGAAGGGAGTATTTCTTTGATTTGGCGTTCAGATTCTTGTATTCGTCCCTGATTTTTCTTCAGTTATTCTTCTACCTGATGATGTTTGGATCTGACTAGATGACGATTATATATATGCTACAGATTGGTTCCTAAGGCTGATGCGGGTGATTTATTGGGTGGCCGAATCGATGTTGTGGAGTCTGTGGTTGCTTCCATCCATGAAGGCGCGGCGCTCCTCGATGTGATTTCTTTGAGCCGATTCGACAAAGAGCGATTCAGAGTGGTGGGCGCGAATCTCGGCTCATACAACAACCGTGGGAGCAAGGTCGTTGGCGACTCGAACTATATGGCGGCTCAGAAAACTTCCTCAGCATCAATGGGAGAGGAGGGAGATGCAGAGGGGGTCGTAGTCAACAAATCAAAGGCCTCCTGTTGGACTTGACAGTAAGAAACACACACTCATATGTTGTTTATTTCTTGCTAGACCGAAAATGTACCTCCACGACATCGCTTTTGGGTGTAGGACCAGAAATTGGAGCACTTTGTAATAAGAGAAAACACATATCTGAGTTCACCCCATGTATAAACAATAATCCTTTTATTTCACCTCGTTTAAGCATTCTTGCTAGCTCGAAACATGATTGTTACATTCGGACTTCGTTCACTAGATCAACTTTTACTAGTTTCGTATCAAATGATAAAGATTGTTTTATCGGAAAAACCTTTGTTAGAAATCGGTGCATTCGGGTAGATAGTATATTTAACACCATTTTGTGGGGGATGCGATGTCGGGATTCGCAACGCAAGAAGAAGAGAGGATGCCAACCCAAGCAGACACGCCTCGAGGCTTCAATGAGAGCTTATGCATGCAAGAAGGTTGGCACGGTTGTTAACCCGGCGCTCGGAACTAGCTTTGATACGGTTGAAGAGGCATATGAGTTTTAGAACCTATATTCACGGGAGATGGGGTTTGGCGTTAGGTATGCCAAAAGCAGGTTGAACGTCCATCGGATAAAGTGCATGCAGGAGTTTGTATGCATGTGTGCTTTGTGCGGTGAGGATGATTCAATAATTGCATAACACAAATGTTTCCCATGCTGCTCTTTCAAATTTGTATGCTCTCATAACACATCGAAAACCTATGCGAGGGCAAGCCATTGCGGTCGAAGCTAGCGATGATCTTTCCTTTTAGTCTTGATGATCTTTACTTTTAGGATTGCTCTAAAATGTTTTCATCCCGGAATATGCTGACAGTGAATTATTGTTTTTCAGACCAAGCTCGTGCAATGGAGGTTGCCATAGAAGATGTCATGCCGCATACAACACATCGGTGGTGCAAATGGCATGTGCTGAAGAAAGCAAAATAGTGCCTTGGGCCACTGCTAGGCAAGGGTAGCGAGCTCAAACACGAGTTCAACAAGATGATGCATGACATGGTTAGTGAGAAAGAATTCGAGGATGGTTGGGCATGTATGGTTGAGAAACATGGTCTACAAAATAATGTACCTGCGCCTGGTACCCATAGTTGGCGACTTGCTGCATTAGGCGTTCTGCGCGCTTGTGCAAATTGCTATGACGCCTCTCGAGGATGGCTGCGTATGCTTCCTCCCACTTGAACCAGCCACATTTGTCGGGGCCCTGCGCAAGAACACAATGAACGAAAAACAAAGAATTTGCCATGGCGATCGGAGTTGGCTTTAGAGACGAGCCCGCTTGCAAATTCAAAAAGGATGAATCTAAGAAAGAAAGTGAAGCTTACAGTGTCTATCGGGCACTTTTAGAAACGCTTGCCCTTGTTTTCGCCTTCTTTCCGACTGATATTGGTCTCCACCTGAACCTCGCCGCAGTCCGGGCACATGATGAGCGGCAAGTCTTTCAAGCCTTTGCTCGAACGAATCGAGGATGAAGGCGGCCATGTCGAACTTGTTTGGGCAGGGTGCGGCTGCGATGGAGAGCCATCTCTCCTATAAATAGCCGGCCAGACCAAGGCAACGGCAGGATCCTCAATGTTCAACTCAAACGGCTCCCTGTCGTCGCACATCTTGACGGGTCAACTCCGGTGCCGTGTACATGAGTGTTGTGTACATGAGCGTTTGACTAGATCTTTGGGCTGCACCGATGTACCGCTCGTATGCGTGTGCTCGCAAGGTTTATTTAAATAGCAAATATGGAGGCTCGGCGGACTCTAGCACGAATACGGTGAAAATACGATCGGCGTCTTAATGGCTTGCACCGATGGCAACGAGCACGACGGCACCGATTCGACTGCATAGGTGCTCGGCCACCAAAGGCCATTTTCGGTAGCCGCCTTGCTTATATAACTATATTGCAAACTTTGTTTAATATTAGTACTTCCTCTCATGCTTGCACTCTTAAACTTGAACTTAATGTCTAAGTGGTTATCTTTCGATGTCTTGCTTCTATTACAAGTTAATCTTTTTTCTTTTATTTTGTTTTCTTGCTTGAATACATATGCTAAATGATTATTCTTACTAACTTGAGCATTAGTTGCTTAACAAAAATGGTGGAACCGGCACCCTTGCGCCAAGGCGCGATCCCGTTCTAGTAACCATTAGCGGAGGATCATTTACCCTCAGCCGCGCATCCCGCCCCTAAATTTGCTCGGCCGCTACCGCTTGAAGAAAAAACTCCCGCCTCTCTCTCGCAACCCCCCCTGCTGACCGCCTCTTCATCCATGATCGCTTTTTCCCTCCGCAACCTCATTGCCACGCCCTTCTGCCTGACGTCGAGCCTATAAGGCCGCGTCGCCGTGGCCGCAATTGAGGTGAAATGCCGCCGCCGTCGCCATACCCGATTCGTTGGATTGCCTCATATCTTCTTCCTCTTTGGCGGCCAACACAACTGACCTTGCTTTTGCACTCTGCCGCCCGTCAGGTTGGCCGGAAACAGTGAAGCAAAAGGATGGCCAATGATGCTTGCATAACTTGACTGTATGCACCAATGGGGCTCCGGTTGAGCCAGAGTACGATACAAATAGAATCCTGGCATTTCTTGAAGAGCATCGCCAAATCGAGAACCGGCAAGTTCATGCTCAGCTCCAAGATGATCTTATTGAGCATCACTGGCAATGTCATAACGCTTCCTAGTTGTTCTATCACATGTTATTTGCTAAATTTGGATCATTCGGTGTGACTAAATTGTTGGGGAACGTAGCGAGCAATTTAAAAAAAATCCTACGCTCACGCAAAATCTATCTAGGAGATGCATAGCAACGAGAGGGGAGAGTGTGTCCACGTACACTCGTAGACCAAAAGTGGAAGCATTAGGTTAACGCGGTTGATGTAGTCGAACGTCTTCACGATCCAACCGATCCAAGTACCAAACATATGGCACCTCCGTGTTCAGCACACATTCAGCTCGATGACGTCCCTCGAACCCTTGATCCAGTAGAGGGTCGAGGGAGAGTTTCATCAGCACGACGGCGTGGTGACGGTGTTGGTGATGTGATCAGCGCAGAGCTTCGCCTAAGCACTACGACGCTATGACTGGAGGAGTAAACTGTGGAGGGGGGAACCGCACATGGCCAAGAGAATAATTGATGTGCCTTTGGGGTGCCCCCGCCCCCGTATATAAAGAAGGGGAGGAGGAGGTCGACAGGAGGGGAGTCCTACTTGGACTCCTAGTCCAAGTAGGATTCGCCCCCCTTTTCCTTTCTCCACCAGAGGGAAAAGGAAGGAGAGGGAGAGGGAGAGCGAAAGGGGGGGCGCCGCCTGTTGGTGTCAAAACCGGCGGATCTCGGGTAGGGGGTCCCGAACTATGCGTCTAAGGCTAATGGTAACAGGAGGCAGGGGACACAATGTTTACCCATATTTGGGCCCTCTCTACGGAGGTAATACCCTACTTCCTGCTTGATTGATCTTGATGAATATGAGTATTACAAGAGTTGATCTACCACGAGATCATAATGGCTAAACTCTAGAAGTCTAGCCTAGGTGGATATGATTGTTGTGGCTAAACCCTAGAAGTCCAAACCCTCCGGTTTATATAGACACGGGGGGCTAGGGTATACAAAGTAGATTACAGAGAAAGGAATCTACATATCCGAATCGCCAAGCTTGCCTTCCACGCAAAGGAGAGTCCCATAAGACACGGGACGAAGTCTTCTATCTTGTATCTTCAAAGTCCAACAGTCCGGCTAAAGTATATAGTCCTGCTGTCCGAGGACCCCTTAGTCCAGGACTCCCTCAGTAGCCCCTGAACTAGGCTTCAATGACGATGAGTCCTGCGCGCAGATTGTCTTCGGCATTGCAAGGCGGGTTCCTTCTCCGAATCTTCAATGTAAATTTCGAACACAAGAATCGTGTCCGGCTCTGCAAAATAAATACCACACACCACCATAGAGAGTATAATATTTCACGAGTCCAATCCGTTGACAACTTTATTGTAGCGTGACATCACGCCACTGCCAGGTCATTATTCTAACCGTTTTTAGCCTGCCGCTCCGTATTTCGAGGTGCGGTTTCACTGGCACGTCTTGTTGAAGCAGAGATCGTGTCCCCTTATCACGGGATTCTCATCAATACGGGCATGGGTAACCCAAGCTGGTGCTTGTTGCTTCGATCAGCAAAAAGCCTCTACCATTGTATATTGCAACCACTGGACAAGTTGTCAGCACAATGCTCACAGTGGAGCAAGAGGAAGAAGGCAAGGCCTATAAAGTTCAATGCCCAGTGTATTACATCTCTGAAGTCTTAACTCCATCCAATCAAAGGTATCCGCACTACCAGAAGCTTGTCTATGGAATTTATTTGACTGCAAAGAAAGTTGCACATTATTTCCAAGACCACTCGGTTTCAGTCGTCAGCGACGCTCCATTGTCTGAAATCTTGAACAATCAAGATGCAACCGGTCAAGTGGCTAAATGGGCAATTGAACTTCCTATGGATATCAAGTTTGAAGCAAAGAATACGATCAAGTGTCAAGCAATCGCAGATTTCCTGGCTGAGTGGATTGAGCAACAGCAGCCGACTCAAGTTCACTCAGAGCACTACTCCATGCTCTTTGATGGATCCAAGATGTTAAACGGTTCTAGTGCCGGAGTGGTCCTGGTGTCCCCAAGAGGCGATAAACTCATTTATGTCCTCCAGATTCACTTCGGTTCCTCCAATAATGAAGCTGAGTACGAAGCACTCCTCTACGGGTTACGTATGGCAATCTCACTCGGCGTCCGTAGCCTGATGGTCTACGGCGACTTAGATTTGGTGTTTAATCAGGTGATGAAGGAGTGGGATGTCAGGAACCCTACCATGACCAGATACTGCAATGCAGTGAGGAAGTTGGAAAAGAAGTTTGAAGGGTTGGAGCTCCACCACATTCCCCGAATCAAAAATCAAGCAGCTGATGACCCAACAATGTGTTCCTTGAGCATCTCTATTCTCCATCAGTGCAAGAAGATCCGTTTATTGAAGAACCTCCCCAACCAATAACCTCTACCAATCTGACTAAAGTCGAGGTGCTAGCAGTCATCGATCTAGTTAAGGAGATTTTGGTCATCACCCCCGACTGGACAGTGCCATATATTGCATATCTGCTCAGGCAAGAGCTTCCAGAAGATGAAATTGAAGCGCATCATATCGTCCGGAGGTCCAAGGTCTTCGTAGTAATAGGTGGACAACTTTACAGAGAAAGTGTTACTGGCATGGCTCAGCAATGTATCTCTCTAGAAGAGGGTCGACTAATATTGGATGAGATCCACTCGGGGACCTGTGGTCACCATGCGTCCTCTCGGACCACCATGGCCAAAGCATAACGAGCAGGATTCTACTGGCAATGGGCCAATAAAGTTGCTAAAGAGCTCGTTGAGAAGTGTGAAGGGTGCCAATTTTACTCGAACATGTCCCACAAGCCCGCATTTGCCTTGAAGACTATTCCACTTGTCTGGGCATTTGCTGTGTGGGGGTTGGACATGATTGGACCATTAAGGACCGGTAGAAGTGGTTTCACTCCTCTACTTGTAGCAGCCAACAAGTTCACCAAGTGGACTGAAGCCAAGCCTGTCAAGAACTTAGACTCAAGCACAACCATCAGTTTCATAAGAGAGTTGATATTCCGATATGGGGTTCCGCACAACATCATCACAGACAACGGCTCAAACTTCGACTTGGAAGAGTTCAGAGCGTTCTACGCTTCCCAAGGCACTCGGGTGGATTACGGATCCGTTGCACACCAGCAGTCAAATGGTCAAGCTAAACGAGCAAATGGCCTGATCCTCCAAAGGCTGAAACCCCGACTGATGCGCGACCTTAAGCATGCAGCTGGAGCTTGGGTAACTGAGTTGCCATTTGTTTTGTGGGAATTGAAGACAACTCCCAACCGATCCACTAACCGAACCCCTTTCTTCATGGCGTTAGGGGCTGAAGTCGTGCTTCCTAGTGACCTGCTTCACAACGCACCCCAAGTGGAATTTTTCTCGGAAGCTGAGGCAGAGCAAGCACGTCAGGATGCCGTAGATCTTTTGGAGGAAGAGCAAGAGATGGCTTTGATCCGGTCGACTATTTATCAGCAAGACCATCGTTGATTCCATGCTAGAAACGTCAAAGATCGATCATTTCAAGAAGGAGACCTTGTGCTCCAAGTGGATCAGCAACAGCCTCACAAGCTTGCCCCCGTGTGGGAAGGCCCCTTCCTCGTCACCAAGCTGTTGAACAACGGAGCTTATCACCTCTACAACTTTGCAAAGAATATTGACGAGCCGCGTGCCTGGAACAAGGATCTACTCCGCCAATTTTATACTTAACACTCAGATCATCAAGATGTAATAATAGTACCTTCAGATTATTTATCAAGACATGATTCATGCAGTCTCTTAATGATTGTTCCCGCATAAACATGTGTTCAAATTCCCAGTGGGTGGCTTAGCCGTGAACCAGTTTCCCCTAAGTTTCAACATTACTCTGAGTGGAGAGCAATCCTCCCACTCGGGGGCTTACCTGCGATCCCGTATTCGCCTAAGTTTCAAAACTACTACGAGTGGAGAGCAATCCTCCCACTCGAGGGCTTAGTCGCGATCCTGTATTCACCTAAGTTTCAAAACTACTCCGAGTGGAGAGCGATCCTCCCACTCGGGGGCTTAGCTGTGATCCCGTATTCGCCTAACTTACAAAACTACTCCGAGTGGAGAGCAATCCTACCACTTGGGGGCTTAGCTGCGATTTCGTATTCGCCTAAGTTACAAAACTACTCCGAGTGGAGAGCGATCCTCCCACTCGGGGGCTTAGTTGCGATCCCGTCTTCACCTATGTTACAAAACTACTCCGAGTGGAGAGCAATCCTCCCACTCGGGGGCTTACCCGCGATCTTGTATTCGCCTAAGTTTCAAAAATATTCTGAGTGGAGAGCGACCCTCCCACTCGGGGGCTTAGCCGCGATCCTGTATTCGCCTAACTTACAAAACTACTCCGAGTGGAGAGCGATCCTCCCACTCGGGGGCTTAGCTGTGATCCCGTATTCGCCTAACTTACAAAACTACTCCGAGTGGAGAGCAATCCTACCACTTGGGGGCTTAGCTACGATTTCGTATTCGCCTAAGTTACAAAACTACTCCAAGTGGAGAGCGATTCTCCCACTCGGGGGCTTAGTTGCGATCCCGTCTTCGCCTATGTTACAAAACTACTCCGAGTGGAGAGCAATCCTCCCACTAGAGGGCTTACCCGCGATCTTGTATTCGCCTAAGTTTCAAAACTACTCTGAGTGGAGAGCGATCCTCCCACTCGGGGGCTTAGCCGCGATCCTGTATTCGCCTAAGTTACAAAACTACTCCGAGTGGAGAGCAATCCTCCCACTCAGGGGCTTAATTAGCTGCGATCCCGTATTCACCAAAGTTACAAAACTACTCTGAGTGGAGAGCGATCCTCCTACTCGGGGGCTTAACTACGATCCCGTATTCACCTAAGTTACAAAACTACTCCGAGTGGAGAGCAATCCTCCCACTTGGGGGCTTAGCCGCGATCCTGTATTCGCCTAAGTTTCAAAAATACTCCGAGTGGAGAGCAATCCTCCCACTCGGGGACTTAGCCGCGATCTGGTATTCTCCTAAGTTTCAAAACTACTCCGAGTGGAGAGCGACGCTCCCACTCGGGGGCTTAACCGCGATCCGTATTTGCCTAAGTTTCAAACTACTTCGAGTGGAGATCAATCCTCCCACTTGGGGGCTTAGCCGTGATCCTGTATTCGCCTAGGTTTCAAAACTACTCCGAGTGGAGAGCAATCCTCCCGCTCGGGGGTTTAGCCGCGATCCCGTATTTGCCTAAGTTACAAAACTACTCCGAGTAGAGAGAAATCCACCCACTCAGGGGCTTAGCAGCGATCCCGTAT
Organism: Aegilops speltoides; assembly: GCA_021437245.1. Classification (NCBI taxonomy): domain Eukaryota; kingdom Viridiplantae; phylum Streptophyta; class Magnoliopsida; order Poales; family Poaceae; genus Aegilops; species Aegilops speltoides. The sequence goes on along the minus strand of CM038147.1, from coordinate 90,541,217 downwards.
TCGCCTAAGTTACGAAACTACTCCGAGTGGAGTGCAATCCTTCCACTCAGGGGCTTAGCCGCGGACCAGCTTCGCATAAATTACAAAATCACTCCAAGTGGGGAGCGATCCTCCCACTCGGGGCCTTAGCCGTGAACCAGCTTCACTTATGTCAAAGAATCTGAGCACATAAAACACTCTGGAAGCGAGAAATCAATATTCGGATAAAACCACCAAGTGTGGATAAATCCAACATGTTTTAAAACCGCAAGCGAAAGTACTCGGGCATCATGCCCGAAAGAGCTTAATGGTTACATGATCACTCGGCATTCTGAGGCAGATAAGTTCATATCATTAATGTTTTTTCTTCACTCGGCGGGAGGAGGGCTCGCTGGCTCGACGAAGGTGTCCAAGTTGATGTCGCCAGCTATGTGAGTGGCTACTTCAATAAAGGTCTCCATGAAGGATTGAAACTGGAGTTTCTTCGTATTCGCCACTTGGAGAGCCTTCGCACTACTAGGGAAAAGCCTATACACAGAATCTTATCTGCAGCGCGCTTCAAAATACCACGCTATCGTTAGCTTAGCAGCGTGCGTGTCTATAAGCGCTCTCGACTTGGAAGTAGCGAGAGCATCGTTTGGGGCATACCGCGCATCTTGCTATAGTTGCCATGACCTGCCCCCGCTAGCTATAGCGATGGCGCGTTACACTATAGAGCGCCATCGCTACTTGCGTTAGCTGTGGCGCTTTTGCCAAACGCGCTACAACTATCCCTACCTTATCCCCACGGAGACCGGCCCTCACTCACACTCTCACTCGCTCGCATAACAACTGCGTCGTCCGTCTGTCGCCGCCGCTGCTGTTCGTCGCCGCCGAGGTACTCCCTCCTTCCGTCCCTCCTCCATCCTCCTCGCACATCCTCCCCTCACTGCTGGCCCCTCCCTCCTCCTGCCGCCCTCCTCCATCCGCCTGCTGACGCCCTCCTCCTCCTCCGCTGCAGCCCGCCTCCCACCGCCTCGACCTCGCCGCCTAGCTACCTCTCCGTGCCCCCCCCCCGCCACTAGTTAGTACTAGATTTAGTAGTAGATGTTAATTTAGGGTTAGCTAGTACTAGATGTTAATTTAGTAGTAGTAGATGTTAATTTAGCTTAGTTAGTACTAGATTTTTAGTAGTAGTAGTGGTAGTTGAACTACTTTAGTTGTAGTTGAACTAGTTTAGTAAGTAAATTAATAAACTAGTTGAACTAGTTGAATTAACTGAACTAATCTATTTTTAGTAAGATAATTAATATAACTAGTTGAACTACTTTATGTTTAGAAAGAACTAGTTTTTTTTCTATTTATAGTAAGTTTATATTTAGTAAGAACTAGTTGAATTAATAAAACTAGTTGAACATGTTTTGTTGCTAGTGATAACTTATATGGTTTCGGTGACCTCTGTCGTCCCGCCACCGACCCCCTCCGACAACCCCGCCGTCATCCTAGTCACCGACGCCCCCTCCGACATCGAGGTGAGACCAGCCAAATATCCTTGTATATTTTGTGTTGTTGCTCAAATAGGATATGTGGTTGCCCAAGTGGCCGTTCATGTTCAGTTTACATCTCCGAGTGGCCTATGTTTTGTCGGAGTGTTGATTAATTTCCGTTCCGCAAATTTCAGCGCTCGATATGTCCTTTTTAGCAAAGGTCATGCGGATTTTGTCGTGAATTGACATGACTTGTGCTAGAATATGTACAAGTTTAATCTTTGAATTATGATTGTAGGAAATGTCGTACTTTCGGACGACGACGGTCTCCGGGGAGTGTAGCTGGTGCCACGACGATCGAGGTATGTGCGACAGTTCGTTTCGTTGGACGACGATCGCCGCTTCACATTAAGCTCGAGGAGACCTGCGATGTTCATACTGATGCATAGCAGCGACAATATTTTTTCTCCATTAAGCATGACTTCAACTATTTCAACGTCTAATTTTCATATTTTACAATTCGACTAGCTTATCCCATGCCATGCAAGAAGCTATGTCTTGGAGAGGATGGGTTTTGAAGACCATGAAAATTTTGAAACAAAGAAAATACACCTAAGGACCCATCATGATATGGATTTTGAAGTAAATCTGTATAATGCTCAGAGCGTAACCCATTTTGGTTGCCAAAATTGGGAAGCACTTTGCAAAATGTATGGTTTTGATGAGGGTATGATTATCACCATGGATCTTGGTGATCGACAATGAGGAAGACAATATGGACATTTGGGTCCTTGTTGATCGCTGCCGATTGTACCGCTATGTGAGTTTATCAAACATAGTTATTAACTAATTTATATTCTTTATTTCAAAATAGTTGATAGCTTATTTCCATTGACAGCTTATTTTGATTCTTCAAAGACTGTGCGGAAGATGGTAGATAAAACCCACTACAATCAAGGCACCCAATTAACATATAAGGAGAAAAATCATCGATCGCATTTTGTACTCTTCTTGAGAATTACAATGCCTATTATCGAACTCCTCCAAATTATGGTGAATCGTGCCACTAGTGCATGTGTTGAACAACGATAACTTCTGGAGATACCCGGTAAGATTTTTTACTATTACGACATTCGTGCATTTTTTCATACTTCTAAAACTAGTACATCATTGCTAACTACAAAGTTATTATTATGTTTTTCAATGAAACTCGATGGATTGTGTGCCTCATCGATGTGTATGCATGGTCGCCTCTCGATTCGAACATCTTGCCGAGTAAATCTAGGGAGCTCACTGTGCATATCGGATTTCTAAAACCGTGAACACATGATCATCGAGAGAATGGAAGAAATGTATGGACATTCGCAAGGAGGTTCTTGGAAGTAACATTCAGCGAAAGGCAAGAATGGGAGACAGGCTAATCTCCATTCTCCATAATGGAGAGTCGGGGGCTATCTTGTTTTTGTTATTTTACCTTAGAAAATGTAGTAGGTCTTAATCGAATGTAATAGGTCCTATGAGGTACAATATGTTTATTATGTGGTAATGTGTTAGAGTTGATAATGATGATCTTGAGGAGGTGCTATGTGATGTCAATGATGAAAACGATGATATTGAGGAGGTGTTATATGACAATGATGTATTATGATGCTAAGTTGTTAATGATATGATGATGATGATGATATTATTATATCATTGGGTGAAAGAACATGATTAGTTTCAAGTGGATGGACATCCACTTGAAACTAGTCCACTGTTCTTTCACCCCATGATGTAATAACTCATTATGATGTAAAACAATCTCTAAATTCCTGTTGTATGAAAACTTGTGTAAAGGTGTATGAATACAACATGAAATAGAAAAGAAATAAAATACTAAATAGTAGTAGTAGCGGGTTAGAGAAGCGCTACTACTAAATAACGATAGCGATGTTCTAAAGAACCGCTGCTAGTAAGTCAATTTAGCGATGGCGTCGTCAAGCAGCGCTATTGCTAAGCATTAGCTGTAGCGCCTTATCAGTAGCGCTTGTGCCCGCGCTACTGATAGGCCCAAAACCCGCGCTGCTGCTAGGCTTTTCCCTAGTAGTGTCGGTTTTTCCTCCTTGGCATCCCTACAATGGACTCTGATGAGTGAAAGAGCCATGTCAGCTCCACAACGAGCAGCTGATTTCTTCCACGCCTGCACTCGACTAGGGATTTCATTGAGCCAAACCATCACCGACTCGAGGTCATTCTGAAGTCTGTCCTCCGGCCATAGCTCTTGTCTATCTTGGACAATGCAACCTTTAGTTGGGCAATGTACTCCAAGACGCTATCAAGACGAGCTTCAAGTCGCATCACATTCATTGCGGCTTCATCCTTGACGAGCGACTTTGTGGGGTCCAAGCCTGGTTCAATCCGCTCGGTCTCCTGCTCAAAATCCTGACAGAACTCTGCACGAGGGTGAAAAATGAGTTAACAACAGAATTATATAAAAGCTTTCTGGATTCACTCGGATGGAGAAAAGTACCTTCAAGCATGACGTACAGCTTCTTGGTAAGACCTCCCAAGTAAACCTCCAGCTCATCCCTCTTTCGAGTGAGCTCGTCCACCTTGCCAGCTAGGGCCACCTTCTCTTCTTTCAGTTGTGCAGCTTCTTTCCTCGCCTCGTCGATAGTAGTCTTCAGATTGGCATTTTCCTCTTCCAGTTTTTCAACTGAAGCTAGTTTTCTCTCAGCTAGTTCAGTCTTCTCACGCGCCACCTTCTGCGCCCCCACAAGATCAGTGCCCTTCTTCTCCAATGCCCGCTTAATGGTGTCTAAAGAAATAATATTCTTCAGTCGTGCTTGGAGTATACGGTTTTCACTACGCACATCTGTTCGAGTGAAGTCACTCGGTTCAAAGGATGGGAAAGAAGAAATATCAAAGCATATAGTCAGCAAGTTGTTACCTCCCATGGTCGCTACTTCATCCTGAGCATCCTTCAAGTTCTTCTTGGCAAGCTGCAGTTCAAGCTTGAGTTGGATCTTCTCCTTCTCCAGGGCAGCATACTGAGTACCAAGTTCACAAGATTTCTACGATCAACAAAAAGACCATTCAGTCGACAAAAACAAAGATCCTTTATTTCCGAGTGAAGAATAGCAAGTTCAGGTTGCTACATTAAAGGAGCTCTAAGACCCCCACCGAATCAAACTTTCGACGGCGGTCTCGGTGACTACACCCAGTGAATGCACTCAGTGTGCCCCCACTGGTTCAGTTTCCCACTTGGTACGGCCTGCCCGACCCGAGTGAAAAAAAATCCCTTAGTTCTTAGACCCCCGCCGGCTGCCACAGTCGACAGCGGTCTCGGGGGCTACACCCAGTGGGTGCACTCAGCGTGCCCCAACTAGATCCGTTACCCACTTGGCACGACCCGACTGACCCAAGTTAAAGAAACATATTCTAAAGACCCCCGCCTAATCAAACATTCAATGGCAACCTCGGGGACTACACCCAGTGGGTGCACTCAGCGTGCCCCCACTGGACCAGGTACCCACTCGACACGACCTAACTAACTCAAGTGGAAGAACTACACAGCAAAAGAAAACACCCAGTGGGTGTACAGATGCAAGGCACAGACCCATGATAGATGCACATTAAAGGTTCCAAAACACTCATCCACAGACATCTTATGAATAATAAAGCAGTAGTTTTCAGATAGCATATCCTAGCAGAGCAAGGTTCAAGTTGAAAAGCCAATCAGAAATCAACTTACAATCGTACTTACTCAGACATTGGTCTGGAGGGCAGAGATGGCATCGTAAGTATCCTTACTGGTCTCATTCACCACCTTCAGTCGGTCCATCATCAAGCCATCTTTGATCATTGCTTCCTTGGAGGCTCCTGTTTGGTCCTCTGGGACATGATGAAGAGTGAACTGAGACGTCGACGGAGTCGATGATGTAGCTGGAGGGATCAGAGTTTGGGGTTGCCCAGTCGGACCCGAAGTTTGAACAGTCGACACTGGAGGCTGGTAAGTTGACAGAGGGACATCAAAAGAAATAGCAGCTCGAGTCGTGTCACAAAGTTCTTGAACAATGGGCTTAGACGGCAGGCGCGATGCCCAGACGGAAGGCACTCTCTTGCTCAAGGCCCTACCCCTTGTTCATGCGCTCCTCGGAGGTTCATCCTCATCATCATCTGGAAGTTGGATAACATCTGTTGGCACTGAAATCACTCGATAGTAAGATTCTAGTCGACTACCAAAGCAGTTGACAGTGCGTAAACAGGTCTACAATATCATACCTGCTCAAGAGGTGGCCACTTCGGCAGTCTCCGCTTCAGCCTGCTCCTCATCAATCTCCATGGGAGATGTTGCAGAAGTAGCGGCCCTGGAGGTCCAAAATCTCACTCGGTCAAACAAATAAAGAAGTCCACAACGGCAATGAAGGACAAGGAAAAGAAACACTTCGCTGAAGCAACTGGCACGACCACCTTGATCCTGGGCAGAGCCTTCCGGGGCTTGGGTGGGGCGACTATGGCCTATTTTGCGGTCTTCTCAGTCGGCTTTGGAGTCGATGTTTGAGTGCGCTTCGGAATCCTCGCACTCGATGCCGCTGCCTTGCCACGGCCGCCTGCAGGGTCTTGTGATTGCTAGGAGCGTTGCTCGGAGCATGGTGGTGACTCGACCTCTTCGCTGTCTTTAGAGTCTTCACTGCCATCATCATTGTCGTCTGCGTAGTCAATATCGGCGCTCCTGCCTTCACTCTCTACGCCTCCAAGGTGCTGCTCTCCGTTTGGCACAGGCAAGTACATCTTCATGAAGACCTGCAAGACACAAGCCGCAAATGTCAGTCGGATTCCAGAATAACTGCATATTGGAGAATACAAGATATAAACACTCGACAAAACACGCCTAACCTCTCCTGGAGCGTTTTGGGCGCCGTATGGCAAGATCCTCTTGGCTCCGTGGGAGTTGTCCTTGTTACCAGTGATGCTCTGAAGCCACTGAGCCACCATCTCCTCGCCGACTTCCTCCGGGTGAGTTCGAGCGGTGTCTTCTAGGCCCGAGTACATCCACACCGGGTGGTCACGAGCTTGCAAGGATTGGATGCATCGACTGAGGAACACCTCCAACAGATCCATGCCTGTCACTCCGCCCTGGACTAGCGCAATGACCGCGTCGACCAAAATTGCTACCTCACCCTTCTCCTCCGTGGATACAGTCAACGAATGAGGGTTGCGGAGTCTCTCCAAAGAGAAAGGGGGGAGGACAATCGATTGACCAGGAGTTGGGATATCTTCGCAGTAAAACCAAGTCGACTGGCAGCCCCTAACTGATTCAGGAAAGGTCATAGGAGGAAAAGTGCTCCTACCTCTCACCTGGATCCCTAGCCCCCCACACATCTGGATCACATGCGTCCTCTCATTAGTCCGAGTAGCTTTCTTCACCGACTAAGATCGACAAGTGAAGATGTTCTTAAATAATCCCTAGTGTGGGTGGCACCCGAGGAAGTTTTCGCACATCGTATCGAATGCAGTAAGATAAGAGATGGTGTTGGGAGGAAAATGGTGGATCTGAGCACCGAAGAAGTTCAAGAAGCCTCAAAAGAACGGATGAGGGGGCAGAGAGAAACCTCGATCGACGTGTGTCATGAGGAGAACGCGATCGCCCTCGCGTGGCTCGAGCTCGGTCTTCCCCTCTGGCAATCTCCAAGACCCCTCCGCAATCAGGCCATCCGCGGCGAGATTCATCAGATCCTCCTCCATGACAGAAGAAGGGATCCAATCCCCCTGGATCCAACCAGGCGGCAGAGCGGACCGTGAGGTCGACCCCTTCGCCGCCTTCTTGCCCTTAGCCGTCGCCTTCTTTGCGTGCTCCAGAGACACAGTCTTGTCCTTCGCCATTGATGCGTAGCTCGAGAGGAGTGGGCGGAGGGGCATGGCGCTGGGAGAGATGAGGCGGAGAAGCAGAGAGGAAAGGGGCGAATGGAGAGCACAGTACCACACATCGGCAGCAATGCCTTTTATGGCCACACATCCGAGTGACTGACCCGTGGGCCCGTGCAATCCTAGCACACCCCGCAACCAGTGTCGGCCTGATACATGGCAAAAAAGGCGATGCGAGGATCAAGGAGTCCTTATCCACCTGTCCCACTTACCGCGCCGCGTCCCATCCCGCGCGCTTCTCCAAATTTCGAATCTCGCGAGATCCAGACACCGTAAAGCAAACGATCGCACCAGAGATATCCAAATGCAATCTACTAGAAGACAGACAACATAATTCACTCGAAAATACCAGAAGCCAGAATCGATCAAGGCGACTGACGAAGGGTTAAAATACCACCATGCTTTCAGGCCCATGAGGAAATGTCTCCGAGATGTTGAATCGGGTCGGGATCAACTTCAACCCTTCTTCACTCGGTCCTCAATCTGTTCGGGGGCTAATGACAATGACATGTACCTAGGGTAGGGTCTTAGGCCTGACCTGAAGGAAATATGCCCTAGAGGCAATAATAAAATTCTTATTTATATTTCCTTATATCGTGATAAATGTTTATTATTCATTCTAGAATTGTATTAACCGGAAACTTAGTACATGTGTGAATACATAGACAAATAGAGTGTCCCTAGTATGCCTCTACTTGACTAGCTCATTAATCAAAGATGGTTAAGTTTCCTAGCCATAGACATGTGTTGTCATTTGATGAACAGGATCACATCATTAGAGAATGATGTGATGGACAAGACCCATCCATTAGCTTAGCATAATGATTGTTTAGTTTTATTGCTATTGCTTTCTTCATGACTTATACATGTTCCTCTGACTATGAGATTATGCAACTCATGAATACCGGAGGAACTCTTAGTGTGCTATCAAATGTCACAACGTAACTGGGTGATTATAAAGATGATCTACAGGTGTCTCCGATGGTGTTTGTTGAGTTGGCATAGATCGAGATTAGGATTTGTCACTCCGTGTATCGGAGAGTTATCTCTGGGCCCTCTCGGTAATGATCATCACTATAAGCCTTGCAAGCAATGTGACTAATGAGTTAGTTGTGGGATGATGCATTACAGAACGAGTAAAGAGACTTGCCGGTAACGAGATTGAACTAGGTATGATGATACCGACGATCGAATCTCGGGCAAGTAACATACCGATGACAAAGGGAACAACGTATGTTGTTATGCGGTTTGATCGATAAAGATCTTCGTAGAATATGTAGGAGCCAATATGAGCATCTAGGTTCTGCTATTGGTCATTTACCGGATATGTGTCTCGGTCATGTCTACATAATTTTCGAACCCGTAGGGTCCGCACGCTTAACGTTCGATGACGATTTGTATTATGAGTTATGTGATTTGATGACCGAAGTTTGTTTGGAGTCCCGTATGAGATCACGGGCATGACGAGGAGTCTCAAAATGGCCGAGAGGTAAAGATCGATATGTTGGAAGGCTATATTCGGACATCGAAAAGGTTCCGAGTGATTCAGGTATTTTTCAGAGTACAGGAGAGTTACGGGAATTCGCCGGGGGAAGTAGTGGGCCTTAATGGGCCATACGGGAAAGGAGAGAAGGGCCTCAAGGGGTGGCTGTGCGCCCCCCATGGCAAGTATGAATTGGACTAGGGAGGGGGCGGCGCCCCCTCTCTTTCCTTCTCCCTCTCCTACTCCTTCCCTCTCTCCCCTCTTAGAAAAGGAAGGGGACTCCAACTATGATTGGGAATCCTAGTTGGACCCCCCTATAGGCGCGCCCCTCCTAGGTCAGACTCCTCCTCCTCCCTCCTTTATATACATGTCCAAGGGGGCACCCCAAAGCACAACAGACAATCTCTTAGTCGTGTGTCGTGCCCCCTCCACAGTTACACACCTTGGTCATATCGTCGTAGTGCTTAGGTGAAGCCCTGTGTTGGTAGCTTCATCATCACCGTCACCACGCCATCGTGCTGACTGAACTCTCCTCGGCCTCAACTGGATCAAGAGTACGAGGGACGTCATCGAGCTGAACGTGTGTTGAACATGGAGGTGCCGTACGTTCGGTGCTAGGATCGGTCGGATCGTGAAGACGTACGAATACATCAACCGCATTGATATAATGCTTCCGCTTTCGGTCTATGAGGGTACATGGACACACTCTCCCCGCTCGTTGCTATGCATCACCGAGATAGATCTTGCGTGATCGTAGGAAAATTTTGAAATTACTGCGTTCCCCAACAGTGGCATCTGAACCAGGTCTATGCGTAGATGTTATATGCACGAGTAGAACACAAAGAGTTGTGGGCGATAATAGTCATACTTCTTACCAGCAACGTCTTACTTTGATTCGGCGGTATTGTTGGATGAAGTGGCCCGGAATGACATTACATGAGCGCGTTCATGAGACTGGTTCTACCGACGTGCTTCGCACACAGGTGGCTAGCGGGTGTCAGTTTCTCCTACTTTAGTTGAATCGAGTTTGACTACGCCCGGTCCTTGTTGAAGGTTAAAACAGCACACTTGACGAAAAATCGTTGTGGTTTTGATGTGTAGGTAAGAACGATTCTTGCTAGAAGCCCGTAGCAGCCATGTAAAACTTGCAACAACAAAGTAGGGGGCATCTAACTTGTTTTTGCAGGGCTTGCTGTTATGTGATATGGTCAAGACTTGATGATATATAAATTGTTGTATGAGATGATCGTGTTTTGTAACAGTTATCGGCAACTGGCAGGAGCCATATGGTTGTCGCTTCATCGTATGAAATGCAATTGCCATGTAATTGCTTTACTTTATCACTAAGGGGTAGCGATAGTCGTAGAAGCAATAGTTGGCGAGACGACAACGATGCTTCGATGGAGATCAAGGTGTCAAGCCGGTGACGATGGTGATCATGATGGTGCTTTGGAGATGGAGATCAAAGGCACAAGATGATGATGGCCATACCATATCACTTATTTGATTGCATGTGATGTTTATCTTTTATGCATCTTATTTTGCTTAGTACGTCCATAGCATTATAAGATGATCTCTCATTAAAATTTCAAGGTATAAGTGTTCTCCTTGAGTATGCACCATTGTGACAGTTCTTCGTGTTGAGACACCACATGATGATCGGGTGTGATAAGCTCTTACAACGGGTGCAAGCCAGTTTTGCACATGCAGAATACTCGGGTTAAACTTGACAAGCCTAGCATATGAAGATATGGCCTCGAAACACTGAGACCGAAAGGTCGAGCGTGAATCATATAGTAGATATGATCAACATAGTGATGTTCACCATTGAAAACTTCTCCATCTCACGTGATGATCGAACATGATTTAGTTGATATGGATCACGAGATCATTTAGATGACTAGAGGGATTTCTATCTAAGTGGGAGTTCTCAAGTAATATGATTAATTGAACTTAACTTATCATGAACTTAGTCCTGATAGTATTTCCATAACTATGTTGTAGATCAATAGCTCGCGATGTAGCTTCCCGTTTATTTTTGATATGTTCCTAGAGAAAAATAAGTTGAACAATGATAGTAGCAATGATACAGACTTGGTCCGTGATTTGAGGATTATCTTTATTGCTGCACAGAAGAATTATGTCCTTGATGCACCACTAGGTGACGGACCTATTGCAGGAGCAGATATAGACGTTTTGAACGTTTGGCAAGCTCGGTATGATAACTACTTGATAGTTTAGTGCGCCATGCTTTACGGCTTAGAACCGGGACATAAAAAACGTTTGAATGCCACGGAGCATATAAGATGTTCCAAGAGCTGAAATTGGTATTTCAGACTCATGCCCGAGTCAAGAGGTATGAGACCTCTGACAAGTACTTTGCCTATAATATGGGGGAGAATAGCTCAACTAGTGAGCATGTGCTTAGATTGTCCAAGTACTACAATCGCTTGAATCAAGTGGGAGTTAAACTTCTAGATAAAATAGTGATTGATAGAGTTCTCTAGTCACTATCACCAAGTTACTGGAACTTCGTGATTAACTATAATATGCAAGGGATGACGAAAACGATTCCCCGAGCTCTTCGCGATGCTAAAATCGACAAAGGTAGAAATCAAAAAAAGCATCAAGTGTTGATGGTTGACAAGACCACTAGTTTCAAGTAAAAGGGCAAGGGAAAGAAAGGGAACTTCAAGAAGAATGGAAAGCAAGTTGCCACTCCCATGAAGAAGCCCAAAGCTAGACCCGAGCCTGAAACTGAGTGCTTCTACTGTAAAGGAAATGATCACTGGAAGCGGAACTGCTGTCGGTGTCAAAACCGACAGATCTCGGGTAGAGGGTCCTAAACATTGTGTCTAAGGCTAATGGCAACAGGAGGCGGGGGACACGATGTTTACCCAGGTTCGGGCCCTCTCTATGGAGGTAATACCCTACTTCCTTCTTGATTGATCTTGAGAGTATTACAAGACTTGATCTACCATGAGATCGTAATGGCTAAAACCCTAGAAGTCTAGCCTATATGATTATGATTGCCTCTACGGACTAAGCTCTCTGGTTTATATAGACACCGGAGGGGACTAGGGTTGTACAAAGTCGGTTACAGAGAAAGGAATCTTCATATCCGTACGCCAAGCTTGACTCCCACGCCAAGGAGAGTCCCATCCGGACACGGGTGATAGTATCCGGTCTTGTATCTTCATGGCCCAACAGTCCGGCCAATCTCAACATGTTGGATGCCCGAGGACCCCTTAATCCAGGACTTCCTCAGTAGCCCCTGAACCAGGCTTCAATGACGAGGTGTCCGGCGCGCTGATTGTCTTCGGCATTGCAAGGCGGGTTCCTCCTCCGAATACTCCAAAATAGTCTTCGAACACAAGAATCGTGTTCGGCTCTGCAAAACAAATTCCACACACAATCGCAGTATAATATTTCACGAGTCCAATCCGTTGACAACATTTTGCAGCGTGACATCACGTCGCCGCCCGGCCATTATTTTGAAAAGTTTTTTATCCTGTCGTTCCATATTTCGAGATGCGGCTTCATTGGCATGTCTTGTCAAAGTAGAGATCGTGTCCCTTTATTGCGGGATTCTCATCAATACGGGCGTGGGTAATCCAACTGTGTCATCTGCACGACTCTTGGGAATAGGCGAGTTTTTAGGGCGAGTGGGAAGGCGCTTGATATTCACTGCCTTAAAGGGATAAGGATTCACCCCTTTCACCCACACATTCTCTCTCTTTTCCTTCCCCATTCTCGAGCTCCAGCGCCCAAGATCTCATCTTTTCCGCCCCCAAGAAAGCACTCCCACCATCTCCGGATCCGGAGCATAGGGCAAGTGGATGGTCTCCTCCGTCAAGGAGAAGGACATCACGAAGCTCCGAGAGGCCGGGTATCTGGCCAAGGAAATCACCCACCGGCTTCCGGCCAAGGGGAAGATCGTCCCCACTCCGGAGCCCCATGAGAGGGTGGTGTTCATCCCCCACTTCGTCCGCGGGCTGGGATTCCCTCTCCACCCATTCGTCCGTGGACTCATGTTCTACTACAGGCTAGATTTCCATGATCTAGCTCAAAATTCTTTCCTCAACATCTCGACATCTATTGTCGTGTGCGAGGCTTTCCTCCGCATCCCACCCCACTTCGGATTGTGGCTAAAAATCTTCAATGTGAAGCCGAAGGTGGTGGGCGGCCAACACGTAGAGTGCGGAGGTTACATGGTGAGCAAGATGCCGAACGTCACATGGCCTGAAGGCTCATTCGTGGAGACCGTCAAAGGGTGGTGATACATATCCAACGTATCTATAATTTTTGATTGTTCCATGCTATTATATTACCCGTTTTGGATGTTTATGGGCTTTACTTTACACTTTTATATCATTTTTCAGACTAACCTACTAACCGGAGGCCCAGCCCGAATTGCTGTTTTTTCCTATTTCAGTGTTTCAAAGAAAATGAATATCAAATGGAGTCCAAACGGAATGAAACCTTTGGGAGCGATCTTTTCGGAACAAACGTGATCCAGGGGACTTGGAGTGGACGTCAAGCAACAGAGGAGGTGGCCACGAGGGTGCCCGACGCGCCCCCTACAGGTGGGCGCGCACCCCACCCTCATGGGCCCCTTGAGCGTCCACCGACCTACTTCTTCCTCCTATATGTACCCATGTACCCTTAAACCATCGAGGAGCACCATGAAAAACTATTTCCACCGCCGTAACCTTCTGTATCCGCGAGATCCCATCTTGGAGCCTTCGCCGGCCCCCCGCCGGAGGGGGAATCGACCACAGAGGGCCTCTACATCATCTCCAAGGCCCTTCCGATGAGTTGTGAGTAGTTTACCACAGACTTTCGGGTCCAATGTTATTAGCCAGATGGCTTATTCTCTGTCTTTGAATCTCAATACAAAGTTCTCCACGATCTTCTTGGAGATCTATTCGATGTAACTCTTTTTGCAGTGTGTTTGTCGAGATCCGATGAATTGTGGGCTTATGATCAAGTTTATCTATGAGAAATATTTGAATCTCCTCTGAATTCTTTTATGTGTGATTAAGTTATCTTTGCAAGTCTCTTCGAATTATCAGTTTGGTTTTTCCTACTAGATTGATCTTTCTTGCAATGGGAGAAGTGCTTAGCTTTGGGTTCAATCTTGTGGTGTCCTTTTCCCAGTGACAGCAGGGGCAGCAAGGCACGTATTGTATTGTTGCCATTGAGGATAAAAAGATGGGGTTTATATCATATTTCATGAGTTTATCCCTCTACATCATGTTATCTTTCTTAATGCGTTACTCTGTTCTTTATGAACTTAATACTCTAGATGCATGCTCAATAGCGGTCAATGTGTGGAGTAATAGTAGTAGATGCAGGCAGGAGTCGGTCTACTTGTCACGGACGTGATGCCTATATACATGATCATGCCTATATAATCTCATAATTATTCGCTTTTTTATCAATTGCTCGACAGTAATTTGTTCACCCACCGTAATACTTATGCTATCTTGAGAGAAGCCACTAGTGAAAGCTATGGCCCCCGGGTCTATCTTTTATCATATAAGCTTTCAATCTACTTTTATTTGCATCTTTACTTTTCCAATCTATATCATAAAAATACCAAAAATACTTATCTTATCATATTATCTCTATCAGATCTCACTTTCGCAAGTGGTCGTGAAGAGATTGACAACCTCTTTATTGCGGTTGGTTGTGAGGTTCTTGTTTGTTTGTTTAGGTGCATGGGACTTCTAAGGAGCCTCCTACTGGATTGATACCTTGGTTCGAAAAAACTGAGGGAAATACTTACGCTACTATTGCTGCATCACCCTTTCCTCTTCAAGGAAAACCAACACAAGCTCAAGACATAGCAGTCAGTGCTTCTTGCCATCTTGGTGTATCCGTCCCTTGATAGGTCCGACAATCAGGCCACCAGGAAAGGCCTGGAAATAGGAAACCTTGAAAGAATGAAAAAGAAAAAGTGAAAGTATGTGTGTCCAAGGGAGGTTGAGCCGTATTGTGGACCACAATCTGATTATGCCTCCGTCTACGCCCATGGTATTTTAAGTGCGTAGTTATGTACGCGCGGTATGAACGCCGCCATTTGGTAGGGACTGGGATGGAGGCCAAATTGCTAGTCAAGCTCTTGACGAGCTGGACTGTCTTGCTGCAGAGTAGTCCGGACTCGTTTCACAGTGTCCGGGAGCTTGGCCGCCGAATTAAGGTTCTGTTTGAAAAGGCGGCTCTGTACTTCTGCCGCTGGGGCCACGGTGTGCTCCTTGGTACGGAGGGAGCGCTCCGTGTTTCCATTAACTGTTATGACACCGCATGGTCCAGGCATCTTGAGCTTCAGATAAGCATAGTGCGGCACCGCATTGAATCGAGCAAATGCGGTTTGTCTGAGTAGTGCGTGATAGCCGCTGCAGAAGGGGACGATATCGAAGATCAATACTTTGCTTCGGAAGTTGTCCGGGGATCCAAAGACCACCTCCAGTGTGATTGAGCCCGTACAACGGGCCTCCACACCTGGTATGACTCCCTTAGAGGTGGTTTTTGTGGGTTTAATCCTTGAGGGATCGATACCCATTTTGCGCACTGTATCCTGATAGAGCAGGTTCAGGCTGCTACCACTGTCCATGAGGACTCGCATAAGATGGAATCCATCAATGATTGGGTCAAGGACCAGTGCGGCTGAACCGCCATGACGGATACTGGTCGGATGGTCCCTGCGATCGAAGGTGATCGGGCAGGACGACCATGGATTGAACTTTGGGGCGACTAGCTCCATCGCATAGACGTCCCTGAGCGCGCACTTGCGCTCCCTCTTGGGGATATGGGTAGAGTATATCATATTCACCATTTTAACTTGGGGGGACTTCTTCTATCCCCTTGTGTTCGGTGGCCGGGGCTCCTTGTCATCGTCCTCGCTTTGCGACTCCCTCTCCTTGTTCTCGGCATTTAACTTGCCGGCCTGTTTAAAAACCCAACAGTCTCTGTTGGTATGATTGGCTGGTTTATCGGGGGTGCCGTGGATCTGACATGGACGATCGAGTATGCGGTCCAAGCTGGATGGGCCCGGATTGCTTTTCTTATATGGCTTCTTCTGCTAACCGGACTTAGAGCCACTAAATCCGGCATTGGCCATCGTGTCATCAGTGTTGTCACTGTTGCTTCGACGCTTGTGTCGGTTGCGTTGGGGCTTGCCATTGCTATTTCTAGCCTCAGAAGTGCCAGGTTTGCTTGTAATATTATTGCTACGGGCTAGCCAGCTATCCTCGCCCGCACAGAAGCGGGTCATAAGTGTCGTGAGGGCTACCATGGACTTCAGCTTTTCTTGGCCGAGGTGACGGGCGAGCCATTCGACGCGGATGCTATGCTTAAAGGTTGATAGGGCTTCAGCATCCGGGCAGTCGACGATCTGGTTCTTTTTAGTTAAGAACCTAGTCCAAAATTTCCTAGCTGACTCTCCGGGCTATTGAACTATGTGACTTAAGTCGTCAGCATCTGGAGGTCGGACATATCTACCTTGGAAGTTGTCAAGGAAGGCGTCTTCCAAGTCCTCCCAGCTGCCAATTGAATTTTTGGGCAGACTCATTCAACCAGTACTGAGCTGGTCCCTTGAGTTTAACGGGAGGTATTTGATGGCATGAAGATCATCACCACGGGCCATATGGATATGGAGAACAAAATCCTCAATCCATACCGCGGGGTCCGTTGTCCCGTCATATGATTCGATGTTTACGGGTTTAAATCCTTCCGAGAATTCATGGTCCATTACTACATCAGTGAAGCAAAGGGGGTGTACGACGCCTCTATGCCGGGCCACATCGCGACGTAGTTCGGATGGAGTTCGTCTGCGATACTCGGCCCAGGCGTGGTTATGTTTGTCACTTTCGGCCGGATGGCCATCGTCGTGCGTCGGGGCACACCCCCACGATCTATAGATCGATCTGGTCTGACCTACTCTGCTCTTCAGGTCATTCTGCAGGTCATATGTGTATCCCCGAGCTGTTGTGTCTCTGTTTTTACGACAAGATAGTGCGGGCTGGTGTTCGGCTTGAGTTGCCGTTTTGTCCCGACCACGTGGGGGTCGGTCAGCCGCATTACGCGCTGGTAGAACGGGCTTCAGCGCCTCGTCGTCGAATTGGAGTAACAATTTGCGCTTCGGGTAACTTTTGTTTGGGCGCTCGAGGCCGTATTCCTCGGCTGCCAGGACATCAGTCCATCTGTCATTGAGCAGATCTTGGTCAGCTTGAAGCTACAGCTGCTTCTTTTTCAGGATCCTCGCTGTGGCAATTAGCCGGCGCTTGAAGCGCTCCTGCTCGCCGGGTTCCTCAGGCACGATAAAGTCTTCGTCGCCGAGGCTCACTGTCGGTGTCAAAACTGGCGGATCTCGGGTAGGGTGTGTCGAACTGTGCGTCTAAGGCTAATGGTAATAGGAGGCAGGGGACACGATGTTTTACCCAGGTTCGGGCCCTCTTGATGGAGGTAATACCCTACTTCCTGCTTGATTGATCTTGATGATATGAGTATTACAAGAGTAGATCTACCACGAGATCGTAGAGGCTAAACCCTAGAAGCTAGCCTATGAATCTGATTGTTGTTGTCCTACGGACTGAACCCTCCGGTTTATATAGACATTGGAGGAGGCTAGGGTTACACAGAGTCGGTTACAAAGAAGGAGATCTAACATCCGGATCGCCAAGCTTGTCTTCCACGCAAAGGAGAGTCCCATCCGAACAAGGGACGAAGTCTTGAGTCCTGTATCTTCATAGTCCAACAGTCCGGCCAAAGTATATAGTCCGTCTGTCCGGATACCCCCTAATCCAGGACTCCCTCAGTAGCCCATGAACCAGGTTTCAATGACGATGAGTCTAGCGCGCAGATTGTCTTCGGCATTGCAAGGTGGGTTCCATCTCCGAATACTCCAAAGTAGATTGAGGATCGTGTCCGGCTCTGTAAGATAATTTCCGCGTTCCACCGTAGAGAGAACAATATTCCACAAATATAATCCGCTGACAACTTTAGATAATGTGACATCACACCATGGTCAAGTCATTATTCGAACCGTTTTTCCACAACCAGCCACCACACATACTGCGAGGCAGTTTCCTCGTCACGTCTTGTCGAAGCAGAGATCATGTCCCCTTATCACGGGATCCTCATCAATACGGGTATGGGTAACCCAACCATGGCGCTTGGAAAATAAGCGATTTCCTCAAGCAAGCGGGGAGGCGCACCGTTTTTGCCACCTCTATAAAGGGATAAGGATCTCCCATTTTTACCCACGCCTTCTTCCTCCTTTGCTCATCCATTCTCGCACCCTCGAGCTCCAGCGCCCTGTTCTCGCCTTCTCCGCACAGCCAAACATGTCCGGAGCGGGAGGCAAGTGGTTGACCTCCACCATCAAGGAGGAGCACATCACGAAGATCCGGGTAGCCGGATACTTGGCCGCAGATATCGCGCACCGGCTCCCGGATGCAGGGCAGATTATTCCGACTCTGGGACCACACGAGAGGGTCGTGTTCCTCGCCCATTTCGTCCGCGGACTGGGATTCCCCCTCCACCCGTTTGTCCGCGGGCTCGTGTTCTATTACGGGCTGGATTTTCACGATCTGGCCCCTAACTTCATCCTCAACATCTCGGTGTTTATCGTCGTGTGCGAGGCTTTTCTCCGCATCAGGCCCCACTTTGGCCTATGGCTAAAGATCTTCAACGTAAAGCCAAAGATAGTGGTCGGCTAGCAGGCAGAGGGAGGTGGCGCCATGGTGGGCAAGATGCCCCACGTCACCTGGCTTGAAGGCTCCTTCGCGGAGACCGTGAAGGGGTGGCAGTCGGGGTGGTTCTACATCGCCGAGCCGCGCGATGCCAACTTGATGGCGGCCCCCGAATTCCGATCCGGCATCCCTGTGCGGCTCACTTCCTAGAAGAGAAAGGGCCTGGCCTGTGGTGCATCCGCGGAGCTTACCAGACTCCAGAACTGCGTCAAAAACATGATAACCAAGAATATCAAGCTGGTCAATGCAGTCCAGGTCATGCTATTTCGCCGGATTCTCCCATGCCAGAGATGGGCATTCAACCTGTGGGAGTTCGACACGGCCCAACACCAGACACTGCAAGAGCTCTTTGACATGACGCACAAAGATGCCTGGAAGGTGTTGTTCAAGGCCAGCGAAGTTCCTCCCCTACCTCCGAGGATCGCGGACTCAGCGCTAGGCGCCAGGCCAATGCGGTAAGCATTCTACATTTCGCAAGATGTGCCTTTCCTCAGTATATTTGTGGGAGAAACTTAGGTCAATGTGTAGATTTTGACAGGAATATGTGGTGACGGTGGAGCGGATCGACTGTCTGGATCCGTTGCCTGAGGACCCAGCAGACGAACTCCTGACGGAGATGCTGGCTCCGGCACCCTATGAGGTGCCGGAGAAGAAGGCCAAGAAAAAGGCCACGGGGACCAGAAGAAGTTCCTGGCGCAACGTGGTGCCGGACTCATCGTTCGAAGACACCAAGGCGCACTCCTCCAACGACAACAAGGAGGAGGAGGAGGAAAACCCTCCCCCCGAAAACGAGGGGGAGGAAGAGGAAGGCCACCCTTTCCGGGGTGGCCGAAGGGTCCAAGAAGGGACGGACCATTCCTCTGGACCACTCCACAACTGCCGCCTATAGCGAGGAAGTGGCTACCCAGGGGCAAGCCCCTGGTGAGATCGTAAGTATCTGCACTCTGTGATACTTTTAGTGCGACTTAGCTTCATAGTTTGTTATAACGCCGAACATGCATATGCAGTCCGGCCAGGTCCCATCCCAAGGTATCCTCTTCGGATGGGTCTCTGAGCGATTCGACAAAGAACTCACTCCCGATGGTCACCTCCCCTCGGCCTGTGAATGACATGGAGATGCAGTCCCAAAGGGTACCAGAGTAGGGGGAGGCCGCTCTGGAGACGCCCCAAGGAAAAATTCCAGATGCCGGGCACATGGGGAGTAAGATCCCCATGGATTATGCTGACGAGAGCCGCAGCAAGTTGGGCTCCCAACCAGACACTGCACTGGAACTTCCAAAGGTTTCGGATTCGGGTGCGCAGACCCTCGTTAGGGAGGGCGAGCCGGCCGTGCCGATGACCTCCGTTGCGCCAGAGGCGTCAGATAGTTTGCTAGAAGTGCTTCGTGGCCCTTCCATAGGTGAAGAGCACCGTACTCTTATGAGTGCGGTGATTCAGAAGGTTCGGTCCGCCAAAAGCGGATTGACCGAAGCCTGGACCAGCCTCCTGACAGGCTTTGAGGTAAGTAATCAAAAGTGTGAGAAATTATCACCCAATAGACAAGTAGTCCCGACACTGCTTGGTGTTGGAAAGAAAAGCCAAACGGAGGGTCAACTTTAAACCGCAGGAATCTAACAAGATGTGTCTATGTGAATAAGCGGTGGTCTTTGCTTGCTGGCCGCTGCCTGTCTGAGAAAGGTCTTGGACTCGAACGGGACTCAAGCAGGCCAAAGAGGAGCTCGGCGTCACGAAGAGGCATCTCGAAGAGAACAAAGGTAAGTGATACCCCTGTTCATGTGTCATATAGAGGGGAAAAAATTGGTGATGCTAACAAAAAGCGTCATGATGTTTAATAGGGGGCATGACCGAAGTTGCGGCTCTGAAGAAAGCACTATCCGAGGCCGAAGACAAGTCGGCCACGGAGCAAATTGAGCGTGAAAAGCAAGATGCTAGGGTGGGCGAGGTACAGCAAGAGCTCCAGGAGTTCGGCAAGAAGTTCGAGTCCTTGGAGCGTGACTTTAAGACAAAAGAGTCTGAGCTTGCGAAGGCCCTTCAGAGCGCAAAAGACGCTAGGGCCGAAGCCCAAAAGGCCCAGCAGGAAATCCAGGCGGCCAAGAAGATAGCGGCGGGTAAGGCATTAATTATGCAAAGCAAGCATGTGGAGGAGACATTTCTTTTACTTACCCGAATTCGGAGCTCTCCAGGGGCATTCGCAGATCTACCGCGCAGCATATCAGATGCCATGGAGTTCTACCGTGCCGAGGAGGGGAGCTCGACGGAGAAGCTGTTCTGGTCCCAGTATGCTGGAGCCGAACACCCAATGCCTCTAAGTGACCAACTGAAGCAGTTGGTTGAGCTCCACCGGGCGGTCGAAGTGGCCATGAAGGACATCATAGTCCGGATGTGGCCTGGAGAGCCCCTGCCCGATAGCTACTTCGGCCTTATAAAGCGGATGGTAAATGCCTATCCGCGGCTTGAAGTTATCAAGCAATTCGTTTGTATTGAGGGTGCCCGTCGGGCTTTGCCCATGCAAACATGCATTGGGCCAAGCTGGATGCAGAGAAGCTGGTGAAGGATGGACCACCAGAGGGCAAGGCGCATCGCTACCCCGAGAAATATTATGATGGCGTTATCAAAGGCGCTCGCCTCGTGGCCGATGAATGTACCAAGGACGTGATCTTTGAGTGAATGTACTCATGTTGTCTTTGTAATATGAAAACTAGTTCGTTTGCGCTATATGGCGCTTTGTTGATTTAAAATATTACCTTCTGTGCGGCTGTTTATAAATTTCGAAAGTAGGCCACTGTCGGCTAAACACCTTTACGTAACTAGTACTGGGGTGTTCATGGAAAACCGAAACACTCTTTATCCAAATTTTTGGTCCATGAAGGAGGTGTTCGGCACAACGAACAAGGCAATCAGACTATGTGGCTTTATAACTCTCACTTAGCCATAGAAGTCTACAATTTTAAATTTCAGCGAAGCCCCCAGAATTCGGAAAGGCGAATTGGGGCGCTATACACGCCTAAGTTGGCAAGGCCGATTCCTCGCCTGAAGTCGAAAAAATCTTTAAGGATTTAAGACCTGTCGAACAGCGACCAACTCTCGCCATATCATGTGATCGGTTTTCGCTTTTCATCGAGGTGCTCGTCCGGAAGAACAGGACACAATCGTGATAGTTCTCCCTACGCTACCTTAGCCGATATAACAGAACGTAAGGTACCAAAACAAGGGAGCTGGGCAAACCCAACTATTGACCAAAGACATGATTCGGAGTTGATGCATATAATGCTATAAGTTCGGGGTGCCGCACTGTCGAAAGTGTCCGGACTTATCTTGCTGTATTATGGGGCACCATAAGAAGCCCCTGGCAAACTGAACATACCAAAGTGTACGGATGTGATATTAAATAAACATTTTTAGGGAAAATGTGAAGATAGGAATAATAAGCTGACGCTATGTATTATCTCCCATTATTAACTAATACGTCCAAGCGTATGTGTACAATTAATGCGTTTAAGCAGAAGCAAATAGGACTATTTGACATGTCCTATCCAAGGGCGGGTCGCATGTGGGTATGTGAAACAGGTATAACGATCATTGACAGATACCACCTGGGTATTCCCTGTGTGCGCAAAGCTTTTTGCCTCCTTGGTTTCCTCTACTGTGATAAGCCCGATGATCTGGTTCTCTGAAGGGGATGCCCGGAAGTAGGGTCTTGAAAGAGAAAAAAGGTTATTTAAAGTATGCGGGTCTTGTCGCGGTTGAACCGCACTGTGGACCGCATCACCGTTGCGCCTCTGCCTATGCCCATGGTATTTTAAGTGCGTAATTGTGTACGCGTGGCACAAATGCTGCCTGGATGGGGCTAGGGTGGAGGCCGGACTGCTAGTCATGCTCTTGACGTGCCTGGCGATCCTGTTGCAGAGTACTCCGGACTCACTTGACGGAGCTCGGGGTTGTCGTCGCCGAACTGGCGGTCTGCCGGAGAAGGCTGCTTTGTACTTCTGCCGCGAGGGCCGCAGTGTGCTCTTCTGTACAGAGAGAGCGGTCTGTGTTTCCATTGACTGTTATAACCCCGCGAGGTCTTGGCATCCTGAGCTTGAGGTATGCATAGTGTGGTACCACATTGAATCGAGCGAATGCAGTTTGTCCGAGCAGTGCATGATAGCCACTACGGAAAGGGACGATATCAAAGATTAACTCCTCACTTTGGACTTTATCCGAGGATCCGAAGACCACTTCCAGTGTTATGGAGCCCGTGCAACGGGCCTCTACTCCTAGAATTACACCTTTGAAGGTGGTTTTGGTGGGCTTGATCCTTGAAGGATCAATGCCCATTTTGCGCACTGTGTCCTGGTAAAGCAGGTTCAGGCTACTGCCACCGTCCATAAGGACTCGCGTAAGATGGAATCCGTCGATGATTGGGTCAAAGACTAATGCGGCTGAACCGCCATGACGGATGCTGGTAGGGTGATCCCTATGATCAAAAGTGATCAGACAGGCTGACCATGGGTTGAACTTTTGGGCGACTGGCTCCATCGCATAGACGTCCCTTAGTGCTTGCTATCGTTCCCGTTTGGGAATGTGGGTGGCATAGATCATGTTTACCGTTTTCACCCGAGGAGGAAATTTCTTCTGTCTGATAGTGTTCGGTCACTGGGGTCATCGTCATCGTCGCTGTGCAGCCCCTTGTCCTTGTTTTTGGCATTTATCTTGCCGGCTTGTTTGAACACCTAGCAATCTCTGTTCGTGTGGTTGGCTGGCTTATCAGAGGTGCCATGAATTTGGCACGCGCGATCAAGTATGCGGTCCAGACTGGACGATCCCTGATTGTTAATTTTGAACGGCTTTTTCTGCTGACCAGATTTTGAGCCACTGAATCCGGCGTTGACTGTGTGTCTTCGGTGTTGTTGCCATTCTTCCGACGCTTGTGTATGTTGCACCGTGGCTTGCCGTTACTATCGCGGATATCTGAAGTGCCGGAGGTTCTAGGCGTGGTGCTACTGCGCCAACCAGCTATCCTCGCGCGCGCAGAAGCGGGTCATGAGTGTCATGAGGGCCGCCATGGACTTCGGTTTTTCTTGGCTGAGGTGGCGCGTGAGCCACTCATCATGGATATTATGTTTAAAGGCCGCCAAGGATTCGGCGTCCGGACAGTCGAAAATTTGGTTCTTTTTAGTTAGGAACCGAGTCCAGAATTTCCTTGCTGACTCTCCGGGCTGTTGGGTAATGTGACTCAAGTTGTCAGCATCCGGTGGTCGCACGTAGGTGCCTTGGAAGTTGTCGAGAAACGCGTCCTCTCGGTTTTCCCAACTGCCGATGGAATTTGCCGGCAGGCTATTCAGCCAGTGTCAGGCCGGTCCTTTGAGTTTAAGAGGAAGATACTTGATGTCATGTAGATCGTCACCGCGGGCCATGTGAATGTGGAGAAGGAAATCTTTGATCCATACCGCGGGGTCTGTTGTGCCATCGTATGATTCGATGTTTATGAGTTTAAACCCTTCTGGGAATTTGTGATCCATCACTTCGTCAGTGAAGCAGAGGGGGTGTGCGGCGCCTCTATGCCGGGCTATGTTGCTACGCAGTTCGAATAAGTCTGGTCGGCTATGTTCGGCCCGGGCGTTCTTGTTGATAGTGTATCCGGCATGACGATCATCGTCACGTGTTGGGGCACGCCCCCGCGATCCGTAGATAGATCTTGGCTGTCCTGCCTTGTTTTCCAATATGTCTCGGAGGTCCTGCCTATTGCCCCGGGCCGTAGTGTATTGGTGTGGGGGTGCGAGCTGGTATTCAGGCTGATACACCGTTTTATCCCGGCTACGAGGTGGCCGGTCTGCCTCGTCCTGTGCTGGTAGTGTGGGCCTTAGGGCCTCCTCCTCGAGTTGAGGTAGCAACTTGTGTTTTGGGTAACCTTTGGGGTGGCGCTCGAGTCTGTATTCCTCGGCTGCCAGGACCTCGGTCCATCTGTCTGTGAGTAGATCTTGATCAGTTTGGAGCTGCTGCTGCTTCTTTTTCAGGCTTCTTGCAGTGGCCATAAGCCGGCGCTTGAAGCGCTCCTGCTCTACGCACTAGTAGAAAAGGGTCAAATGTGAGACACATTAGTCCCGGTTTGTAATAGAACCGGCACTAATGTGTCCATTAGTGCCGGTTCCAACGGCTAGGCGGGAGGAGCTCTTTAGTACCGGTTCGTGGCAAACCTTTAGCACCGGTTCGTGCCACGAACCGGTACTAAAGAAAGTGGTGGCAGGATGTTGTCAGAGTGGGGCCCTTCCAGCACCTTTAGTACCGGTTCGTGGCACGAACCGGTACTAAAGGTCGTCCTATATAAACCCTTCGTCCACTCGCACTCTGTTCTTCCCCCTTTCCCCTCTCCCTCTCCTCTGTTCTTCCCTTCTTCCTCTCGAGTTCATCACAAAATTTGCCCCAAATTTGTCAAGATTTGCAGGCCCCCATCCATTCAAATGATCACCAAGGTTAGCAACTTTGTCCTTTCATCTCTCATTGCTAGATTAGCTCCTGCATTTGTTTATATAGTGATTAATTGTGGGTTTTAGTAATTTGGGAGGAATTATATGTGGTAGTATTTGATTTATATGCAATTTGAGGTCAAAATAACACTTAGTTTGCATATGTAGGTGTGGTTTACTTAGTGCCTTCTAAATCTCTATCGTAACCACCGCCGATCGCCCGCATCCCGTCGTCAGCGGCACCACCTTGTGGTGAGCCTCTTGTTCATGAAATTTTATATAAAAATTGATGTTTGTGTGATTTGGATATATAGTTACTCGTATAATTATCTTACCCGTACGTTGTTTGTTATACATAGGGCCATGGTTTTGATATCCGTCCCCGTCGGCCCTCGTCCTTGTTATGATTCAGATGTGGTATATTCTCTTTTAAAACTATTTGTTGCATTTCGTGTTTATGACAAATTATGCCCATCAAGTTGACATAGATATTTTTATCTAGGAGGTATGTGAACCGAAAATTCCAACCAACCCTATTGTCGAGAGGTTAAATTTAGTTGAAAGAGAAAACGAGTACTTGAAAGAAAAATTGAAAAGAATTGAGGGGGAGAAGATGGAATTGGAGTTGCATGTTGCCGATATCGTCGATGATCACAAGATCAAGATGGAGAAAATGCGGTTGAAGATTAGAAAGATTAGAAAATGTGCCATCGATAGTGAGGCTTGGTATCATTATGCTGTTGGATCAATTGTTACCTTAGTTGTGATCTTGATCGCATTTGTTGTTGCATTTAAATGCTTTAGCTAGAGAGTTATTTGTTTGTTGCATTTAAGTGTTGTATGAACTTTACGTATGAACTTGTATTAATTTGGTATATTTGGTGTTGTGTAATGAAGATGAGCTGGCAATGGATGTACGATGACGATGCTCTCCCAGTTCGTTGAGGGCGTGCATACTTTTACGCTTATGGTGAGGCAAACAAGCGGGCGGATGGTTTTATGCCTTGTCCATGTCTGGCTGTAAGAATGGTCACAATTACTCTACGTCAAGAACCATTCACGTCTACCTGTTTGAGTCCAGTTTCATGCCCCACTATAATGTTTGGACCAAGCACAGAGAAAGAGGGGTTATGATGGAAGACAATGAAGAAGAAGAGGACGACGACACCTATCTTGGCCATGGGTTCCCTGAATACGATGATACAACAATGGGGAAAGAAGCTGAGCCAGTAATGCGGGAAGAAGCTGAGCCGGCAATGTGGGAAGAAGCTGAAGAAGAGGCATCAGATGAGCCTGTTGATGATCTAGGTCAGGCCATTGCCGATGCAAAGAGAAACTGCGCAAGTGATTTGGAGAAGAAGAAGTTGCAGCGCATGTTAGAGGATCACAAAAAATTGTTGAACCCGAATTGCGTAGGTGACAAGAAAAAGCTGGGCACCACTGCTGGAATTGCTGCAATGGAAGGCGAGAATGGTGTATCGACAAGGGATTTGGAAAGTTGCTGGTAATGATAAAGGATATGCTTCCAAAGGACAAAGAATTGCCCGAGAGTGCGTCTGAAGCAAAGAAGGCTGTGCGCCTCTAGGGTTAGAGGTGCAAAAGATACATGCATGCCCTAATGATTGCATCCTCTACTGCGGTGAGTACGAGGATTTGAGCGCTTGCCGGTATGTGGTGCATTGCGCTATAAGATCAGCCGCGATGACCTGGTGATGTCGAGGCGAGCGCCCAGAAGAAGATTCCTGCCAAGGTGTTGTGGTATTCTCCTATAATACCACGGTTGAAACGTTGTTCCAAAACAAAGAGCATGCCAAGGCGATGCGATGGCACGAAGAAGACCGTAAGAAAGACGGAAAGTTGAGAGTACCACGACGGGTCGCAGTGGAGAAAAACCAAAAGAAATACGGGAAGGAGTTTGTAGATGGCGCAAGGAGCGTATGGTTTGGTCTAAGCGCAGATGGCATTAATCCTTTTGGGGAGCAGAGCAGCAACCATAGCACCTGGCCCGTGACTCTATGTTTGTATAACCTTCCTCCTTGGTTGTGCATGAAGCGGAAGTTCATTATGATGCGGTGCTCATCCAAGGCCCTAAGCAACCCGGCAACGACATTGATGTGTACCTAAGGCCATTAGTTGAAGAACTCTTACAAGCTGTGGAATGGAGCAGGTGTACGTCGCGTGGGATGAGCACATGGGGAAGAAATTTGCCTAAAGGCGTTGCTGTTCGTGACCATCAATGATTGGCCTGCTCTCAGTAACCTTTCAGGACAGACAAACAAGGGATACTGCGGATGCACGCACTGTTTGGATGATACCGAGAGTATATATTTGAATAGTTGTAAGAAGAATGTGTACCTCGAACATCGTCGATTTCTTCCGAGCAGGCATCCCGTAAGAAAGAAAGGAAAGCATTTCAAAGGTGAGGCGGATCACCGCACGAAGCCTCGCCACCGTACTGGTGCTGATGTACATGATATGGTCAAGGATTTGAAGGTGATATTTGGAAAGGGTCCTGGCGGACAACCTGTTCCGAAGGACGCTGACGGACGCGCACCCATGTGGAAGAAGAAATCTATATTTTGGGACCTGCCATATTGGAAAGACCTAGAGGTCCGCTCTGCAATCGACGTGATGCACGTGACAAAGAATCTTTGCGTGACCCTGCTTGGCTTCTTGGGCATGTATGGGAAGACAAAAGATACACCTGAGGCATGGGAGGACCATCAACGTATGCACGGAGAAGACGGCATACATCAGGGTCATGCAAGCTATGCTCTTACCAAAGAAGAGAAGGAAATCTTCTTTGAATGCCCTTTCGAGATTAAGGTACCATCGGCTTTCGTCGAATATAAAGGAATAATAAACATGGCGAGAGAAAAGTTCCGAACCTAAAGTCTCATGACTGCCATGTGATTATGATGCAACCGCTTCCGTTTGCATTGAGGGGCTTCTCTTTGGAAAATGTTCGATTAGCCATTGTGAAGCTATGTGCATTTCTCAATGCAATCTCTCGAAGGTAATCGATCCAGAAATCATACCAAGGTCTGAGAATGATTTGGTGCAATGTCTTGTCGGTTTCGAGTTGGTGTTCCCACCATCCTTCTTCAACATCATGACGCACGTCCTAGTTCACCTATCTTGAAGAGATTAACGTTTTGGGTCCTGTATTTCTACACAATATGTTCCCTTTGAGAGGTTCATGGGAGTCTTAAAGAAATATGTTCATAACCGTGCTAGGCGAAGGAAGCATCTCCAAGGGCCATCAAAATGAGGAGGTCATTGAGTTTTGTATTGACTTTATTCGACCTTAAGCTGATTGGTGTTCTGAATCGCGGCATAAGGGCGCATGGATGGAAAAGGCACGCTAGGAGGAACAAATAATATGTATGGACGGACATTCTCTCCTTTGAAGCACACTACAAAGTTCTACAGAATTCCGCCTTGGTGGCTCCGTATATGGATGAACACAAGAATTTGCTACGCTCCAAACACCCGGAGCGGTCTGATGACTGGATTACACGTGAACAAACCAGGAGTTTCGCCAGCTGGTTGCAGACACGTACCATGCATGACACCTCTATTGAAGATGACTGTGATTCTTGTCCCGATTACCATCTTGAATATAATGACTTTCAAAGGGTATGAGATAAATGGTAATACATTTTACACGATCGCCCAAGATAAGAAGAGCACCAACCAAAACAGTGGTTTCCTCTTTGATGCAGAAACCAAGACGGAAAAGGAAACATATTATGGTTATATACAGGACATATGGGAACTTGACTATCGACGTGGTTTAAAGGTCCCTTTGTTTCGGTGCAAATGGGTCAATATGACACGAGGCGGGGTAACGGAAGACCCACAGTACGGAATGACAACAGTGGATCTCAACAATCTTGTGTATGCAGATGAACCATTCGTCCTAGCCAATGATGTGGCACAGGTTTTCTATGTGAAGGACATGTCTACCAAGCCAAGAAAAAGAAAAGATAAGGAAGGAATGCATCGTCACGATGAGCCAAAGCGGCACATAGTTCTTTCGGGAAGAGAAACATCGTGGGAGTGGATGACAAGACAGACAAGTCGAGGATTATGAAAAGTTTGATGAAATTGCTCCATTCATAGTGAATATTGACCCGAGCATCCCGTTAAATGATGAAGATTTTCCATGGTTACGCAAGCAAAGGGACACACGCGAAGAAAAAGTTTCACACCCAAAGATCTGGGATGTGATCGGCTTCACTATCATCACTTTCTTCTGTGTTTCACACCTAGAGGGGAATGTCTGTAATAGTTAGGGTAGTTATGTGTTTTGGCATTTGAAACGCGAAGAAATTTTATGTGCAAACAAATTCTTTCATGCCTTTACTGATTTTTAAAGTTAAGTTATTCACAAACTAGTGATTCACACTAATTTCAAATAATTCAAAATTTAAACTATTCAAATTTGAAAACTATGGGCACTAACAGAAAGTTTGTAATTTTTTGTACCTAAAGCAAAAATATTCACAAAGAAACTCTAAATACACAAAAAAACAACACAAAAATAAATAAAGCAAAAAATAAAAATAAAAAGCCCGCCTACTAGGCCAGAGCGGCCTGCATACGACTAGAAACCCAACCTGTTGTTGGGCCAGGATGCAGGCCCGCAAAGGCCAAGTGGGCCCACAGGGCAGCAAAGAACACGTAGGCCCAGTAGGCCTGCTTTGGAGAGGAGCTCGAGAGAGCGACCACACGGGGGTTTATAAACCAGTGCGGTCGCCCCTCGGCTAGCGAGGTGGGACTAAACTTGCCGCACCGCACCTGCGCCAGTGCACCCCCTTTAGTACCGGGTCGTGGCACAAACCGGTACTAAAGGGGGCCTTTAGTACCGGTTTGTGCCACCACCCGGTACTAAAGGGGGTCGCTTCCCGCCGCTTGGGCTGGCCAAAACTGGCCTTTAGTACCGGTTGGTGGCACAAACCGGTACTAAAGGCCCCTCCTATATAAACAACACTTACGAAAATTTCAGTTTCTCATCTGGCTTCTTCTCCCTGCGCACGCCGCCGCCTTCCGTCGTCTCCATCCTCATCGCCGCCCCGTTGTCCCGTGCCCCGTCGTCACCGCCGCCCCGTCCCGGCCTGTCCCGCGTCGTCCCCGTCCCCATCATCGGCGCTACCAGACGTCCCGTCGCTGCCGCCGCCGCCTGCCCGTCTGTCCCGTCCCGTCGTCGCCGCCCGTCCCTGTCCCCCGTCGTCGTCATCCCGTCGTTGCCGCCATCGTCCGCCCCCCTCGCCAAGACGCCTCGCCGCCGTCGTCCCTCGCCTCGCCGGTGAGCGCGCGCACACACACACATTTTTTGTTTTTTAGTTATACAAATAGTTAGAAATTTTTCTGTTTTTTTAGAAATTGTTAGAAATTTTTCTGTTTTTCAGAAATAGTTAGAAATGTTAGAATTGTTAGAATAGATAGAAATGTTAGAATTGTTAGAATAGTTAGAAATGTTAGAATTGTTAGAAATTTTTCTGGTTTTTAGTTATAGAAATAGTTATAAAAAAGTTAGAATTGTTAGAATTTCTTTCTGTTTTTTAGTTATAGAAATAGTTATAAAAATGTTAGTTATATATATAGAAATGTTTTAATTTTTTTCTTCTGTTTTTTAGTTATAGAAATATTAGAAATGTTATAGAAATGTTAGTTATATATAGCATTGTTAGAAATGTTATAGAAATGTTAGTTATATAGAAATGCTAGAAATTTTAGTTATCAAAATCCAATCATTAAAAAAATGTTACTTTTTGCGGGCATATAGCTAGTATTTGTTCTCGACGATGCCCGACCCGCATCCTCGCCATTGACACGTCCGCGACGATGTCCGGCTGACCCATGTCCAGGACTGGGCTCCGTCGGGCTGGCACTGGGAGGTGCTGCCTGGAGGGGCGCGCCGCTTGATGAGGAACCCGGCCCCGGGTCCTGTCGTCGACCCTGATCTCGTTTGGTGGCGTTCGCGTGGGCGATTTGGTAGCGGAGGAGCGGCCCAGCCGGAGGTGATGCGTCGCCGTGTCGGGGAGGAGGATGAGCACGTCCATCGCTACGTGGTTGCGTTAGAGGCGGCGAGTTCTCCAATACCGGCTGTTTCTTGAGGATCTCACTTCAGCTATGATCTGTGAGGTTCCTTCTCGTTGGGTGTCCATCGCCCACCGCAGAACATGAGTGTCCTAGATTCTTTTGTAGTATTCGATCTTTATTAGCTACCTAGCCATGATGTATTCGATATTATATCTATTATTCGAGGCGATGTATTGAGATTATATCTATTGTTCGAGACGATGTATTCGAGATTATATCTATTATTGAGACGATGTTTTCGAGATTATATCTATTATTCGAGACGATGTATTCGAGATTACATCTATTATTCGAGATGATGTAATTTGAATACTAAATTGTTTTATATTTCTTTTGGATTATTTAAATAAAAGCTATGGCGGACAATACCGGCAGAGAGGGGGAACAGGCCATGTTCGATATGATACACCATCCTCGCGGGCCAGATGATGATCAGAATGAAGAAGATTATGACGGCTCTGAATTTCTAAACAACACCGGAGAGGGTGATATGATATTCGATCGTGACAACTAAATTGATGAAGTCATGAACTATGATTATGATGATGACGAAGAAAATGTTGATCTTGAAACAACAAAGACCAGCGAGGTATATATATTTATACAAGCAGGCATCTGGTGATCATCACATGTTTTAAATGACTTGAAGATATATTAACGAATCGGTCTTTGTTCTTTCAGCCATCCGGATCGAGCAAATCTTCAGGCAAAAGGACGAAACGAGGCCCGAACAAAAAGTTGAAGGAGGGCGTAAAGTACAATATCGAGGCAATCAGACCTAATGGCGAACCATTAGCGCCTAAGAAGATTGCGGACAAGTTCGTTAAATCGGTCGCGGAGTTCTTGTGAAGGACCAACTCCTGATCTCCCTTCAAGAATGGAGAGAGCCAACAAAGCCACGTCCAGATGTTACTTTTGTCGACAACAGACAAAAAGGTCTGTTTTGGGATACTCTCATGGAACATTTCACCCTACCAGATCATTTCACAGAAGCAGATGTGCAGAAAGTTAAGGACGCTGCTCTTAGGAAGATGGCGGTTGTATTCAAGAACCAAAAGAATCGTGAATGAGACAAGTACGTCAAGGGAGGAAGGAAGACTCCAGTATTTGAGGGAGCACTAGAGAACACATGTGCTCATTGGGACGATTTCGTGAAATTCAAGGATTCGGAATTAGCTAAGGAACGGTCGAGAATAAACAAGAAGAATACCGAAAAAAGGATAAGTTCCATAAGCTGGTGCCAGGTGGCTATGCGGTGGCAATGCCTAAGTGGGATAAGTCTGAGAAAGAGATGGAGGATGCAGGTGTCACTCCGGTTACTAAGAGCTGGCCGCCCAGGTGCAGGACTTGGTTCTATGCGCATGGGGGGGAGTTGGACCCGAAGACAGGCAATGTTTCGACGAAGGCGAGTCTGAAGGGAGCCGAAGATGCGATACTTGTTGCAATAGAAGAGGCACGATCAGGGGTGTTCCAGCCCAATAGAGAGAACGACGAGCTTACGCGTGCCCTTGGAAATCCTGAACACCCGGGAAGAACACGAGGCAAGGGCGCTATTCCGTGGTATGAGGGGTTTTCAGACTGGAAACACCGACTATAGAACCCGTGCGAGAAAGAAGATTGCGGAGGAGAAGAAGAGGAAGATGGAGGAGGAGCAGAGGAAGCGGGACTATGAACACCTTCAAGGCCTAGAAGCAAGTCAAGCGGAATTGGCAGTCAAATTCCAGCGGCAGCAGGAGCAGATCGACTCACTTACCCAGCAAAGGGGGTCTCAGTAGCTGCAGCAGCAACGGATGATCCAGCATTGGATAGCACCGCCCCATCCATGCCGAGAAGCAGCGTGGGTTCCGCCCCGGACGACGCAATGCTGGGTAGATACCCCGTGGATGACATCACGGAACACTAACTGCGAGCTACACGTCAAAATGAAGAACATTCCATGAAGGTGGTGGACGCCATTGCTTTTACAAATCCCCCCGAGGCAACCTTCCATTGCAACCCGATTATAGCGGGCTATGCTCGTGTCTTGGTTGATGAGGTGGTGGACCCATATTCGGAGCTACAGCTTGACATTCCTGGAGGTGACGACGAGCACTTTCTCGGAGAGGCCAAACATCGTATCATCCTATGGAAAAAGGATTGCATCATCTTTTGAAGGCCACCGACACCGCGTCAGCCGACTCCTCGTCATAGTCCGCCACCGATTCAGCAGACTCCCGCTCCTGCAAGTCCACCAAGTCCGGCAAAGTGTCAGGCCACTCCTCCTCCAAGTCCGGCAAAGTGTCAGGCCACTCCTCCTCCTCCAAGTCCGGCAAAGTGTCAGGCCACTCCTCCTCCTCCAAGTCCGCCCCACGTCGACGTCCCCTCCTCCTCCAAGTCCGCACAACCTCGAGCCCTCCTCCTGCAAGTCCGGCACAGCTTCAGGCCACTCCTCCTCGTCCAACTCAGCCCCGTCAGCCGTCTCCGCCGCCTCAGCAACGCAGAAGAGACACTCCGCAGCGATGGTGCGTAGCGGTACGAGTCGAAGTAGTACATGAAGTACAGGCGGAGGCAAGTGATATAAATATGGCCCAAGCCTCACGCCTCTTCTGCAGAGGCCTTATGACAAGTCCGAGGAGGAAAACACAGCCATATCGAAGGCCGAGGTGGAAGCCCATTTTGCACCGAAACCGCCACCACTGCCAAGGGAGAAAGTGCCTGAGGAAACGATTGACCACTTCATTCGTATGGCTCAACCACCAACTCCCAAGCCTGTTGACACAGACTATGAGCGCCACATCAGGAAGTTAAATCGAGCACGTCTACATAAGGAGGCGAGCTCGGGATCGAGCAAACAACAAGCAGCTGTCAAAAAATGCGGGAAAACCATTCCCCAGCTGGGAGAACAGGCGGCGCAATCAATCCCCTCGCTTGTTGTGCCAACAACACGTGACAGTACGCGCGCCCAAAATTATTGTGGGCAAACAGTTTACGTTCGCAAGGTGGGCAATGTGGTAATAACCAAGGACCATATAATGCAGGCTGAAGTTCTCAACATGACTGTTGGACAACTCCTCGAGATCGAGACCATGCCTGTGCTTACAGAGGATGAAAGAAAATGGAAATATGTCCGGGGCCAACCTTTGGTCGAGCTAGACAAGGTCAAGAACCTCCCAACGAGAATGTATGAATTGCATCAATGGTACATGAACATTACCAAGATTTCCAATTGAGAGTCCCTCATGGTGAATGTCAAGGAGGAGCATTACTTCCATGAGAAAGCTCTGTACGTTGAGTATTCTGAACTGTTTTAGTTATACAATCAAGGCCTTTTCGACAAATCTATAAATCGATTGCTATTGTGCGTAAGTGATTTCTTTCTGTAATTTAAGTCTCAAGCTAGTTGTAGTGATCCTTTTGATCAATCATTACCTGTAATTATCCTCACTATATTCTTTTCTGTGGTATTATGCAGGATGAAGATGTATGAAATGAGAAAAGGTGGACGCTTTGGCATTGGGTTCATTGACCCAAACACCGTTAATGAATACACATGGCTAATAAATCCACATCATGAAAAGGCCGTAGAGGACAACATGCTAGAGTTCTTGAAGCGCCTCAAATACAATGAAGATATACTACTTCCTTACAACTTCCAGTGAGTCACACTGTCTTGTACTACAAATTCTCTGTTTTTGCCTACTAGCTAGCTACATGTTTTTGCTTACATATGTCCGCATAATTAAGACATGCAAATGTGTGTGCATGCAGATTTCACTGGATCTTGTGTATCATTAAAGTTGACGCCAGAATAGTTGAAATACTGGACTCACTACTCAAAGCAAATACTGACTATAACATCTTGTTTGGGATAGTCAACAGGTAATTTTAATCATTATTAACTATATATCTCGGCCTATTTAGTTCATCATTTCATGATATGAACTATTTAATAACCCCTTTATTCATTTTCTTTGTCAGCGAGCAGGGCTTGGGCAAGGTTTATCAGCGTCACGGAAGGCGAATGGAAAAAAAAGCTTAAATGGTTTCGACCCAAGGTAAGTAATTAAGTAGTACTAGCTAGCTAGCTAGCTGCCATCTCTTAAATTATCATGCTTGATTAATTATTATCTGATCAAATTCCATTCTCGTAAAGGCCTCAAGCGGTATGAGGGACTGATCTGTGTGCATTCTGCGTTTGCGAGAACATTCGCATGATGGCGTCCGAAGGAGAAGATCTCAAAGACAGGAATGGGTACGCTTGTCGAGAACACTATTCACAATTTTACACCATTATCGATATCTAGTCACACAACTAATACACATGCATATTGATCTCCTTCTTAACAGTTCAAAGAGGTGCGGAGAAGCTCCTAGAAACGGAGCGTAGAAGCACTTCAAGAGGAAATAGCGGGATTTTTGCTCAACCAGGTCATAAATCCAAGGAGAATACTATTACCGCTACCATGAACCACTTCCGATTGTCATCGTGCTCAAGGCAACAATTAGGCTAATGCCACTTGGCTCAAGGCAACATGCATATGTAGGAGAAATTGTATATAGCTATACATGTGTGTATGTGTGAATTAATTAATATGGTGGTTTGTGAGACATTGATGATATATATATATATATGCATGATTGGTTCTACTAGAAATTCTATATATATATATATATATATATATATATATATATATATATATATATGCATAACATGTACAATGTGTAGTATCGTAAAATAACAGACAAGCGAAAAAGAATTAAAATGGAAACACAAAATTAAATGAAAAAAATCATAAAACTAAAAACCCCCCAAACCTTATAGTACCGGTTGGTCTTACCAACCGGTACTAAAACTCGAGCCCGGAGCTGGCTCGTGCCACGTGGTTGCCCTTTAGCACCGGTTCGTGCTGAACCGGTACTAAAGGGGGGGCACCGGCCTTTAGTGCCCACACTTTAGTGCCGGTTATGGAACCGGCACTAAAGGGCCTTACGAACCGGTGCTATTGCCCGGTTCTGCACTAGTGACGGGATCCTCGGGCATGCAGAATTCATCGTCGCCGAGGCTCATCTCGTCCTCGGAGGGGGGCATGTAGTTGTCCTCCTCCAAGTATCCGTTCGTCGCCTGTTCGTCTGGGCTAACCTGCCCGTCTTCCTGTTCGGCCTGCTCGAAGGAAGGCTGATCGAGATTGTATTCCTCTTCGGCACCATCCGGTTTGTTTTCGTCTCCTGTGCAGGTATTGCTGTGGCGTGGCTTGGAGCGGCGCCGATGACGCCCATGCTTTGATTTCTTCCTTGAGGGGTTATCCTCCATTGCCTCATCGCCATTGGTTTCTTTGGGAGTGTCCACCATATATATATCATACGAGGAGGTGGCTGTCCAGCGCCCCGTGGGTGGTGGTTCCTGTTCTTCTCCTACATCATTGTCCACACCGTCGATGTCTTCAGAGTCGAAGTCAAGCACGTTGGTCAAATCTTCGACAGTGGCAATGAAGTGGGTGGTGGGTGGGCAACGAATTTCCTCGTCACCTGCTTCCCAGTCGAATCGGACATAGTTAGGCCAAGAGTCTCCTGACAAAGAGAGAGACTTTAATGAATTCAGCATGTTGCCAAAAGGCGAGTGCTGGAAGATATCCGCAGCGGTGAACTCCATTACCAGAGCCCAGCCAGATTCGACGGGCTCGGGGGCGCGCGGTCTGGAACCTACAGCCGGATACAAGTCCGGGGGTCCAGTGACACAGACTTCCTTGGGGATGGAGTCCGGGTTCGTCTCTACCGCCAATGAGTATGCGGCCTCCAGGGCGGGGTCCATCCACCTGTCCTCGGACGATGTGATCTGCCCCGGATTTAGGTCCGGAGTTCTTGCAGGTGTGATATCTCGAGTACTGTCTGACAGGCGGTCCAAGCTGTGCTTGTCGTGACTGTTCGGCGCTCCTGGCGTAGGCCCAAATCCGTCGAAGATCAAATCTCCGTGGATATCGGCCGTGTAGTTCAAGTTTCCGAACCTGACCTGATGGCTAGGGGCATAGCTGTCGATCTGCTCCGGATAATGCGAATTGGCTGAAGTCTTGAAACCGCCGAACACGAAGATCTGTACAGGGAGAAAAGTCTCACCCTGGACCGTGTTGTTGTTGATGATTGAAGGAGCCATCAAGCCTTGTAGCGACGACATGGAGGAACTCTCAATGAAAGCACCAATGTCGGTGTCAAAACCGGCGGATCTCGGGTAGGGGGTCCCGAACTATGCGTCTAAGGCTAATGGTAACAGGAGGCAGGGGACACGATGTTTTACCTAAGTTCGGGCCCTCTCGATGGAGGTAATACCCTACTTCCTGCTTGATTTATCTTGATGATATGAGTATTATTAGAGTAGATCTACCACGAGATCGTAGAGGCTAAACCATAGAAGCTAGCCTATGATTCTGATTGTTGTTGTCCTACGGACTAAACCCTCCGGTTTATATAGACACCGGAGGAGGCTAGGGTTACACAGAGTCGGTTACAAGTAAGGAGATCTATAATCCGGATCGCCAAGGTTGTCTTCCATGCAAAGGAGAGTCCCATCCGGACACAGGACGAAGTCTTGAGTCTTGTATCTTCATAGTCCAACAGTCCGGCTGTCCGGATACCCCCTAATCCAGGACTCCCTCACTCACCTCATCTTTGGAGGGTGGAAGATAGTTGCTATCCTCTAAGTCTTTGTTAACGGCCTGTTCATTAGGGCTGACTCGCCCGTCCTCCCATTCATCCTGTTCGGAAGTTGGTTCAACGGGGTCTTTGTTATCTTTGGCATCGTCCGGAGTATTGTTTTCTCCTGTGCCGGTATTGCTGTTTTTTCCACGGCGAGGTTTAGAGCGCGCCGCTGACATCAGCACTTTGACTGTATCTCAGGAGGTTTATCCTCGACTGAATCCTTCTCATTGTCGCCGTTGTTCTCTTTGGGTGTATACACCATGTATACGTCATACGAGGAGGTGGCTGTCCAACGCCCTATGAGCTGTGGTTTTTGTGCCTGCTCCTCTCCGGCATCGTCGTCCATACCGTCGATGTCTTCGGAGTCGTAGTCAAGCACGTCGGTTAAGTCTTCGACAGTGGCTATGAAGTGGGTGGTGGGTGGGAAGCGGAATTCTCCGTCATTGGCTTCCAATTCAAACCAGATATAGTTTGGATAAGAGTCCCCTGCTAAGGAGAGGACATTTAATGAGTTTAGCACATCGCCCAAAGGTGAGTGCCAGAAGATGTCCGTGGAGCTGAACTCGAAGATCGGCGCCTTATCGGGTTTGATGGGCGCGGATGTACGCAACCTAGAGCCTATAGCCGAAGATGAATCTGAGGTTCCGGTAACACAGGCCCCGCTCGAGGTTGGATCTGTGTGCGGCTCAAACGCCGCTGAGTATGCGGCCTCCGCGACGGGGTTGAGCTTCCCATCCTCGGACGACGCATCCTGCTCCGGATCCAGGGCCAGAGAAGTTACAGGTGCTATCTCCTGGGCATGGTCCGATGACAGATTTAGGTCATGTCCATCGTGGTGGCAGGGAGCGGCCGCCATGGGCTCGAATCCGTCGAAGATCAAGTCTCTGCAGATATCGGCAACGTAATTCAAGCTTCCAAACTTGACATAATGGCCAGGGGCATAGCTGTCGATCTGCTCTAGATGGCCAAGCGAGTTGGCCCGCAGTGCGAAGCCGCCAAATACAAAGATCTGTTCGGGTAGGAAGACATCCCCCTGAATTGCATTGTTGTAGATGATTGACGGAGCCATCAAACCTTTTGGTGATGACGCAGCAGAACTGTCAATGAAAGCACCAATCTCGGTGTCAAAACCGGGATCTTGGGTAGGGGGTCCCTAACTGTGCGTCTAAGGCTAATGGCAACAAGAGGTGGGGGGCACGATGTTTACCCAGGTTCGGGCCCTCTCTATGGAGGTAATACCCTACTTACTGCTTGATTGATCTTGATGAATATGAGTATTACAAGAGTTGATCTACCATGAGATCGTAATGGCTAAAACCCTAGAAGTCTAGCCTATATTATTATGATTGCCTCTATGGACTAAGCTCTCCGGTTTATATAGACACCGGAGGGGACTAGGGTTATACAAAGTCGGTTATAGAGAAAGTAATCTTCATATCCGGACGCCAAGCTTGCCTCCCACGCCAAGGAGAGTCCCATCCAGACACGGGTGATAGTCTTCGGTCTTGTATCTTCACGGCCCAACAGTTCGGCCCATGTCAACAGGTCGGACGCCCGAGGACCCCTTAATCCAGGACTCCCTCAACTGCCCCAAATACTTGGTGGATAAGAAGGATGTCAAAGTGAACAAAAGTATATATGATATACATGTTATTGATGTGTACTTTACTAGTGTTCGTAGTAGCCCCTGGGTATTTGATACTGCTTCAGTTACTATGATTAGTAACTCGAAACAGGAGTTACAGAATGAACAAAGCCTAGTTGAGGGCAAGGTGACGATGTGTGTTGGAAGTGATTCCAAGGTTGATAAGATCACCATCGCACATTCCCTTTACCTTTGGGATTAGTGTTGAACCTAAAATAAATGTTATTTGGTGTTTGCGTTCAGCATAATATGATTGGATCATGTTTATTGCAATACGGTTATTCATTTAAGTCAAAGAATAATTGTTATTCTGTTTACATGAATAGAACCTTCTGTGGTCATACACCCAAGGTACATGGTTTATTGAATCTCGATCGTAGTGATACACATAATATTGATGCCAAAAGATGCAAAGTTGATAATGATAGTTGTCGTCGTGGGCGCACAGCAGATGCCAAGGGATGGCTAAAGAGAGGAGGAGGCCCGAGGGCGCTGGTGGGCTCTAGAGGCGAGGTTGGCATGCGCGGGCGCGGGGCGCCGGACATACCCAGGTTCGGGGCTCTCCGGAGAGATAACGCCCCTAGTCCTGCCGAGTTTGGTTGGATGATTGATAATACAATGTTGCTCCTCGAGCTGTGTGGACGAGGAAGGAAGCTGGCCAAGGCTTGGGCTGCTCCTTCTCTCCGGTACTGCTGCTGGGTGGCTAGTCCTATGGTTGTTTGTGCTTCGGTTTCTTACTTTCTATTACATGAATTCTACCTTGGGTGTCGTCCTCTCTGTAGGCGTGGGTTCCTAGGGGTTTTATAGATCAACCCACCCAGGGTTACAATGGTAATATGCCGAGTTGGTGGGTAGGCATAGTCGATGTCTGGGCCTCCGAGTTGGGCCCCGCTTGTGGGCTTGTGGTTCGCCAGGTTCCCTTAGGCGCGGGCCCCGCGTGCCTAGGGGGACTGTGCGCTGTCTTGTCGATCGTCAGGGTGTAGCTGATTTGAGTTGCGTACAATGCTCTCGTTAGGCTGCCGCTTGCTGTCGTCAGCGGTGAGGGCGGGAGCACTGTTGCCATGCCCTTGCTGACCACAAGCATGGGTGGAAACACTGTTGTCTTGGTCATCGATGGTTTAGGTCTCGTCCCATCGTACGGCCTGCATTGGACAGGAGCTGACCTGTGGCTGGGTTGCCGTGGACGCCACAGGTGGGGCTGGCTTGCCGTGGAAGCCTTGGTTGCGCCAAGTTGAGTTGTCTTGCGCCAGTTGCTGCGGCCGGGTCAACATACCTTGCCGGGTCAGGGAGTTTGGCCGGGTTGCGGGTCTTGCCGGGTCGAGCGACCCGGCCAGGCGCGTGCCGGTTTGCGGGGCGATGCATGCCCTGCTGTTTTTGAAAAGGATCCGAGTTTCGTTGCCTGCCCGGGGTTCATCCCCTCAACAGTAGTCCCCGAAGCTGTGAAGGTCCGCCGTCTTCTGATGAGTGGGCCTTCGCAGTTTCCCCCCTGAGCAAGGTGGATTCTGTGAGCGTCGGGTCCGGCAACAACCACTGTGTGCCGGTTTTCTCGGAAACCGGATCGTGGCATCCCGGCCGTGGCGGGAACCGAGGAGTCCGTCGAATCTGGAGGCGATCCCCGGGGCTTCGCGCAGGCGCCATGTGGTGCCCGGAAGTCGGAGGGGCCTGACAGGCCACGCGCGTGACGGGACCGGGCAACGGGCCGGGGACCCGCCGCCGCGTGCCCTTGGGCCATCCGCGTGCCGGTTGCACTTCCTCGAGCAGTTAGTGCGTGCGCACGTGCACACTTATTGCAGGGGGCGGTGGACACCATTGTCGCTCGCGCCCTCCTGTCCCCCTGCTCCTGCTCTGCTCTTTGCCACCGACGCACAGCTGCGCATGCAGCCCCAAG
Organism: Aegilops speltoides; assembly: GCA_021437245.1. Taxonomy (NCBI): domain Eukaryota; kingdom Viridiplantae; phylum Streptophyta; class Magnoliopsida; order Poales; family Poaceae; genus Aegilops; species Aegilops speltoides. Next base: position 90,499,865 of record CM038147.1, on the reverse strand, counting down.
CAGAGCTTCCTCCGTCGTTCATCTTCTTCTTCCTGCTCCCGTCCATGGCGCTGCCGTCAGGTTCCTGGATGGGCTCCAATGTCAGCAGCGAGGACATCGCGCAGCTTCGGGCTTCGCAGCGCTTGCTGCGGGAGACGGACGTCGTTGTCCGCCTGCCGCGCGGCGAACAGAGGCCCCAGCACGAGGGGCAGGAGCGCGTCGTCTTCCTCATGCATTTTGAGCGCGGGTTCGGAATGCCGGTGAGCACCTTCTTCCGCGCATTCTTGGAGTTCTTCGGGCTTCAACCGCACCATCTCAGCGTCGGCTCCATCGTCCAGCTCTCCGGCTTCGTGACCCTGTGCTAGGGGTACCTGGGGGTCGAGCCGACGATTGACCTCTGGGCGCGCTTCTTCTTCTTGAAGCAGCAGGGCCCGTTGGCTGGGGAGCTCGCCGACTGCGGCGCCGCCGTCATCTCGAAGTGGTCCGGGGCGGATTTCCCCAAGATCCCGCTTGAGGATTCTACAAAGAAATGGCAGAATTCCTTCTTCTACGTCCGCAACCATGGCGCGGACCACATTAATCTTCTGCCCTTCGCCTTCCCGCCGCCGCGGGCGAAGATAAACTGGGGCTACTCGCTCCGGCACCCATCGCAGGAGATCGTCAATCTCTGTGAGCGGGTGACGGTGATGAGGACACAGGAGGGGTTCACTGGCACGGACCTCCTTGCCGCGTTTATCTCCCGCCGGGTCCTTCTGCTTCAGAGGCACTCCTGCCTCATCAGCGAGATGATCGGCCTGCAGGACCCCAACCGAATGGGGTCAACGCGACTGTCTGCGGAGCAGGTCGCACGCGGTGTCAACGACATCTCCAAGGCCAACCTTGGATAGGATTGGCGATTCGACAAGGCGCTGTATAGCCAATCGATCCCGGCGCCGCAGGTGAGCGTCTGGTTTTCTTACTTCGCTGCTGCGCATCTTGTTGTTCGTCCCAATGCGGCGCGGGAGATTCTCTTGAACGCAGCCTGACATCCTTACGCCCGGGCTTCGTCGCAGGTGGCGCCGGTGGCACCAGAGGAGCCCGTGGCCCAAGGCGGCGAGGAGGTGGCCGAGTCCGACGCTGGCGCTGGGCACCATGTTGGTAAGTCTTGCATGTTTCCTTTTTCATTTTGTCTTGAATTGTTGGTTGTGTCGCGGTGAAGGCGACACTGACGCCGGTTGCTGGTGTAGCATCGTTGGGCGGGGGAGGCGGCGCAGCGGGCGGAGCTGGGCCCTCGCATGGGGTGGCGCCGAGCCGCCCGCATGGGAAGGACATCATCGCGCTACGACCCCGGGGATCGAAGCGCGCGGCGGACCCAGCCGAGCCTGGGAGGCCGGCCAAGAAGAAGCGCGGGAGGCCGACCCCGGTCCCGGTCTTGACGGGGTAAGTTTTATTTCCTGCTCGCGCCTGGAATTCTTGAGCCAGTGTTGTTTCTTTTTGCTTATTCTGCTTTCTTCTTAAGGTCGCCAATCGCGCTGGCGAGGGCGGCGGCGGAGGCTGTGTCCGCCGAAGGGGCCGCGTTCCGCAGGAGCCGGTCCGACCTCGCCGGCCTGGCCGGGGAGGAGGGACGGGGCTACTCGGACCTCGGCCTGGACCCGAGCGACGCTGAGGCCTTAGCCTGGCAGGACAGGAACCGGGCCAACGCGAAGCTGGAGGTGGCGTCGGTCCAGGCTTGGACTGACGCGGTGCGGCATGGGCGTGATCCGGCGTGGAGCCGGCCTGGCGCGAGATGCCGGAGGGCACGGTGGTGGCGGCGACGGTTTTTGAGCCGTCGTCGATGATGGAGCGCGACCGTGGGGGCCGGGCTGAGGTGGTGCTCATCGACCGGGAGGTCGTGGAGGTCGGGGCGATACCCCGCCACGAGCCGACGTGGTCGAGCACGCGGGGGCTGATGGTGGTGGAGGCGGCAGCGTCCCGGAGAAGGCGCCGCAGGCGGCGATGCCGGAGGTGCCATCGGCTATGGAGGAGGCACCGCGGGCGGCAGTGCCTGAGGTGGCGATGTAGGGCGTCCCGGCGTCCGGGTCGCCGTCGGCGCCGGGAGGGGCATCGGAGGAGGTGCTGGCCGGGTCGCGAGCGGCCAGCGGGGGACTCGCCTTGGCGCCCCGGCAGGGTGGGCGCCGAGCTGCCGTGCCACAGCCCGCGCGAAGCGGGGACGCGACCGTCTTCGGGCCGCAGACCCAGGAGGAGGTGGCGCTGGATGCCGTCAGCCACCGCCTGCGAGGCCGGACGGAGCGGCTTGAGGCCTTCGCCCATGCCAAGATGGAGGGGACGCGCGACCTGGAGCACGCCGTCCTGGTAAGTCTTTCTTGTTTTGTTTCCTTGTAGTTTCTTCTTTGTGGGGGCGCCCCAGCGCACCCATTGGGTGTAGCCCCCGAGGTTCGGGCCAAATACGTAGTAGTTGGGTCGAATCTTTAGATCGCCGGGCCTTGTTCTGACTGTTGTCTTCTTTCAGCATCTTGATGCCTTCCGGGTTGCCGCCTTCAACCGTCTCCTAGGCACGCATCGGGAGCTCAAGGAGCAGCTTGCTACCAGGAGGAGGAGTTTCGCGTCACCACAGGTATGTTCGTGCTCTTTTCTAGTGGGGGCGCGCTAGCGCACCCACTGGGTGTAGCCCATGAGATTCAGGCCAACTATGTAGTAGTTGGGCCAAATCTTAAGTCTTGCCTTCTTTCTTTTGCTGAACCTTTTCTTTTTGCAGCTGAGGTGCTATCTTGGCTGACCCGGCTACTCCGGGCCGATCATCATTACGACCGGCTTGTTGCTGATGCCGGCCGCCTTGGCGTCGAGGCGGCGCAGGCGAGGGCGGAGGCGGTCGCGGCCCAACGGTCTCTTGATGAGGCCAACCGGCTGTACGAGCAGCTGACGGGTCACAAGAGCCGCCTTGAGGCCGAGGTGGAGCTCCTTAAGGCGGAGGCCGCCAAGGTGATGGAGAGCAGCGGGCCCTGGTCGAGGCGGACCAGCAGCGCGGCCAGCTGGCCGACGACAAGGGCCGCCTCCAGGCCGAGGTGGACCGCCTGCGGGAGCAGGCTGCCGTGGCCGAGGAGGCTCGTCAGGACGAGACTCATCGTCACGAGGCGGCCGAAGACAAGGACACCAAGCTGAAGGCGGCCCTTGCTAAGGCGGCCGATTTGGAAAGGGCGCTCGGGGAGCGTGATCGCGTCGTGGAGCGGGAGCGGCGTGGTACGTTGCTCGAGGCGCAGCACCTGGAAGAGTCCTTCTCCAGTAAGTGCTGCTTCTTGTAATTTGCCGGGTTGGGACCCGGCTTCTCTTCCTTGTTGTTCTTCTAATCTTGCTTCTTCTTTTGCGGCAGGGGCCTTCCCGGAGACGCAGCGGCTGGCGGAGGAAGCTGTCCGCTACCAGCGTGACTTGACCGGCGTTGTTGGGTCTGGGACGGATCCACGGGTGGCCTGGACCTTCCTGGAGATCATCACCGCTGCAGAGGCCCGCCTGCGAGCCCTGGGGACGCAGATGGAGCGGCTGTCCCAGGCTGGCACCGTGATGACGACGGCCCTGTGGCCGGAACTTTGTCCATCCGCGTAGCTTCTCGCGCCTGACGCGTTGGTTGGAGATGGGCCCGGACCGGTGCCGAGATGGCGCTCCGGTTCGCGTTGTCTTGGCATCCAGATCTTCAGCTGGACGCGCTAATGGGCCAGCGCGCTGGTTCGGAGCAGTTGCTGCAGGAGCAAGCCGGCCGGATCGCCTCCCGGGCCAGCTACATCGCCGATTTCGCCTTCCACGACGAGTTCCATCCGGAGCGGATGGAAGACGACAGGGCCGTGGATGGTGACGACTACGGCTTGCTTCTCCATGACCCAGAGGGGAGCTTGGAGGAGACGGGCGTCTAAGGTGACGCGGATGCTGAGGACGACATCGGTGTCACGCCGGACCCGGAGGCCGCCAGGGGAGGGCCGTCGACGTCGCCACGCGGCACTGGAGATGCCTGAGATACTTTACGCAGAATCTGTTAAGTAGCAGGTCCACCCACCCACTGGGGGTTGTTTGGGGTGTAATGAACTCAGGCCGTGGGCCTTTGCTTTAAATATTTATGTATGGATATCGTGAGTGCTTCTTTGCTCTTTGCCTTCCGCTTTTTCGAACCGATTTCATGCGCTTTTCCTCTCTCAAACCTCCCCCCCCCCCGCGAGTCAGACGGCCGAGCCTCGGGTCCGTGACAAGGAGTTCGATTCTTCGAGAGGGGCGCGCAGGACTTGGGTCCTTAGAAACGTTGAGCGAGAGCGAAACACCCACTGGGCCGGCTGGCGGCAATCGGCTTGGCCTGTTGGCGAGCAGCCGGTCTTGCGGCTATATATTTGACGAGTGACGGGCCGGGTCGGTCGACCCCGCGGCCTTTGACTTAGTGTATGAATCGTGGCCCGTTGTGCTTGCCTGCCGACAGCCAAAGCTGGATTTGCGGTTTTTAGGCGAAGTGGGGGACCGCGGCGTCCCGACTTTATCAGGAATCACCAAGTAAGGCGATGGGGTGGAGACCAAGCTGGCCTGCCCCCGAGCCCCCAGGTCAAGCTAGTCGAGCCGGTGGCCGGGTTCAGTGGATGCAGAAAAAATAAGGACGCAATAAATTGGTCGGCAAAAGGCAACCCCTGAGTCTCGTTCGGGGACCCCGTAGTTTCATGCATTTACAAAAGGCGACGATACATACACTCGTGCGGCTAACTGTAAAACGGGCGGAGGAGTTCCGCGTTCCATGGCCGGGTCGTTTCTTCGCCGACGGTGTCCTTCTTGTGCTTCTTTGACTTGCGCGCGTCGATGAGGTAGTAGGCGTTGCAATCGCGCAAGGCCGTGCTCGCGATGAACGGGCCTTCCCATGGGGGGGACAGCTTGTGCTGGCCTGCCTGCTCTTGGACGAGTTGGAGGACGAGGTCGCCCTCGCAGAACGCGGGGGGCTTGATCTTCTTGTTGTGGTAGTGCCTCAGGCCTTGCTGGTAGATAGCCGAACGGCTAAGTGCCAGAAGGCGCGCTTCTTTGAGCAGGTCGACGCCGTCTTCGCGTGCGTCTCTGGCTTCGGCTTCGGTGTACATCGTGACGCGCGGCGATTCGAACTCGACGTCGGTCGGGATGACGGCTTCAGCTCCATAAATGAGGAAGAACAGGGTGAACCTGGTCGACCGATTCGGTGTTGTGCGCAGACTCCAAAGTACTGCTGGCAACTCATCAAGCCAGCTGCTGGGTGAGCGGATAAGTGGCTCGACGAGTCGCGGCTTGATGCCAGACAGGATAAGTCCATTGGCCCGCTCGACCTGTCCGTTGGACTGCGGATGTGCCACGGAGGCCAGGTCGAGGCGGATGCCGGAGACGGAGCAGTATTGCTCGAGCGTGCCCTTGGCGAAGTTGGTGCCCTTGTCGATGATGATGCTGTTCGGCATGCCGTAGCGCACCGCTATATCCTTGATGAACCGGACGGCTGTTGGCCCGTCCAATTTCTTGATAGGTCTTGCCTTGATCCACTTGGTAAATTTGTCCACTGCCACCAGTAAGTGCGTCATGCCGCCTCGAGCGGTTTTGAAGGGTCCCACCATGTCGAGTCCCCAGACCGCGAAGGGCCAGACGATCGGTATGGTGCGGAGCACTGACGCCGGCTGGTAGCTGTGTTTGCTGAAGCGTTGGCACCCTTCGCATTTGAGAACGAGTGACTCGGCGTCTTCGAGGGCCGTGGGCCAATAAAAACCGTGGCAGAATGCCTTGGCCACTAAGGATCATGATGCGGCGTGGTGCCCGCACTCGCCCTGGTGAATGTCGAGGAGGATGTCGATGTCGCGATCCTGCTCGACGCAGCGCTGGAACACGCCGGTAGAACTGCGTTTGACAAGCTCGTTGTTGATGATGCTGTAGGCGGATGCCCGGCGCTAAATTTGCCGAGCTTCGGTCTCATCCATGGGGAGAACCGCGTTCTCCAGAAACTCTGATATTGGGAGAGCCCAAGATGGAGTTGCAACCACTGCGAAGACGGCCACCAGGGTGGGTTCCTGGTCGGCAGCCCCCGAGCCGGGTTGAGCAGCCCCCGGGTCGGGGATGGCGACGGCCGGGTCCAGGATGATGGTGGCCGGGTTGAGCTAAGCAGCCCCCGGGCCGGGTTCAGCAGCCCCCGGGTCGACCTGGGGTGGGACCAAGTCGTCTGGAACATGAATAGACTCGGAGTCCGGCGATGGCTTGACGGACAGCTTGTGCAGATGCTTGAGGGAGACGCCGGACGGGATGGCTTGTCGTGACGAGGCGATCTTGGCGAGTGTGTCGGCTGCTTCGTTCTCTGCGCGCGGGACGTGGAGGAACTCGCAGCCCTCGAAGGATCCGGATACCTTCTGGACGAGGAAGCAGTAGCTTGCCATGTTGGAGCCACGGGCGTCCCATTCGCCGGAGCACTGCTGCACCACCAGGTCCGAGTCGCCGTAGCACAAGATGCGCCGGATGCCGAGTTCCTTGGCAAGCCGGAGGCTATGCACAAGGGCTTCATACTCGGCGACGTTGTTGGAGGCGGCGAAGTGGATTTGGAGTGCGTAGCGGAGCAGGTCGCCCTTCGGAGATGATAGTACGATGCCGACCCCCAAGCCGAGTCGCATCTTGGACCCGTCGAAGTGCATGCACCAGTGCGTTGAGTCTGGAGGCGGCGGCAAGTACTGGGTCTCGGTCCATTCGACGAGGAAATCGGCTAGGGCCTGACACTTGATCGTGGTGCAGGGCTCGTAGAGGATGGTGTGGCCGGCTAGCTGGATCTCCCACTTGGAGACCCAGCCGGAGGCGTCCCGGCACCCGATGATTTCTCCGATAGGCGCCGTGCTGACGATGGTGACGACGTGCTCTTGGAAGTACTGCTTCAGCTTCTTGGCGGTGAGGTACATGCTGTAACACATCTTCTGGTAACGCGGGTAGTTCTGCTAGGAAATGGAGAGCACCTCGCTCAGGTAGTAGACTGGCCGCTGTACGGCTTGGATCTTGCCCTTCTCTGGTCGCTCGACCATCAGCACCGTGCTGACCGCCCGTGAGGTCGCGGCTATGTAGAGCAACAACGGCTCCTTGTCGGTCAGCGTGGCCAGGACTGGTGCGGTCGAGAACATGCGCTTGAGGTCTTGGAAGGCCTCGTCTGCCTTGCCGTTCCACTCGAACGGGCTTGTCTTCTTCATCGGTGATGCAGAGCGCCTTCTCGCCCGGCCGGCTTAAGGAACCGGCTGACGAGAATAACACCGGTGAGCGTCGGGCGTCGCGCAGCCGAGCCGGCTTGCGCATGCGCTCGATGGCCTCGATCTTCTCCGGGTTCGCCTCGATGCTGCGTTCCGAGACGAGGAAGCCGAGTAGCTTTCCGGCCGGGACGCCGAAGACGCACTTTTCCAGGTTGAGCTTGACCTTGCATTCGCGGAGGTTGGCGAATGTTTCCTTCAAATCGTCGAGGAGCGGGAGGTGTTGCTTGGTCTTCACCACAATGTCGTCCACGTACACATGGATGTTGCGGCCGAGTTGCGGCAGCATGCATTTCTGCATGCAGCGCTGGAAGGTGGCGCCGGCGTTCTTCAATATGAATGACATGGTGATATAGCAGTACGCCCCAAAGGGCGTGATGAAGGACGTCTTCAGGGCATCGGCCGGGTCCAGCTTAATCTGGTGATAGCCAGAGTAAGCGTCCAGGAAGGACAGGAGCTCGCACCCGGCGGTCGAGTCGATGACTTGGTCGATCCAAGGAGAGCGAACGGATCCTTGGGACAGGCCTTGTTGAGGCTGGTCTAGTCGATACACATGCGCCAGGTCTTGTTTTTCTTCAGGACGAGGACTGGATTGGCCATCCAATCGGGGTGAAACACTTCCATTATGAAGTCGGCCGCCAAAAGCTTAGCGACCTCTTCACCAATGGTTCTTCTCTTCTCTTCAGAAAATCGCCAGAGGGGTTGACGAACAGGCTTGGCGTCCTTTCGGACGTGAAGTTTGTGCTCGGCATACTTCCTCGGGATACCCGGCATGTCCTTGGGGGTCCATGCAGATATCTCGATTCTCACGGAGGAAGTCGACGAGCTCGCCTTCCTATTCTTTGTCGGCGGGCGCCCTCACGACAACGTGCATTTGCTTCATTTGGGGTCTTGAGGTTGAGCTTCACTTTCTTGGTCTCCTTGGAGGGTTTGAAGGCAGCCTCGTCGGCCGGGTCCGAGGTCGGGATCGACGCATCAGTGGCCTCGCCTGCCAAGGCGACGATCCGGTCGAGTTGGCGCCGCTCCTCCGCAATGACCAGCGACTCGGCCAGCTTGGCGCCGTCTCGGGCGCACTCCAGAGACTTGCTGTAGTCGCCGGTGATGGTAATGAGGCCCTTGGGACCCGGCATCTTCATCTTCATGTATGCGTAGTGGGGAACCGCCATGAACTTGGCGAGCGCGGGCCGGCCCAGCAATGCATGATATGCGCTGGACAGGTCCACCACTTCGAACCAGATTGGTTCACATCGGAAGTGGCTGCTATCGCCGAACAGGACGTCGAGCTGGACCCGGCCAATGGGCGAGCAGGAGAGGCTGGACACGATGCTGTGGAAGACTGTCCGGGTTGGCTCCAGGTCTTTGGCCTTGAGGCCAAGCTTGGTCATCGTGTTGCGCTAGAGGATGTTGATGCCGCTGCCGCCGTCAATGAGGACTCGAGAGAACTTGCATGTGCGCCGTGTGATGATGGTGGGGTTGAGGACGAGGGCGTATCCACCCGGACTCGGCATGACTGCCGGGTGGTCCTCACGGCTCTAGGTGATCAGGCGATCTGACCAGTGCATGAAATCCGGCTTGGCCGGGACGACGGTGTTCACCTCCTACAGAAGGAGGCGCTCGCTGCGCTTGTCGTCGCCGAGGCTGGTGAAGACGACATAGGCCGCGTTCTGGTCTGGGTAGGCGTCGTTCCACATCGCGCCGCCGGCGGGAGGCGGCTGCCCTGCGCCTGGAGCTGGAGCCAGAGCCGGAGGAGACGGAACATGTCCCCTCATGATGCGTTTGGTGATGGCGCACTGCCGAAGCATGTGCGTGGAGGGTCTTGCGCCGCTGTGATGCTTGCATGGGGCGTCGAGCATCTCTTTGGAACTCATGGCGGGCTGCCATGCCATCTTGCCGGTTTGCCGGCGCTTCGCTGCAGGGTCCGCCGCGGGCTCGGCGGCCGCGACAAGCCGGTTGTCATGATGCTGCGCCGGTTGGTCGGCCTTGCGCTTGTTGTTCTGATGGTGCTGCTGCCGGCTGCTTTCGCCTGCCGGCTTCGGGGGAGAAATCGGCTTTGCCTTGCCGGCTTTGTCCAGCGCCACCTGGATCTTCATGGCGGAGTCGGCATTGCCGTACTTGTCCGCTGTCACCATGAGCGCGGCCATGGTGTCCGACTCGGAGCGTAAGAGCTTGTGCTTGAGGAGGGTGCCGTCTCAGCACCCGCTGACGAAGTACTGAATCGCGCCTGGACTTCATGGACGCCCTCGCAGCTGTTTCGAAGCTCGGTCCAGCGTGCGAGGTACTCGCGACCCATCTCTGTTGGCCCCTGCACGCACATGGCGAGCTGGCTGGGGCGATCGGGTCGCTTGTAGGTCCCCGTGAAGTTGCGGACAAAGGCCTCCTCGAAGTCGACCCACGCATTGATGCTGCCCATCGGCAGACTGTTCAACCACGTGCGGGCCGACCCCTGGAGCATGAGCAGTGCGTAGCACATGGCTAGACGACGATTGGCACCGGTGATGCCAATGGCCGTGGTCTAATCGGCGAGCCAGTCTTCTGGCTTCACGGTCCCATTGTACTTGGGTTGTCGGGAGGGAGCACGAACCCTTTCGGAAAGGGCTCCTCCCGGATGCGTGGGCCGAAGCACGCCGGCCCGATGGCGCCGCTCTCCTCCACCTCCAGGGAGCAAGCGAGCTGATCGAGGCGGTGGCGCGCGTCGGCAGAGTCGATGGCACGCGTGCCGAGTCGACTGGCGGCCAGGCCCCGAGGGGCCGGGTCGGTTGGAGCCGGACGCCGGCCAAGCTGGCCGGGTCCACGCTGGGTCTCCGGGGTGGGCTCGTTGCCCAGAGCGTCGGCGGCAGTGGCACCCGGGTTGCGTCGAGTCCGGGCTTGGCCGGATTGTGCCTCGCCGGGTGGCGAGGACACCGTGTGGAGAAGTTCGCCGGGTCCGCCAAGACGGGCGGAGCCGGATCCCACCGGCTTGGCGAGCTGGTTGAGGCGATCCTGCTGGGTGTTGGCGGTGCGGAGGAGCTCGTGCATCCGCCCGATGCGCTCCTTGAGCTCCTCGCCCATGAGTTGGTCGAGGCCGGCCATGGCTGCCTCCGCAGCGCGCATGTTCTTCACTTGGGTTTCATAGACGGTCCGGGCGGCGCCGAAGGCTCAGGCAATCGCTCCTCCACGGGCGCATGCATCGGCGACCGGGCTTGGCTCGGCCGTGGCGGGCGTAAATCCGTGAGCGGCGTCGTGCTCCATCTGAGCGGCCTCCAGGCGGCGCCCGGTGGCGGCCAGCGTCTCGGACAGGTCCAGCATCTGCTAACGCCTATCCTCGAGCTGGGTTCGGGCTTCGGCGACGTTGGTGGCGTCGACGTCGGTGCCGATGGGGATGCGGAGGCTCTGCATTACAGCGTGCAACGGATCGGACGGCTCGGTCCGTTCCGCGATGGCCCTGGCCTCTGCGGCCTTCCTCGTCTTGCTCGACGAGGAAGAGGCACCATCTCCCGTGACGTAAACCTTCACATGGACGTCCATCCCTCCGGTAGCAATGCCACCGCCAAGGGAAAGGGGAGAGTCGGAGTAGCTGAGCACCTCGCTGGGAACTCGTCGGCCGCGAGCGCATAAAAAATGCGGAGCGCGGCGAAGGAGGGGGCGAGCGTGCCGACGACGTCGTCCGCCAGCGCGACGGACTCGTCGCTGTAGGAGAAGGAACCCGTCTGAAGCATGCTCCCGGCCAGCCCCTCGAGCTGCCCCATGGTGGGCGGCAACTGTCGTGGTGGGCGCACGGCAGATGCCAAGGGATGGCTAAAGAGAGGAGGAGGCTCGAGGGCGCTGGTGGGCTCCAGAGGCAAGGTTGGCATGCACGGGCGCGGGGCGCCGGACATACCTAGGTTCGGGCTCTCCGGAGAGATAACGCCCCTAGTCCTGCCGAGTTTGGTGGGATGATTGATAGTACAATATTGCTCCTGGAGCTGTGTCGAGGAGGAAGGATGCTGGCCAAGGCTTGGGCTGCTCCTTCTCTCCGGTACTGCTGCTGGGTGGCTAGTCCTATGCTTGTTTGTGCTTCGGTTTCTTACTTTCTATTACATGCATTCTACCTTGGGTGTCGTCCTCTCTGTAGGCGTGGGTTCCTGGGGGTTTTATAGATCAACCCACCTAGGGTTACAATGGTAATATGCCGAGTTGGTGGGTCCGCATAGTTGATGTCCGGGCCTCCAAGCTGGGCCCCGCTTGTGGGCTTGTGGTTCGCCAGGTTCCCCTAGGCGCGGGCCCCGCATGCCTAGGGGGACTGTGCACCGTCTTGTCGATCGTTAGGGTGTTGCCGAGTCGAGTAGCATACAGTGCTCTCCGTCAGGCTGCCGCTTGCTGTCGTCAGCGGTGAGGGCGGGAGCACTGTTGCCACGCCATCCTTGGTCAACGGGTAGGTGAGGGGCACTGTTGCCACGCCCTGGCTGACCACAGGCCTGGGTGGAAACACTGTTGTCTTGGTCATCGATGGTTTAGGTCTCGTCCCATCGTACGGCCTTGATGGGACGGGAGCTGACCCGTGGTCGGGGAGTTTGGCCGGGTCGACATACCTTGCCGGGTCGGGGAGTTTGGCCGGGTTGCGGGCCCTGCCGGGTCGAGCGACCCGGCCAGGCGCGTGCCGGTTTGCGGGGCAATGCGGGCCCTGCTGTTTTTGAAAAGGATCCGGGTTCCGTTGCCCGCTCGGGGTTCATCCCCCCGACAGTAGTCCCCGAAGCTGTGAAGGTCCGCCGTCTTCTGATGAGTGGGTGTTCGCAGTTTCCCCCCTAAGCAAGTCGGATTCTGCGAGTGCCGGGTCCGGCAACACCCAATGTGTGCCGGTTTTCTCGGAAACCGGATCACGGCATCCCGGCCGTTGCGGGAACCGAGGAGTCCGTCGAATCTGGAGGCGATCCCTCGGGCTTCGCGCAGGCGCCACGTGGCGCCCGGAAGTCGGAGGGGCCTGACAGGCCACGCGCGTGAAGGGACCGGGCGACGGGCCGGGGGCCCGCCGCCGCGCGCCCTTGGGCCATGCGCGTGGATTTATTGTGGCGTCCGGGGGCCGGTTGCACTTCCCCGAGCAGTTAGTGCGTGCGTACGTGCACACTTATTGCGGGGTAGTGGAACGGGCACGTGCAGACGATCCCACTTCCCCACGTTTGAACCGGGGCTTATAAATTGAGGGGGGCAAGGGGGCGGCGGACACCATTCTCGCTCGCGCCCTCCTGTCCCCCTGCTCCTGCTCTGCTCTTAGCCACCAACGCACAGCTGCGCCCGCAGCCCCAAGGAGAGTTTCCTTCGTCGTTCATCTTCTTCTTCCTGCTCCCATCCATGGCGCTGCCACCAGGCTCCTGGATGGGCTCCAACGTCACCAGTGAGGACATCATGCAGCTTCGGGCTTTGCGGCGCTTCCCGCGGGAGACGGACGTCGGTGTCCGCCTACCGCGTGGCGAACAGAGGCCCCGGCCCGAGGGGTAGGAGCGCGTCGTCTTCCTCACACATTTTGAGCGCGGGTTCGGGCTGTCAGTGAGCATCTTCTTCCGTGCATTCTTGGAGTTCTTTGGGCTTCAACCGCACCATCTCGGCACCGGCGCCATCGTCCAGCTCTCCGGCTTCGAGACCCTGTGCAAGGGGTACCTAGGGGTCGAGCCGACGATTGACTTCTGGGCGCGCTTCTTCTCCTTGAAGCTGCAGGGCCCGTCGGCCAGGGAGTTCGCCGACTGTGGCGCCACTGTCATCTCGAAGCGGTCCGGGGCGGATTTCCCCAATATCCCGCTTGAGGATTCTGCCAAGAAATGGCAGAATTCCTTCTTCTACGTCCGCAACCATGGCGCGGACCACATTAATCTTCCGCCCTTCGTCCCCACGCCGCCGCGGGTGAAGACGAACTGGGGCTACTCGCTCCGGCGCCCGTCGCAGGACATCGTCAATCTCGGTGACGGTGATGAGGACGCAGGAGGGGCTCACCGGCACGGACCTCCTTGCCGCGTTTATCTCCCGCTGGGTCCTTCTGCTTCAGAGGCACTCCTGCCTCATCAGCGAGATGATTGGCCTGCAGGACCCCAACCGAATGGGGTCAACGCGGCTATCAGCGGAGCAGGTCATGTGCGGTGTCAACGACATCTCCAAGGCCAACCTTGGAGAGGATTGGCGATTCGGCAAGGCTGTCGTCAGTGATGAGGGCGGGAGCACTGTCGCCACGCCAGCCTTGGTCAAGGGGTAGGTGAGGGGCACTGTTGCCATGCCCCGGCTGAACACAGGTATGGGTGGAAACACAGTTGTCTTGGTCATTGATGGTTTAGATCTCGTCCCATCACACGACCTGGATGGGACGGGAGTTGACTCGTGGCTGGGTTGCCGTGGACGCCATGGGTGGGGCTGGCTTGCCGTGGAAGCCTTGGTTGCGCCGGGTTGAGTTGTCTTGCGCCAGTTGCTGCGGCCAGGTCGACATACCTTGCCGGGTCGGGGAGTTTGGCCGGGTTGCGGGCCCTGCTGGGTAGAGCGACCCGACCAGGCGCGTGCCGGTTTGCAGGGCGATGTGGGCCCCGCTGTTTTTGAAAAGGATCCGGGTTCTGTTGCTTGCCCGGGGTTCATCCCCCCGACAATAGTGCAACATACTTGTGGCACAGCTGTTTAGGTCATATTGGTGTAAAGCGCACGAAGAAACTCCATGCAGATGGGCTTTTGGAATCACTTGATGCTTGCAAAGCATGCCTCATGGGCAAGATGACTAAGACTCCGTTCTCCAGAACAATGGAGCGAGCAACTGACTTATTGGAAATAATACATACTGATGTATGCGATTCGATGAGTGTTGAGGCTCGCGGCGGGTATCGTTATTTTCTGACCTTCACAGATGATTTGAGCAGATACGGGTATATCTACTTCATGAAACATAAGTCCGAAACATTTGAAAAGTTTGAAGAATTTTAGAGTGAAGTGGAAAATCATCGTAACAAGAAAATAAAGTTTCTACGATCTGATCACAGAGACGAATATTTGAGTTATGAGTTTAATCTTCATTTGAAACAATGTGGAATAGTTTCGCAACTCACGCCACCTGGAACACCACAGCGTAATGGTGTGTCCGAACGTCATAACCATACTTTATTAGATATTGTGCGATCTATGATGTCTCTTATCGATTTACCACTATCATTTTGGGGTTATGCATTAGAGGCAGATGCATTCAAGTTAAATAGGGCACCATCTAAATACGTTGAGACGACACCGTATGAACTATGGTTTGGCAAGAAAGCTAAGCTGTCATTTCTTGAAGTTTGGGGTTGCGACGCTTATGTGAAAAAAATTCAACCTGATAAGCTCGAACCCAAATCGGAGAGGTGCGCCTTCATAGGATACCCAAAATAAAATGTTGGGTACACCTTCTATCACAGATCCGAAGGCAAGACATTCGTTGCTAAGAATAGTTCCTTTCTAGAGAAGGAGTTTCTCTCGAAAGAAGTGAGTGGGAGGAAAGTAGAACTTGATGAGGTAATTGTACCTGCTCCCGAATTGGAAAGAAGTTCATCACATAAATCAGTTCTAGTGATGTCTACACCAATTAGTGAGAAAGTTAATGATGGTGATCATGAAACTTCAGATCAAGTTACTACCAAACCTTGTAGGTCAGCCAGAGTAAGGTCCGCACCAGAGTGGTACGGTAATCCTGTTCTAGAGGTCATGTTACTTGACCATGATGAACCTACGAACTATGAGGAAGCGATGAAGAGCCTAGATTCCGAAAAATGGCTCCAGGCAATGAAATCTGAGATGGGATCCATGTATGAGAACAAAGTGTGGACTTCGATTGACTTGCCCGATGATCGGTGAGCCACTGAGAATAAATGGATCATCAAGAGGAAGACGGACGCTGATGGTAGTGTTACTATCTACAATGCTCGACTTGTCGCGAAAGGTTTTCGGCAAGTTAAAGGTTTTGACTACGATGACATTTTCTCACTCATAGCGATGCTTAAGTCTGTCCGAATCATGTTAGCAATTGTCGCATTTTATGAAATCTGGCAAATAGATAACAAAACTGCACTCCTTAATGGATTTATTAAAGAAGAGTTGTATATGATGCAACCAGAAGTTTTGTCAATCTTAAAGGTGCTAATAAAATGTGCAAGCTCCAGAAATCCATCTATGGACTGGTGCAAGCATCTCGGAGTTGGAATATACGCTTTGATGAGTTAATCAAAACATATAGTTTTATACAAACTTGCGATGAAGCCTGTATTTACAAGAAAGTGAGTGGGAGCACTACAGCCTTTCTGATAAGTATATGTGAATGACATATTGTTGATCGGAAATGATGTAGATTTTTTTGGAAAGCATAAAGGAGCGTTTCGAAAGGAGTTTTTCAAAGAAAGACCTCCGTGAAGCTACTTACATATTGAGCATCAAGATCTATAGATTTAGATCAAGACGCTTGATAAGTTTTTTCAGTGAGTGCAAACCTTGACAAGTTTTTGAAGTAGTTCAAAATGGAACAGTCAAAGAAGGAGTTCTTGCCTATGTTGCAAGGAGTGAAGTTGAGTATGACTCAAAGCCCGACCACGGCAGAAGATAAAGAGAGAATGAAAAGTCATTCCCTATGCCTCAGCTATAGGTTCTATAAAGTATGACATATTGTGTACCAGGCCTATTGTATACCCTGCCCTTAGTTTGGAAAGGGAGTACGATAGTGATCTAGGAGTAGATCACTGGACACTGGTGAAAATTATCCTTAGAGGAATAAGGAAATATTTCTCGGTTATGGAGGTGATAAAGAGTTCGTCGTAAAGAGTTACGTTGATGCAAGCTTTGACACCGATCTGGATGACTCTGAGTCTCTATCTTGATACATATTGAAAGTGGGAGCATTTAGCTAGAGTAGCTCCGTACAGAGCATTGTAGACATAGAAATTTGCAAAACACATACGGATCTGAATGTGGCAGACCCATTGAATAAACCCCTCTCACAAGCAAAACATGATCAACACCTTAGTAAACTTTGGGTGTTAATCACATGGTGATGTGAACTAGATTATTGACTCTAGTAAACCCTTTGGGTATTGGTCACATGGCGATGTGAACTATTGGTGTTAAATCACATGTCGACATGAACTAGATTATTGACTCTAGTGCAAGTGGGAGACTGAAAGAAAATATGCCCTAGAGGCATTAATAAAGTTGTTATTTATATTTCCTTATATCATGATAAATGTTTATTATTCATGCTAGAATTGTATTAACCGGAAACTTAGTACATGTGTGAATACATAGACAAATCGAGTGTCCCTAGTATGCCTCTACTTGACTAGCTCGTTAATCAAAGATGGTTAAGTTTCCTAGCCATAGACATGTGTTGTCATTTGATGAACGGGACCACATCATTAGAGAATGATGTGATAGACAAGACCCATCCATTAGCTTAGCATAATGATCGTTTAGTTTTATTGCTATCGCTTTCTTCATGACTTATACATGTTCCTCTGACTATGAGATTATGCAACTCCCAAATACCGGAGGAACACTTAGTGTGCTATCAAACTTCACAATGTAACTGGGTGATTATAAAGATGATCTACAGGTGTCTCTGATGGTGTTTGTTGAGTTGGCATAGATCGAGATTAGGATTTGTCACTCCGTGTATCGGAGAGGTATCTCTAGGCCCTCTCGATAATGATCATCACTATAAGCATTGCAAGCAATGTGCCTAATGAGTTAGTCGTGGGATAATGCATTGCGGAACGAGTAAAGAGACTTGCTGGTAACGAGATTGAACTAGGTATGATGATACCGACGATCGAATCTTGGGCAAGTAACATACCGATGACAAAGGGAACTACGTATGTTGTTATGCGGTTTGACTGATAAAGGTCTGCGTAGAATATGTAGGAGCCAATATGAGCATCTAGGTTCCGCTATTGGTTATTGACCGGAGATGTGTCTCGGTCATGTCTACATAGTTCTCGAATCCGTAGGGTCCGCACGCTTAACGTTCGATGACGATTTGTATTATGAGTTATGTGATTTGATGACCGAAGTTTGTTCGGAGTCTCGGATGAGATCACGGACATGACTAGGAGTCTCGAAATGGTCGAGAGGTAAAGATCGATATATTGGAAGGCTATATTCGGACATCGGAAAGGTTCCGAGTGATTTGGGTATTTTTCGGGGTACCGGACAGTTACGGAATTCGCCGGGGGAAGTAGTGGGCCTTAATGGGCCATACGGGAAAGGAGAGAAGGGCCTCAAAGGTACGCGCCCCCCGTGGCGAGGCCAAATTGGACTAGGGAGAGGGCAGCGCCCCCCTCTCTTTCCTTCTCCCTCTCCTACTCCTTCCCTCTCTCCCCTCTTGGAAAATGAAGGGGACTCCAACTAGGATTGGGAATCCTAGTTGGACTCCCCCTATAGGCGCGCCCCTCCTAGGCCAGCCTCCTCCTCCTCCCTCCTTTATATATGTGGCCAAGGGGGCACCCCAAAGCACAACAGACAATCTCTTAGCCGTGTGCGGTGTCCCCCTCCACATTTACACACCTCGGTCATATCGTCGTAGTGCTTAGATGAAGCCCTGCGCTGGTAGCTTCATCATCATCGTCACCACACCGACGTGCTGACGGAATTCTCCCTCGGCCTCAACTGGATCAAGAGTACGAGGGACGTCATCGAGCTGAACGTTTGCTGAACACGGAGGTGCCGTACGTTCGGTGCTAGGATCGGTCAGATCGTGAAGACGTACGACTACATCAACCGCGTTGATATAACGCTTCCGCTTTCGGTCTACGAGGGTACGTGGACACACTCTCCCCGCTCGTTGATATGCATCACCTAGATAGATCTTGCGTGATCGTAGGAAAATTTTGAAATTACTGCGTTCCCCAACATGACCTAGACACTCTACCCAACGACACTACACAAGAGTCCAAGGCCTATAAGGTTCAACAGAAGATACCGAGTGAAATCCTCATGAAGTGCAATCCACTCGACAGAGGATTCCACTCGAATATCCCAATTCCACTCGACCATGGCTATTTCACTCGGCCATACAAGAATCCACTCGGAGTACGGAATACCTAGCGTCACCTCAGGATGACAACGGTCAGGCATTCAGTCCTCGTCATAAAGACCATTTAATACGGGCGTTACCAGTAACGTCCAGGACTTAACTCTCATTAAACCCCTGTGTAACTGAGGGTTGCGAGGGGTCGGGGCACTCTATATAAGCGACCCCTCCCCTCTGGCACAAGGGTTCGCACCCCCTGTAACTATTTAACACTCCAATCGACAAGCCTCTGCGGCACCGAGACGTAGGGTTGTTACCTCCTCCGAGAGAGGCTTGAACTCGTAAAACTGTGCGTACAACTTCACCGTAGCTAGGACTCTGCCCTCTCTTACGTACCCCCATCCTCTACTGTCAGATCCGTTCCACGACAGGTAGGGCAGTGACTTCCTGTACTCCCAGTGCCACCGCGCTTGGTGCACCGGGATGTGCAGACGCCGGCAACCTGGGTGGAAACGCGCTGGCGGCGGAGGAGGAGCGCAGGAGGATGAGGCGCCGGGGGTGCCTTTGCCCTTGCCCTTGCCTCCGCTGCTGCCAAAGAGGCCCATTGCTTTTCTAGGGTTTGGTGGGGGCCAGATGTGGACGAAAGTGGATGAGGCCGGGCCCCACCGCACGCGTGGTTAAAAAAGAACGCGTTCACTCGCTGACTAGTGGGCCCGCTGTCGGTGGTCGTCATAAATTAGACGACGGACGGTAGCTGGATGGCCTACAAGTGGGTCCGCGGCGGACACCGAGGAGACACGCCGACGAGCCGACGCATTTCAGGCGCAATTTTGGGCCGGAAATGGATTGGCGCAGACGCCCAGGCGGACGCGATTTGAAATTGGGTCGACGCGTTGGGCTCCACTTTTGTCCGCGCCGACTCAAAGCGACGCACACGGACAAAATGGGTCGCCCCATTAAAATTTGCTCTTGATTCATGATGAACAGTGGTGAACATAAAAGCTAGGTTGGGTCCCCGAATTAATTAATCCAACAGCAACAGCGGTGCCACTTGATTCGTGATGGTCACACCTGGAAATCACAGGACCATTCGGTCGTTTGCTGCTGTACCTACCACAGAACAAGCTACTACTCCAAATGTGTATATTTGTATTGTATAGATCCACTGACATCATTGTTAGTCACTGAGAAAAAAGCAGTCCACGAAGAAACAGTAGCCTGCTGATCGTGATCAGAACACTCCCTATGGCCATGGCAGCAAAACCGACCATCGTCCTACTGCCCGCCTGGGGCGCCGGCCACTTCATGCCCATGATCGAGGCCGGAAAGCGGATGCTCCAATGCAGCAGCAGCAGCGGCGCCCTCTCGCTCACGGTGCTCCTAATGCCGGCGCCCACGGCGCAGGCCACGTCCGACATCGCCGACCACGTACGCCGGGAGGAAGAAGCCGGCGCCACCGACATCCGCTTCCTCCACCTCCCGCCCGTGCCGCTCCCGACCGACCACACGGGCGTCGAGGAGTGGATCTCCCGCATCGTGCAGCTCCACGTGCCCCACATCCGGGCCGCCGTCTCCGGCCTCTCGTGCCCGGTCGCCGCGCTCGTCCTCGACATCTTCTTCACCCCGGCGCTCGACGTGTCCCGCGACCTCGCCGTGCCGGCCTACGTCTACTTCACCTCCGGCGCCGCGATGCTGGCGCTGCTGCTGCGCTCGCCGTCGCTGCAAGAGGAGGTGGAGGGGGAGTTTGAAGGCTCGGTGCACGTGCCCGGGCTCCCGCCGCTGCCGCCATCCTTCCTGCCGGAGACCTTGCTGGACAAAAAGAGCCCCACTTACGCATGGTTCCTGTACACGGGGAGGCGCTACATGGAAGCCAACGGCCTCATCGTCAACACGGCGGCCGAGCTCGAGCCCGGCGTCCTCGCTGCCATCGCCCAAGGCCGGTGCACCCGCGGCGTCCGCGCCCCGACCGTGTACCCCATCGGGCCAGCAATCTCCCTAATCCAGCCAGCCGAGCAGCCGCAGCCGCACGAGTGCCTGCGGTGGCTCGACTCGCAGCCTCAGAGCTCGGTGCTGTTCCTCTGCTTCGGGAGCAAAGGGATGCTGCCGCAGCCGCAGGTGCACGAGATAGCGCACGGCCTGGAGCGCAGCGGCCACCGTTTCCTGTGGGTGCTGCGCGGCCTGCCGGTGGACACCACGATGGGCGCGAGGGAGCCGACGGACGCGAACCTCGCCGAGCGGCTGCCGGAGGGCTTCCTGGACAAGACGAAAGGGAGAGGGCTGGTGTGGCCGACGAGGGCGCCGCAGAAGGAGATACTCGCGCACGCCGCCGTCGGGGGCTTCGTCACGCACTGCGGCTGGAACTCCATCCTCGAGAGCCTCTGGTTCGGCGTGCCCATGCTGCCGTGGCCGCTCGTCGCCGACCAGCACCTCAACGCGTTCGCGGTGTTCCACGGGATGGGCGCGGCTGTGCCGTTGGAGATGGACAGGAAGCGCGGGAACTACGTCCAAGCGGCGCAGCTGGAGCGGGCGGTCAGGTCCCTCATGGGCGGCGGCGACGAGGGGGTTAAGGCGAGGGAGAAGGCCATGGAGATGAAACGCGCCTGCCGCAATGCCGTGGAGCAGAGCGGTTCCTCCTACGCTTCGTTGCAGAGGCTCTCCGAGGAGCTCGTCGGAGGCGCGGTGCTCCTGCCGAAAACAGGCAGCACCTAGACAACGTCAACGCGGCGTCTCCTGTAGTCCTGTATAGTGTTTCGTATGGTGTCCACCGCTGTAACGTTTCTTATGTCCAACTACGTTGTGCTTTGGGAATAAGTTCACTTGGTAAAAACATCAGTTTGGCGCACGGTTCATGTTGCACATAACTTGTCACCCTCAATAAGTATCCCAAATTTATTTGAAGATTTTTTTAGGGGAAATTTATTTGAAGATTGGTTGGTATGAACAAAAAACTTAAGGGTCATATCCGCGTAGGGTTTTGTCCTTACTTTGGTTAATTTGAAATTGGCGATGACTGTGTTTTTAACCGATCTTAGAGCATCGACAGCCGGACTTAGCAAATTTAACCCCTCAAAAGCTCCACGGGCGCATCCGGACGGGCCATCATATTTTCTTCCGGCCATCCACATCTCTCAACTTCGGAACAGGAGGCATAAATGCTGCTATAGTGCATGAGATCAAAGTTCATTGTAATAGTTTTACTTCTTGTTTTTTCATCCATGAGCGTAGGAACCATAATTATAAGGCTCATAATCTCGCCAAGTTTGCTTGTAATCTAGAGGTAGGTAGACGTGTTTGGTTGGGCATTCCTCACGACCCAAACCGTGTACCTATGACTTTTGCTGATAATTAATAAAGTTGGCGAGTTCTCAAAAAAAAAAAACTTCGGACTCTCAAATACATGCACGTCGATCATGCAACACAATGTCGCACGTAAATAGCAATTGTTGGTATCAAGCATAGATAACGTTTACATAAAATTTATTTTAAGTGTGAAACTCAAGCATTGTCTCCTTCGGTGCCATTGTGGGTCCACATGTGCTCTACAAGATCATTGAGTAGTTGCATGTGCACCTGCTCATCTCGAAGATTCTGATGCATATGTAGAAAGTTCATCAGCAGAGCCGCATCTTGATTTTCTGGGATTTCAACTTGTTCTCCAAGTGCTTCGAAATCATGGGTTTGGGCTACACCATCACCCCCATCCTAGACAATCATATTATGCAGAATAACACAACATGTCATCAGCTGCCACAAAATTTCTGATTCTCACATCATTGCAGCGTTCCACATAATTCCTCAACGAGCCTGAAGCACACCAAATGCCCTCTCCACGTCCTTCCTAGCCGCTTCCTACATTGTTGCAAAGTGGCTCTGTTTATTGCCACACGACTCGTATATGGTCTTCACAAACGGCTGCGGAGCGCGAGACGGACAACATGGAGGAGGAAGAAGAGAGGATCTGGCTGGTCTTCGGGATGGATTTGGTGCAATTTGGGGTGGGGTCGGGCTATCTAGTCCGACGTGGCGGCGCGCCTGGGCGCCCTCGTATCCGCCCAAAATTTGGGCTGGATATAGGGGGTGCCGGTCAGCCCGGGCGTTTGAGCGCCATTTGAGGGGCCCGTCTAGGTCAACAAATCGTGACCGGGCAGTCCACCTGAGCGTATGAGTCGGGTTTGAGAGGTATGGATGTAGATGAACTTATTCTATTAACTATTTGCAGGTTATCTTTGGGGCCACATCATCTATCCTTATGAACCAAAAGTTTTCTCATAAAACTTAAAATATTTAACGGGTATGAAGACTATTATTAAGTATCATGAACCAATGTGACCATCTAGTGTAATCCACATTAGGGGCTAACGCGCGCTTCACCGTACCAGTCTTCACTTGTCGGATTAACGCTTTTATATTTAGTAGATTATTATGATCATTATTTTATCTTAATTTTACTTGTGTTGGCTTGAGTTTTGATTATGCTATGGCGGTGTTTTTTACGTTTATATATCCTGTCGGGTTGCTGTTGAAGACAATATTTGTTTCAAGAGAAGACTGGAGTTGTTTAGTGCATGTTTGTGGTGTCTTTACACGCTTCGATCGTTGTGTGAGCTGGAGGTGGTTGTTTGAGCCTCTTGCTTCCATTCCACGTTGAAATCGTGGAATTGTTGCTATAATGCTCACATGGGCTAGCCCACGAAGCTCTCGCTCACTTGGCTTGACTCCCTGCTCCTCTCGCCTGCTTAGTTTTTTTTTGCTCGCGGTGGTTGTTTTGAGCCTCTTGCTCACCTTCCACGTTGAAGTCGTGGAATTGTTGCTATAATGTTCACATGGGCTAGCCCAGCGAAGCTCTCGCTCACTTGGCTTGACTCCCTGCTCCTCTCGCTCGCTTAGCTTTTTTTCGCTCGCACCACTGCTAACTCACAAAAATGAACTATCTTTTTTATTTGAAAGTCATGATGTTCCATGATAGACATGACTCTCTAATTACATCACTAAGACGATTGTATATGATCTCGCAAGGGCGAAGCCATTAAAGTACGCATCCCCACTCAGGTTGTCGCCTACACTCGTGCCACCACCATGCTTCCCCAGTCCAGTTATCACATCGATGATTAAGGGGAGTGAACTCCCCGTGGTCACATCATTAAGTTCTAGGGTTCTCCGCTAATCTCTATTGCAATGAGCAAGGACCAAGGGAGAATAGGTCATGTCACTACCTATCCTCCACAACCACCCTACTCACCAACATAAGTCACCTCAAGTCCATAAGTGGCTAATGTTGTGTGGGCGCCCTTCACAACACCATGAGACAATCAACGCAATACATATAAAGAGAATAGTGGATCGCTTATTCAACAAAGTACTAATCATACAAGGGTTCATCCAATTCCTCAAGAACTAACACAACTACTCAAACATCATAGAGGGAGGGGGCAAGTTACAAGCCGGCGTGAAGCCTGTGGATGAGAGGGGTGATGTCTACTACACAACCTTTCTCCTTGTAGACTCGTGTTGGGCCTCGAAGCGCAGAGTTTCGTAGGACAGTAGCAAATTTTTTTGAAGTGGATGACCTAAGGTTTATCAATCCGTGGGAGGCGTAGGATGAAGGTGGTCTCTCTCAAACAACCCTGCAACCAAATACAAGAAATCTCTTGTGTCCCAAACACACCCAATACAATGGTAAATTGTATAGGTGCACTAGTTCGGTGAAGAGATGGTGATATAAGTGTAGTATGGATGATAGAAATCTATTTTTATAATCTGAATAAATAAAACAGCAAGATAACTAGTAACAAAAGTGAGCAAAAAGGGTATTGCAATGCTTGAAAACAAGCTCTAGGGTTCATACTTTCACTAGTGCAAAATCTCTCAACAACGAAAACATAATTGGACATATAAAATCCTCAACATGCAACAAAGAATCACTTTAAAGTTTCTATCGGAGAACGTAGGACAAAAACATGCATCAACCCCTATGCATAGATTACCCCAATGTCACCTCAAGAATCCGCGAATTGAGTGCCAAAAAATACATCAAGTGAATCAATATAATACCCCATTGTCACCACGGGTATCCACATGCAAGACATACATCAAGTGTTCTTAAATACAATATTCAATCAACATAACAAAACCTCAAAGAGCAAGACTCAATTCATCACAAGAAGGTAGAGAGGGAAGAACACCATAAAATCCAAATATAATAACAAAGCTCGTCGTACATCATGATCGTGTCAAATCAAGAATACGAGAGAGAGAGAGAGAGAGAGAGAGAGAGAGAGAGAGAGAGAGGGAGAGAGAGAGAGGGAGAGAGAGAGGGAGGAGGGAGAGAGAGAGAGAGTTCAAACACATAGCTACTAGTACATACCCTCAGCCCCGAGGGTGAACTACTCTCTCCTCATCATGGTGGCCGCCGTGATGATGAAGATGACCTCCGGTGATGATTTGCCGCTCCGGCAGGGTGCCGGAACGGGGTCCCGATTGGTTTTTCTTGGATACAGAGGCTTGCGGCGGCGGAACTTCTCATCTAGGATTATTTTCTGGGGTTTTGGTATTTATAGGAATTTTTAGCGTTGGTCTCACGTCAAGGGGGTTCCCGATGGGCCCACAAGCTCGGAGCTAGCGCCTTGGGGGGTAGGGCGCGCCTAGCGAGCTTGTGGCCTCCTCCTCCACTTCTGGACCAGCTCCGGTGCTTTGGGAGTCTCTTTTGGTCCATAAAACTCACCGTAAATTTTCAGCCCATTCGGAGAACTTTTATTTATGCAAAAAAATGATGCCGGGTAGTTCTCCTGAAAACAGCGTCAGCCCGGGTTAGTTCTAATCAAATCATACCAAAATCATATAAAATTGTTGTAAACATGGCATGAATACTTCATAAATTATAGATACGTTGGATACGTACCAGCATCCCCAAGCTTAATTACTACTCGTCCTCGAGTAGGTAAATGATAAAAGAAATAATTTATGAAGTGTGAATGCTAGTATAGTGCATAAATTTGATCAATGATAGTTCCAAACACTTTTTCTAGCATCATTATATATTATAAATAGTAGCTCATCTCATGAAACTTCTCATGATCAAGTAACAAGCTATTCATATGATAAAGCATAGACCATAAACTTTCTTGAAAACTAACAAACTATGTTCTCAGTCATCAAATAATGGCATTTCATCTTATTTGCAGGAAGGGTCTATGTAAGAGCTTTGATTTAGCAAATTCCACATACTCAACTATCATGTAGTTTTCCTTTATTGCTAACACTCAAAGCATATTTTTAGAACAAATAGCATCCATCAAACACAGAGAAAGATAGGGGCTTAATGTTTCTCCTCCCAACTTATTTATCATATAGATAATTTTCAACAATTATAATTCATGATCAAATATATTTGAATGGCCATATATGTTTGGATCTTTCCCCACCGCATGATACTTGCCAACTAGAAAATAATTGAGATTGAAATAAGAAGGAATACTATTAACTCTTGCATAAAGTAAATACATAAAGTAAAAGATTGGCCCTTCGCAGAGGGAAGCAGGGATTTGCCGAGGTGCCAGAGCTCGAAGTTTGTAAAATAGATATGAATATAATTTTGGGAGGTATGCTTTCATTGTCAATGTAGCGACCGAGAGTTTCCAACATCTTCCATGCTAGACACATTATAGGCGGTTCCCAAACAGAAATGTAAAGTTTTACTCCCCCTCCACCAACAAACACAAGCCATGGCTAGCCGAATCCTCGGGTGCCCTCCATACCAACAACAATCCGGGGGAGTTTTGTTTTATTATTATATTTTGATTTTGATCATAGGACTGGGCATCCCTCGGCCACTTTCTCATGAATCACAGGCGAATAAACACTCATCATGAGAATAACCCACTTAGCATGGAAGGTGCTGACAGCCCCCTATCGCTTTATGGGCGATCTGGGCATACAAAACAGATTATTATTTGAAGATTTAGAGTTTAGCACATGCAAATTTACTTGGAACGGTAGGTAAATACTGCATATAGGTAGACATGGTGGACACTCATGGAAGAAACTTGGTTCAAGGATTTTGGATGCACAAGCAGTATTCCCGCTTAGTATAGAAATTTGGCTAGCAAAAGATTCTAAACAACAAGCACCACATGTTGGAGGATCCATAACAATATAACTTCTATACAAATATACCCAAACATAACTCATTACGTTGTCTTCCTTGCCCAACTTCAACTAATTTGATCAAGTTTGAAAATAATTAATGGGGCTCACAATCATAGAAGATGTCCAAGATAGTATATTTATATGAGAAATCTCTCTTCCCTCAATATTCTTTCATGAATTGTTCAAGTGACCAATGTTGTGTTTGCTAACTTACAATAAATTTTACCACCTATACTTCTTATATGTTAAGCCATTAGTCACCATGGGATAATCATATGAAACATATATAATTTCAGATTTATGATATTCAATTCACTCAACCATTTACTCATAGGATATAAGTGAAGCACGAGAGTAAATGACAAACTACTCCAAAAAGATATAAGTGAAGATCAATGGGTATTCAAATAATTAAGTAGCTATGTGAAGGCTCTCTCTCATCTAATAATTTTAGATCTTAAGTATTTTATTCAAACAACAAGAAAAACAAAAGAAAATGGCATTCCAAGGATAGTGCATATCATCTGAAGAAGCAAAACCTTAGGCTCAACCGATACTAAACGATAAATCTTGATGAAGAAAGGTGGGATGCCTACCGGGGCATCCCTGATGATGTTTGCTAGGACTACATCGGTATTTCCCCCAAGAGGAGAGGATGATGTAGCACAGCGACAGTAGGTATTTCCGTCAGTTATGAAACCAAGGTATCGAATCAGTAGGAGAACCAAGCAACAAAATGTAAACAGCCCCTGCACACAAATAACAGCCACTCGCAACCCGACGTGTTAAAGGGCTTGTCAATCCCTTTTGGGTAACGGTGCTAGAAATTGGCGAAGAGACGGGAGAAAATTGTAAAAGATTGAAATAATAGATCGCAAATAAAATAAAATGCAGCAAAGTATTTTTGTGTTTTTGGTTTAATAGATCTGAATAAAAACGCAAATGAAAAATAGACAGCAAGACAAATATATGAGAAAGAAGACCCAGGGGCCGTAGGTTTCACTAGTGGCTTCTCTCGAGAAAAATAGCAAACGGTGGGTAAACAAATTACTGTTGGGCAATTAATAGAACTTCAAATAATTATGACGATATCCATGCAATGATCATTACATAGGCATCAAGTCCAAGATTAGTAGACCGACTCCTGCCTGCATCTACTACTATTACTCCACACATAGACCGCTATCCAGCATGCATCTAGTGTATTAAGTTCATGGAAAAACGGAGTAATTCAATAAGAACAATGACATGATGTAGACAAGATCCATTTATCTATTGTGGCAGATATTAGATCTCGTCTTTTTATCCTTTGTAGCAACAATACATACGTGTCGGTTCCCTTTCTGTCACTGGGATCAAGCACCGTAAGATCGAACCCACTACCAGGCACCTCTTATTGCAAGATAAATAGATCAAGTTGGCCACACAAAACCCAAATATCGGAGAAGAAATACGAGGCTATAAGAGATCATACATATAAGAGATCAAAGAAGCTCAAATAACTTTCATGGATATAAAAATATATGACTGATCATAAACTCGAAGTTCATCAGATCCCAACAAACACACCGCAAAAGGACTTACATCATATGGATCTCCAAGAGACCATTGTATTGAGAATAAAGAGAGAGAGAGAGGAAGCCATCTAGCTACTAACTACAGACCCGTAGGTCTACAAAGAACTACTCACGCATCATTGGAGAGGCACCAATGGAAGTGGTGAACCCCTCCGTGACAGTGTCTAGATTAGAACTGGTGGTTCTGGACTCTATGGCGGCAGGATTAATATTTTGTCGACTCCTGTAGGGTTTCTGGAATATTGGGGTATTATAGAGCAAAGAGGCGGTGCGGGACGCCACCGAGGTGGGCACAACCCACCAGGGCGCGCCTGGGCCTCCTGGCGCGCACTTGTGTCTTGTGATCACCTCGGGCATCCTCGTTGGTACTTCTTTGGCCCACTGGATGTCTTCTGGTCCAAAAAATCCACAAAAAGTTTCACTGCGTTTGGACTCCGTTTGGTATTGATTTCCTGCGATGTAAAAAACATGCAGAAAACAGCAACTGGCACTTGGCACTATGTCAATAGGCTAGTACCAAAAATGATATAAAATGACTATAAAATGATTATAAAACATCCAAGATTGATAATAAAACAGCATGGAACAATCAAAAATTATATATACGTTGGAGACGTATCGGCATCCCCAAGCTTAACTCCTGCTCGTCCTTGAGTAGGTAAGTGATAAAAACAGAATTTTTGATGTGGAGTGTTGTTCATCAAGTCATATCATATTCTTTTCTTTATAGCATGGACATTTGGACTTTTATGTGATTCAAAGCAATAGTCTAGTTTTGAGTTAATAATTTAGATACTCAAGCATATCAACAAGCAACCATGTCTTTCAAAATATCAACGCTAAAATAAGTTATCCCTAGCCCATCATGCTCAAACATTGATCCATTCATGAAACACACTCACATATTAGCTACACCCAATACTTACTCATGATCATATATATTGCCTCCTAGTTGGTGCTTTTGTAAGAGAAGATGGAGACTCAAAATAAAAATTGCATAAAGTAAAAGAAAGGGCCCTTCGCAGAGGGAAGTAGGGATTTGTAGAGGTGCCAGAGCTCAAAGCAAAAATTAGAGATAAAAACATTTTGGGAGGTGTATCCATCCCACCAACAAAAACGACGTAGAGTTCCGAACACTTTCCATGCTAGATATGCCATAGGCGGTTCCCAAACAGAAATTAAAGTTTATTCCTTTTTCCACCATACTTTCACTTTCCATGGCCAACCGTATCCACGGGTGCCTTCCATACCAACACATTCCAAGGAATTTATTATTTGACAACATAAAGTATATTCATTTTTGCATTTCGGGACTGGGCATTCCTAAAACCTTTGCCTTACTCTCGTGCAATGACAAGTGAATAAACACTCATCGTGAGAATAACACATCAAGCATGGAAAATATTAGCCACTCGTTACCATTCCGCGAGCAAAACAAACACACAAAATAGAAGTTTATTTTGAAAATTAGAGATGGCACATGCAAATTTGCTTAGAACGGCAAAAGAATACCGCATATAGGTAGATATAGTGGACTCATGTGGCAACATTGGTTTAAAGGATTTTGGATGCACAAGTAGAGGTCATACTTGGTGCAAAATGAAGGCTAGCAAAAAGATTGAGAAGCGACCAACCAAGAAACGAATAATTTCATAAAGCAAGCATTAAGCATAATTAACACCGAATAATGCACCACAAGTAGGATATAATTTTCATTGCATGATTATTGACTTTCGTGCATGCATAGGGAATCACAAATCTTAACACCAATATTCTTACTTAAGCATAATTACTCATCAACATAACTCACATATCATATCATCATATCTCAAAACTATTACTAAGAATCAAGTTTATTTTGTCCAGTGATCTTTATGGTTTTTTTACTTTATCCTTCTTGGATATCTATCACTTTGGGACTAACTTTTATGTGTTACTTTTCATAAGCTCAAACAAATATAAGTGAAGATCATGAGCATAACAAATTTTCTTTCTCTCAAAACAATTTAAGTGAAGCAAGAGAGAATTTATTCAGAATTTTACTAACTATCAAATAAATCTAAGTGAAGCAAGAGAGCATTTCTTCAAAAATACTAAGCACACCGTGCTCAGAAAGATATATGTGAAGCACTAGAGCAAGTCCTAGCTCATAATAGATTTAAGTGAAGCATAGAGAGCAATTCTAACAAGTCATGACATAATTTTGGCTCTCTCAAATAGGTGTGTCCATAAAGGGATAAAGAATAAAAATACAAAATAACACAAGCAAAGACACATATCATACAAGACGCTCCAAGCAAAACACATACCATGTGACGAATAAAAATATAGCCTCGAGTAAAATAGCGATGGTCGTTAGAAGAAAGAGGGGATGCCACTCGGAGGCATCCCCAAGCTTAGTTGGTTGGTCATTCTTGGATAATAGCTTGGGATGCCGGGGCATCCCCCAGCTTAGGCTCTTCTATCCTTCTTTCATCCATCGTAAGATAACCCAAAACTTGAAAACTTCAATCACACTAAACTCAACCAAACCTTCGTGAGATCCGTTAGTAAAAGAAAGCAAACCACTACTATAAGTGTTGTGTCAAACCAATTCATATTTTGTTTTTGTATTATATCTACTGTATTCCAACTTTTCTATGGAAAAACTCATCAAAGAAAACCATACAGCCATCAAAATAAGCACACAACACAAAGAAAACAGAATCTGTCAAAACAGAACAGTCTGTAGTAATCTGGAACTTTAGAATACTTATGTAACTTCCAAAATTCTGAAAAATTAGGAAGGCCGGGGTAATTTGTATATTAATCTTCTTAGAAAAGAATCAGGGAAAAATATCTTTTCTGTGATTTATGAAAATTATTTTTGTTAGCACAAAGTTTCTGTCTTTTTCAGCAAGTCAAACATCTATCACCCAAGAAGATCCTAAAGGTTTTACTTGGAACAAACACTAATTAAAACACAAAAAACACAATCATACCAGTAGCATAATTGTGCAAGCGCACAAGAACAGAAAGTAAAAAGAAAAAATAAATTTTATTCATTCGGTTGCCTCCCAACATGCGCTATAGTTTTATGCCCTTAGCTAGGTGTAAGGCAAGGATCTAAGTTTTGTCATCTTTGGTTCGAGATCCATAAGATGCCCTCATGATTGATTCATAAGGTGGCCTGATTTTTTTCTAGGAAAGTGTTCCATACACTTCCCCAAAGGAAATTGGAACTTGGTATTTCCTTCTTTCATATCAATCACGACACCAATAGTGTGTAAAAACGGTCTACCAAGAATAATTGGACAAGAGGGATTGCAATAAATATCAAGAACAATAAAATCTATGGGCACATAGTTTCTATTTGCAAGAATAAGAATGTCATTAATTCTTCCCATAGGTTTTTTAATAGTAGAATCCGCCAAGTGCAAATTCAAGGAACATTCTTCAAGATTGGTAAGACCAAGCACATCACATAAAGATTTCGGAATTGTACAAAGACTAGCACCCAAGTCACACAAATCAAAACACTCATAAATTTTAATCTTGACTTTGATAGTAGGTTCCAACTCATCATGCAATTTTCTAGGAATTGAAACTTCTAATTCCAATTTTTCTTCCAAAGCTTTCATCATAGCATCAACGATATGTTTAGTAAAAGCTTTGTTTTGTTCATAAGCATGGGGTGAATTCAACATGGATTGCAACAAAGAAATACAATAAATCAAAGAGCAACTATCATAATTAAAGTCTTTGTAAATAGTGGGTGCATCACTAGTTAAAGTTTTGACCTCTCCAAACCCACTTTCATCAATTTTCTCAACAAGATTTTCACCCTCCGAAACATTGGGACGCCTTCTACCTAAAGTCGACTCTTCTCCAGTCCCCTTTTCATCAATCTTATCTTTTCTAAACAAGGAATCAATAGAAGAAACACCAATTATTTTAAGATCTTCATCATTTTTGCAAGAATAATCACTAGAAAAAGCTTTCTCTAAAAATTATCTTTTAGCTCTAAGCATAGCAGTTCTTTTCTTTCTTTCATCCAAAGAAACATAAAGAGCATTAAATTCTATCAGCACTTCTAGACAAATCATCAATCTTATTCAACTTTTCTTCTATGGAAGTGTTGAAAACTTTTTGCGTGTTGATAAATTATTTCATATTATTCTCATGATCAAAGGTATTCCTATTATTATTTTAAGATTGATTTTCATAGGAATTACCATAATTGTTAGAGGAATTACTAGGAAAAGGCCTAGGATTAAAATTTCCTCTATAAGCATTGTTGTTGAAATTATTGCGAGACATAAAATTCACATCGATGGCATCACTATTTTTCTCAATCAAAGTAGACAAAGGCATATCATTAAAATCAATAGGAGCACTTTTACTAACAACCAATTTCATAACAGCATCAACTTTATCACTCAAAGAAGAAATTTCTTCAACCGAATTTACTTTTTTACTAGTAGGCGCCTTTTCCGTATGCCATTGTGAATAATTTGCCATGATATTATCAAGCAATTTGGTGGCTTCACCCAAAGTAATTTCCATAAAAGTACCACCCGCGGCGGAATCTAAAAGATTAGGAGAAACAAAATTGAACCCCGCGTAAAAAATTTGTATGATCATCCAAAGATTTAACCCATGAGTTGGGCAATTCCTTAGCATCATTTTCATCCTTTCCCAAGATTGTGCAACGGGCTCATGTTCAAGTTGCTTGAAATTCATGGTCTGGGTTCTCATGGAAATAATTTTTGCGGGCGGAAAATACTTAGTGATAAAAGCATCTTTGCACTTATTCCAAGAATCGGTACTATTACGAGGCAAAGAAGAGAACCAAATTTTTGCAGAATCACGCAAAGAAAACGGAAATAATTTCATCTTGACCACATCATTGTCCACATCTTTTTTCTTTTGCATATCGCATAATTCCACAAAGGTATTAAGATGGGATGCGACATCCTCATTAGGAGTATCAAAAAATTGATCTTTCATAACAAGATTCAGCAAAGCAGTATTAATATCACAAATTTCCGCACTAGTGGTGGGAGGAGCAAGAGGAGTGCCAATAAAATAATGGTTGTTGGTATTTGAGAAATCACATAACTTGGTGTTCTCTTGAGTCATGAAGTCCACACAACAAGATTGCACTCAAAAACAGATCCGGCAAGAAAAGGCCGAACGGAAAAAGAGGGGCGAATAAAACAGTAAATTTTTGTGAAGTGGGGGAGAGGAAAACGAGAGGAAAATGACAAATAATGTAAATTGCGAGGATATGAGACCTGGTTATGTTGAAGATGCTCCCCGGCAACGGCGCCAGAAATTCCCTTGATGATGTCTGCTAGGACTACGTCGGTAGCACATCGACGGTTGGTATTTCCCTCAGTTATGAAACCAAGGTATCGAACCAGTACGAGAACCACGCAACAAAATGTAAATAGCCCCTGCACACATATAACAGCCACTCGCAACCCGACGTGTTATAGGGGTTGTCAATCCCTTTCGGGTAACGGCGCCAGAAATTGGCGAAGAGACAGGCGAAAATTGTAAGTGATTAAAATAATAGATCACAAATAAAATAAAATTCAGCAAAGTATTTTTTGTGTTTTTGGTTTAATAGATCTGAATAAAAACGCAAAGGAAAAATAGATCGCAAGGCAAATATATGAGAAAGAAGACACGGGGCCCGTAGGTTTCACTAGTGGCTTCTCTTGAGAAAAATAGAAAATGGTAGGTAAACAAATACTGTTGGGCAAATGATAGAACTTCAAATAATTATGACGATATCCAGGCAATGATCATTACATAGGCATCACGTCCAAGATTAGTAGACCGACTCCTGCCTACATCTACTACTATTACTCCACACATCGACCGCTATCCAGCATGCATATAGTGTATTAAGTTCATGGAAAAACGGAGTAATGCAATAATAACTAAGACATGATGTAGACAAGATCCATTTATCTACTGCGGCAGATATTAGATCTCGTCTTTTTATCCTTAGTAGCAACGATACATACGTGTCGGTTCCCTTTCTGTCACTGGGATCAAGCACCATAAGATCGAACCCACTACCGAGCACCTCTTCCCATTGCAAGATAAATAGATCAAGTATCCAAATAAAACCCAAATATTGGAGAAGAAATACGAGGCTATAAGAGATCACACATATAAGTGATCAAAGAAACTCAAATAACTTTCATGGATATAAAAATATATGACTGATCATAAACTCGAGTTCATCGTATCCCAACAAACAGACCGCAAAAGGACTTACATCATATGGATCTCCAAGGGACCATTGTATTAAGAATCAAAAGAGAGAGAGGAAACCATCTAGCTACTAACTACGAACCCGTAGGTCTACAAAGAACTACTCACGCATCATCGGAGAGGCACCAATGGAAGTGGTGAACCCCCCATGACGGTGTCTAGATTGGATCTGGTGGTTCTGGACTCTGTGGCGACTGGATGAATATTTCGTCGACTCCCCTAGGGTTTCTGGAATATTGGGGTATCTATTTATATATAAAAAGTATTTGACAGACTCACCAGAAAAAAGAGAAATAGATTAGAAAATCCCACAATAATTAGAAACATCTAACCATTAATTAGGTGGGCCTTTTTTAACCGACGAATTATGACCATCAGATATTCATAAAAACAAGGGTGGACCCATGACCAGAACGAATCCTATATACAATCTATGCAAAACCATCGATCGACAAAAAAAAGGGAATAAAGCTTCACGTGTAAAAGGGTGGACCCATGACCAGAACGAATCCTATATGCATTCCGGAATTTCTAGGCAAAACCATCGATCGCCAAAAAAAGATATAAATCTTCACGTGCATGTTTCTAACAAACAACAGGTATCCACCCATGACGAGAATGAATCCTATATACGATCTGGACAAAACCACTGATCTCCAAAAAAAACGTTCCTATCAAACAACCAATATCTTCGATCTTTCCTATCCACGTGCAGTCGCCGCCGCCGCTGCCATGCATGCCTGGTGGTAAACCTCCCCGTGATTCCTCGCGTCCTAGCCTGCATGGCCGAAGATTGCGTTCTTCAATGGTGGACAAGGAAGCAAGGCAGATTTTGATTCAACACGTCCAAGCAACTATCTCCTGCATGAGACAAAAAACACGGAGGTCAGCACCGTGTGTTCTATCTTTTGTGAATTAAGATCGATGCCATATATTCTTGCAATTTACTAGGTTCTCCTGACTGGATGACCGAGAAGTGTCATTCAAAAGATCCAATCGACAAGATTGCCATTAATTTGATCGGATGCAGACATGAGGAGTGAATAAAACCGTGGCCGCTTATAGGTCAACAGATTGAACACATACGAGTTTTGATCTATTTCTAGATGCATTCGCCTATATCCATCCGTCAACTACAAGAGGACAGGTTCATCTCGCTCCATAGTTGCCTCTCTCTGAAAAGGTGCATGCAGGTATTAAGCGGACACGCTGTTGTCGTCCAATGAACAGGCGCTTGGTCCGCGAGAAAAATCACATCTCTAAGCTAGCGTCTAATGCATAGCTGGGTAGCGATGTACTCTGGTGTTAACTTTGGGAGACAATGGCCGCCCATGCGCAGGTACTGAGGTACCGGTTGACGATGAGCTTCTAGCTGCTTCAACATGCATCCAGAGGACAGCACTACTACGTGCGAGTAGTTAATTTTCTTCATCATCCACCGAAGGTAGATCTTTGAGCCAGTAGAAAAGACAGTTAGTACTCTGACATCAGTACGCATCTAGGTGCATTGGTATTTAGTGGGCTGAGGTGGTCAGTTTTTTCTAATATTCTATATTATTTCAATAGGAAAAGTGGTCGTGATGGCATGTGTAAATAAACAACTTTTGTTAATAATAGTTTACGGTAATGGTATACGTACTCATCTAATTTTGTATGTTCCGAGTACTTAATATAGATCATAACTGCATTGCAAAATTAGGTAACGGATTATGTATAGCAAATATTGAACAGTCCAGCGGTTCCTTATATAAATTTTTAAATTTGCAGAATAGGCGGAAATGCCAAACGGAGACCGAGCTCCATGGAGGCCTTTATTTAAAAACTTCAAAATTCAAACTTTTCAGTTTCAAAAAATTCTGAAAATAAATACACATGAACCTAGACACATAATGTACATGTGTGCAAATTTTCAGCTCGAAATTCATTAAAATGTGAGCTACTTAAAAAAGACGAATCTGAGGCTTTTTAGCATATGTACTGTTCATCTTCAAAGTCCATGATTTTGTTTTTTTGTGCAGCTCGCAATTCAAGGTATTTCATTGAAATTTTTTACACATACACTTCACATCCTTGCATACATGTATAGTTTTTTCAGAATTTTTTGAAATTGAAAATTTTGAATTTTGAAATTTTGAAAATAAAGGGCTCCATGGAGCTCGGTCTCCAAAATGCCTACTCCAGAATAGGTTGATTCTTTTTGTTTTGCTATGGTAGGTTTCTTAGTTGGCATGCCAACATTTAAGAAATCTATAAGATGGCACTATGCGTACCAACCATATAGACAATCGATTACCATCTGTGTTCTGCATGTTCTTTTAGCATTGCTCCTTGGTCCTTGAAAGAATGTGCTTCCACAAATTACAGAGTGAGAATTATAGGAAAAATGACAAGGATGTTATCCTTTGTACCATGAGTTGATAGATAAATATGCGCACAAGATGACAGCCATGATACATCTTATGCATGATGAAATGATGGCAGGAGGTGGTTCAATTATGAAATCACAACTTTCCCCTTAGTTATATGACCACCCGTTTGCAATTCCATGCCATGTGAAGTAGTGGTTACTGAATGATCATCACATGTTGTATGTACTGCTTTTGTTTTAGAGGAACGCATGCTTTGAATCCGTTCCCGTAGCTAATTCTCCGATACACTCAGACCTCAAGATGTTACACCAATTAGATATTTTCCAACGTACGAAGATTTCTTATCTTCCACCAAATTGCACTATTTAATTTCCTTTTTTATTCACATTTAAATCATGTCGATTTTTTGCTGGAACTCCATACTCCCCATCGTTTATTTAAAATATATTTGTGCAGCTCCAGTTGATGTAAAATTGCAGTGTTTGATGGGAGGTACGTATCTACTTTGCTCGCTCCTATACAACAGAATTAATTTATTTTAGGTTTCTTCTATGGTGTTGGAACTGTAGTTACAATTCTCTAACAATTTTTTATTTCATAAATTATGCAGATATATGACGTTAGTAGTATTTTCGTGTCCTTCCACCATACTAAAACCTACCGTAAAATATTAGTTAGTACTCATCGGCTATCTTAAAAAAATGTATTGCGTTTATTACAAATACAGGTCTCAATTTCCAATATTTCCGTAGTAACTAAGAAATCCATTTTGGTTTTGTAGCATCACATAATTAGCTATTTTATATATTCCTTGTATATTATTGCTTTGTTTTGGATCATGGCATAACATGTTGCCTCGGGTTGATTTTGCACGTAAGAATCTTTTTCAGATCTAATTGGCTTGAAATTATATGTAAATAGGAGAGGGAGGGAATATTGGTTCATCCAGTATGCATGGCTTCATGTGGAGTCAGGTCCTACATTGGCTTCGATTGATGAGATTTCCTTTTATGAGAGGACTTCGTTAAAGAGTCCGAGGGAGTAGTCAAAGATGTACATCTTATAATTCATTTTCCAATATTAGAAATTAAATTTTACTGTATTTTTCAATTAGTTTGCCTTCTATAGAGAGGAAAAACTATTTCCTTTGAAAGACATGATATAATTATTATACATACATATGTAATAAAATAATTTAAATAAAATAGTAAAAAATTAAGTGGCATATTGTATATAATTACATGTGTGAGAAAATCGAACATACCTATGACAAAACTATGTTTGTGAAAGGTTCCTATTAATTGAATGTGATTACATTTGGTTCAAGTTTTCTTTACACAAAAAAAATAATGTATTCTAACGACATAACTTTATAAAATTCTAGCCCGCACATCGGGCGGGCCACTTTGCTAGTTTATAGAGAAAAGAGGCGGTGCGGGAGGCCACCGAGGTGGGCACAACCCACCAGGGCGCGCCTGGGACTCTGGGTGCGCCCTGGTGTCTTGTGCTCACCTCGGGCCCCCCTCCTCGGTACTTCTTTGGCCCACTGGATGTCTCTTGGTCCAAAAAAATCCACAAAAAGTTTCGCTGCATTTGGACTCCGTTTGGTATTGATTTCCTGCGATGTAAAAAACATGCAGAAAACAACAACTGGCACTTGGCACTATGTCAATAGGTTAGTACCAAAAATGATATATAATGACTATAAAATGATTATAAAACATCCAAGATTGATAATCAAACAGCATGGAATAATCAAAAAAATTATAGATAACGTTGGAGACATATCAATGCCCAAGCTTAGATGCTTGAGACTTTTTGCAATATTGACTTGGGATGCCTTGGGCATCCCCAAGCTTGAGCTTTTGTGTTTCCTTAATTTCTCATATATCATGGTTTCACTAATTCTTAAAAACTTCATCCACATAAAACTCAACAAGAACTCGTGAGATAAGTTAGTATAAATCAATGCAAAACCTTATCATTCTCTACTCTAGCAAATCACTAAAATTATAATTTAACATTGCATACTAAATGCCTCTGCAAATTTAATACTCCTATCCTCAAATAGAATATTAAAAAAGAAGAATGTTTTTATGTGTTGTCCATGCCATATATATGGGAATACGAAGTCTTACTCTGACCGGAAAATCCATCATAGCCACCTGCTTTATAAGGGTTTCATGCCACACTATAATGTTTGGACCAAGCACAGAGAAAGAGGAGTTATGATGGAAGACAACGAAGAAGAAGAGGATGAAGACAACTATGTGCCCCCTGAATACGGTGATGCTACAACGGGGGAAGATGAAGATTAAGAGGAACCAGACGATGTGCCCGATGATGATCTTTGCCGGGTCATTGTTGATGCAAAGTGACAGTGCGAAAGTGAAAACGAGAAACTGAAGTTTGATTGCATGTTAGAGGATCACAAAAAGGGCTGTACCCCAATTGCGAAGATGGCAACACAAAACTCGGTACCACACTGGAATTGGTACAGTGGAAGCCAGAGAATGGTGTAGCTGACAAAGGATTTGAGAAGCTACTGAAAACATTAAAGAAGAAGCTTCCAAAGGATAATGAATTGCCCGACACTATGTATGCAGCAAAGAAGGTTGTATGCCCTCTAGGATTGGAGGTGCAGAAGATACATCTTGTGGCACCCCGGCTCAGAGCGACCGGTTTACCCTGCATTGCTAGCCCAGAGACCTTGTCTTCTAGCAACACGCAACAAATTGGTATAGAAAAACTACCGCTTTATTCATACTAGCGGAGCATAGTTCATATTACAATATTTAGCGAGGCCAAGCGGCACACACGGTGCGGCTGAACAATATGTACATTATTTAGTAAGCATAAAGGGGCATCGATCATGACAACTACGCGGCAGCGGAGCAACGTCGTAGCGGGACTCCATAGCACAGGGACACCAATGTGGACATGATCTAGACTCGGACAGCTCTCCTTTCCAACAAGACTTTCCTGAAATCTGGCATGACATGCCAGGTCAGTACATTGAATGTACTTGGAATCTCACAACAAACATAAACATAATGACAAATAATATCATGATACTTAACCAATTAATAACAATGCAACAATATATCCAACATGCTGTGAATATGCTCAAGTGGTACTCGTCCCATGGACTGGCTTACCGAACGTGATCACTTCCAGACCACAAACATGAAGAACTCAACGACAATCTCGTGATTCTTACGGCGATCACAACCCTGACCAACACTTGGTCTCAAACCGTGATCCTTACGGCGATCACGACCCGACCACACCTGGTCCAACTCAACACGATGGCCTCACTGCCATTACCTTAGTGCAAAGCTCAGTGTGCAAATTTATTAAGTGTTGACCCATGGTGTACCCTACTTTTGAGTGTGTCCGTAACCGTGGACTCGGCTATCGATAGATTAATACACTCTCCAGAGGTAGCGCACTGGACCCACACTATGGAACCCATGGCCTTGCACTCCCATTCGGGTGGACCAACGGCATTCCGACGAAACCACTTCATTGTCATGACACTCTCCCGGCCACTCCGACTCAATCCCCATCGGGCTAGTCCTGGGTGGCCCCGTGTCTACCTCAAGACACCTCAAACCACCGTCGTGGCAACGATCCACTCTGGGACCCAAACACTTAACTCATCAACGGGCACACAAGGTTATGTCTGCTTACCGGGCCAGGGTACAACACACCCATAACCTTCCCTAGATGGAGGCACCGACCAGAGGCACGACAATGAAATGCATTAAGGTAGTCCCATACCGGCAAATGTGGTTGCACTGGGAAAAAATCGTTTCAGCGGCACCACGACCCGGTCAACAACATATTCAAGTTGAGTTATTTATCAGGTTCAACTTAAAGTGAAAGTAACCGGTGTCATAATGCCATGCTATGCATCACTAACATATGCATCACATAACCAAGAAAATAAGTAAATCAACTCCGCTCCCACAGAGCCATCATCAACTCAAGATACTTCTCTGGCTAAGATCAAACCTCACTTAAACCAGAACCATTTCTAGCAATCTCATCATTTTTCATCATGCAAGAATAATAATTAAACTAATATTAACCTCCATGACCATATCATTTTATTATTACTCATATCCAAGTTCTTGTTAGCTTATCAGCAAGATTCATTTCAAACTTTCTGTAAATCAAGCATATTTAACATGACAAGCATCTAGCAGAATATAATTACCATAATAATTATTTAAATATATGAATAATTATAAGTTCAAGTAGGAAAATCACAAATATTGAAGTGGCACTATGAAAATGTTGTTGTGGCTTGCCTTAGTGCTGATGAGGTTCACAAATCTCCTGGTGATCCTCAAGACAAGCTTGCTCTTCTGAAAATATATAAAACCACAAAAAGAAAACATCAAGAAACCTTCTAAAAATTACCAGAAAATCTAGACAGCAAGGCAAAATTCCATCTTTTGGGTGCTGTTAGATTTTTGGACAAGGAACAAAATGCAAAAAGAATCAATGCATTTAGACTTATAGATAAAAAGTTATGGTTGTTTGAAGTTTCCTGGATTTAAATGAATTTGAAATAAAAATAAACAGACTGGGGGGGCTGACTTCGAAGGCGTAAAAGCCCAGGGCGCCACCACTCGTACTGCTTCACGCACGTACTGAGTGGCTGACTAGCGGGCCTCGCTAGTTAGGCCAGAAGGAGGGGGAGAGGGAAACAGAGGCAGGTGGAGCTTCGCCGGAGCACACGCCGGCGACGAGGGTTCTTGGGGTCAAACGAGAGGGGGGATCGAAGGAGAAGAAGATGCGCACCTGCTCATGCCCGTAACGTGGCTAGAGGTGACCGGACGGCGTCGGAAACGGCCCCTCCAGTGGAGGCAGAGGGCAGAGGTCACCGGAGACAAAGACGACGGCGGCTTGGGGCGGCTCCAGGGGCTCCAACGACGCAGAACGGCTTCACCGAAGAGTGGCGGAGGCCCTGGCAGGGTCGCCCTGGCCCAGGAGGGGTCAGAGCTGCGGGGACGATCCGGAGGGGATCGCCGGCGAGCTCGGGCTTCGGGACGGCAGCCCGCGGCCTGCCCGGCCGGGCTGCAGCTTCTACTAGTTTGTGGAGGGTGTGGGAGTAGCTGAGGGTGCTCAAAGAGGGCTGGGGTGGCGACATTTAGGGGCGGGCGGCGAGAGGGGTTCGGGCTCCGCCGGAGGACACCTATCCACGGTGCCCGGCGACAAACAGCGCCAGTGAGAGAGGGGGAAGACGACGGAGGTCATGCGGGAACTATTGGCGGGCGCGGACTAGCACAGGGGCGAGGGAGAAGACGACGAGTACAGTGCACCACGCACTGTGTCGTTGGCCGGACCGTGCCCGTGCCCGCTGCGGCGAGCTCCGACATCGGTGAGTGCCAGGGGGAGTTAAGGGGGTGGAGACGGGGATGGTGGCGAGGCTTGGCATGCTCGGGCAGGCTGGGCAGCGAGCACGCGCTCAATAGAGCGCTAGGCGGCATGCTGAGTGCATGTTTTGCATACCAGCACGCCCAGACGAACACAGTCACCATGTGAACCATGACATCAGGTCACCCTAAGCGCTAACTTGATGTCTGGTGTGTAGTCTTTGGTAGTTTGAAGTGTTACCACGGTTGGGCTTGGATCCATGTGCAGTAGAAATGGATTTGTACTGCTAGCAAGTTTCTGGACAGTAACTTTGGAGATTTACTGTGGTCAAGCCACTGGGAGTTAAGGGCTAAGCTTGGGAGGCTTGCTACTTACTAAGGTAAATAGGCACAAGAAAAACCAGCTACAATGAAGCTAGTAAAATGGTAGTTGATGTAGAAACTACCATTTCTGTCCAGAAATGATTTTATTTTCTGTAGCCAAAATATTCCAAGGAGTGATGAAATATTTTTGCTCAGAAAGGTGCCCTAGGGTTCAAAGAATAACTGGGATTTTTCTCAGGATTTTTGGGGCAAGAAAAATTAGGGTTGCTTTGGAGCACAAAGGGCTAGCTAGGGTTTTGGATGGCAAAATGAATATTTTTCAATGAAAAATATTCCAAGCAATATTTTGAGTTGATCCAGAGGTGAAATGATGGTTTTGAGGAGGAGAGGGAGCACTTGGCTGAAAGTCAAAGGGGTACCCAAGTGGTTAAGTCCAAATGAAGTGATTCAAAAACTCCAATTTCAAAACCAACTCAACTGGAAACCAGGCAAAGAAAAGAGGGCAAAAACCAGGCTGTCACAAACCTCCCCCACTTAGAATGAATCTCGTCCTCGAGATTCGGTTGCTTGGGAAAACCATTCTGGATAACATGCCCTTAGAAATTCTTCTGATTCCCATGTTGATTCTGACTCGGTATAATGCTTCCATTAGACTTTGTAAAACTTTCGTGCTTTACTCTGAGTGACTCTTTCCATCTGATCCAAGATTTTCACTGGCCTTTCTTCATATGTTAAGTCCTTTGCCAGCTCTATTTCTGTCAAATCAGTCTTTTTCTCAGGCGGCGATATGCACCGTCGCAATTGTGAAACATGGAACACGTTGTGCACGTCTGACAATTCAGGGGGCAACTCCAACTGATATGCCACAACACCCACTCGCGTCATAACAGCAAATGGACCAATGAATCTGGGTGCCAATTTTCCATGAGTCTGAAACCTCTTGATACCTTTCGTAGGCGTGACTCGAAGATAGACATGTTCTCCGGGTTCAAAGCTGATCTGATGGTGCTTTGCATCATAATAACTTTTCTGTCGTGATTTGGCCAACTGCAGTCTGTCTCTAATTTCCTTGACTTGCTTTTCAGCTTCCAGTATGAGATCCGTTCCGAAAATATGGCTATCTCCGGTTTGAGACTAATTTAATGGAGTGCGGCACTTACGGCCATACAAAGCTTCATACGGTGACTTCTTTAAACTGGTCTGGAAGCTATTGTTATACGAGAACTCGGCGTACGGCAAGCAGTCTTCCCATTTTGGGCCTTGGGCAAAACACAGGCTCGTAGCATATCCTCGAGTATTTGGTTTACTCGTTCTGTCTGTTGATATGTCTCCAACGTATCTACTTTTCCAAACACTTTTTCCCTTGCTTTGGACTCTAACTTGCTTGATTTGAATGAAACTAACCCGGATTGACGCTGTTTTAAGCAAAACATCCATGATGTTGTTTTATGTGTAGAAAAGAAAAGTTCTCGGAATGTCCTGAAAATCCACAGAGGCACTTTTTGGAATTAATAAGAATTTTTGGGCGAAAGAAATACACCAGGAGGCCTAGGGCCTGTCCACGAGATAGGGGGGCCCCCTATCTCGTGGGCCCCCTGGACCTCCACCGACCTCAACTCCAACTCCAACTCCATATATTCACATTCGGGGAGAAAAAATCAAAGAGAAAGTTTCATCGCGTTTTACGACACGGAGCCGCCGCAAAGCCCTAATCTCTCTCGAGAGGGCTGATCTGGAGTCCGTTTGGGGCTCCGGAGAGGGGGATTCGTCGCCGTCGTCATCATCAACCATCCTCCATCACCAATTTCATGATGCTCACTGCCGTGCGTGAGTAATTCCATCGTACGCTTGCTGGACGGTATTGGGTTGGATGAGATTTACCATGTAATCAAGTTAGTTTTGTTAGGGTTTGATCCCTAGTATCCACTATGTTCTGAGAATGATGTTGT
This sequence comes from Aegilops speltoides, assembly GCA_021437245.1. Taxonomy (NCBI): domain Eukaryota; kingdom Viridiplantae; phylum Streptophyta; class Magnoliopsida; order Poales; family Poaceae; genus Aegilops; species Aegilops speltoides. The sequence continues at coordinate 90,455,676 of CM038147.1, read as the reverse complement.
TATTACTTTGCTATGCTTAATGCTTGTCACTAGTGCCCGAGTGCCATGATTTCAGATCTGAACCTATTATGTTTTCATGAATATATGTGTGTTCTTGATCCTATCTTGCAAGTCTATAGTCACCTATTATGTGTTATGATCCGACAACCCCGAAGTGACAATAATCGGGATACTTCTCGGTGATGACCGTAGTTTGAGGAGTTCATGTATTCACTATGTGCTAATGCTTTGTTCTGGTTCTCTATTAAAAGGAGGCCTTAATATCCCTTAGTTTCCGCTAGGACCCCGCTTCCACGGGAGGGTAGGACAAAAGATGTCATGCAAGTTCTTTTCAAGCATGTATGACTATTTATGGAATACATGCCTACATTACATTGATGAATTGGAGCTAGTTCTATATCACCCTATGTTATAGCTATTACATGAGGAATCGCATCCGGCATAATTATCCATCACTGATCCATTGCCTACAAGCTTTTCACATATTGTTATTCGCTTATTTACTTTTCCGTTGCTACTGTTACAACTACTACAAAAACCCAAAACATTTATCTTTACTTTTGCTACTGTTTCCTTTAATATCATACCACTTTTGCTACTAAATACTTTGGTGCAGATACTAAGTTATCCAGGTGTGGTTGAATTGACAACTCAACTGCTAGTACTCAACAATATTCTTTGGCTCCCCTTGTGTTGAATCAATAAATTTGGGTTGAATACTTTACCCTCGAAAGTTGTTGCGATCCCCTACACTTGTGGGTTATCAAGACTAATTTCTGACGCCGTTGCCGGGGACCATAGCTCTATTCTCTGAGTCACTTGGGATTTATATCTGCTGATCGCTATGAAGAACTTGAAAGACAACCGAACTACTATTTTGCCCTCAACTACGAGGGGAGGTAAGGAACTGCCATCTAGCTCTGCACTAGATTCTCCTTCCATTATTAGTAGGCTTGCGACACCTAAACCTGCTACTGCTATGAATTCTGATATGTCGCATGTTATTGATGATGCCACTTCTGCTATGCATGATGAAACTACTTCTGTGTGTGATACTACTTTGCCATTAGGTGAATTTCTTAATGAACAACTTGCTAGAGTTAGGGGGAATGAAATTACTGAAGAACCTATTATTGATGATAGTGATGATGAAGGTTATCCCAATGATTATGTATTGCCTGTTGTTCCTAAGGGTTATGTTATGAATGAAGAAGCTGCTAGGGAAATCTTTGCTTGCAATGATAGATATGATCTTAAGAAATTATTAGCTAAATGGAAGCAACAGTCTCTTAATGCTAGAATGAAACCCGACCCTGCTTTTGCAACTTCACCTATCTGTGTTACTGATAAGGATTATGAATTCTCTGTTGATCCTGAGATTATTGCTTTAGTTGAATCTGATCCTTTTATGGCCTTGAATCTGAAACTGTTGTGGCACATCTTACCAAGTTGAATGATATAGCTACCCTGTTTACTCATGATGAGAAGTCTTGCTATTTTTATATCCTTAAGATATTTCTGTTCTCATTAAAGGGTGATGCTAAGACTTGGTATAATTCTCTTGCTCCTGGTTGTGTGCGTAGTCCCCAGGATATGATTTATTACTTCTCTGCAAAATATTTCCCTGCTCATAAGAAACAAGCTGCCTTGCAGGAAATATACAATTTTGTGCAAATCAAAGAAGAGAGTCTCCCACAAGCTTGGGGAGGCTTCTCCGATTATAATGCTTTGCTCGATAATCCTCTTAAGAAAAATGAAACACTTGATATCTTTTATAATGGACTAACCGATGCTTCCAAGGACTACTTGGATAGTTGTGCTGGTTGTGTTTTCAGGAAAGAACGATCGTGAAGCTAAAGTATTATTGAATAATATGTTGACTAATGAAAATAATTGGACTCTTCCGAGCCAATTCTCAAGTAATTCTGAACCAATTGAGCCAACTCTGAGCCTATTCCTAAACCCACTCAAGAAGAGAGGTGTTTTATTTCTCGATCTGAAGATATGCAAGAGGCAAAGAAATCAATGAAAGAAAAAGGTATTAAAGCTCAAGATGTTAAGAATTTACCTCCTATTGAAGAAATACATGGTCTTAATATACCGCCTGTTGAAGAACCACATTTTCTTAACCCGACATAGGTAGTAAAGGTAAATTCTCTCTATAGATATGATAAAGTTGAAATCCCCTCTACTAAATTTCATAGCCCGTGCTTAGATGAATTTGATGACTTTATGGCTAGACAGGAAAGTTTTAATGCTTATGTTGGTAGAGAGTTAAAGAATAATGCTTTCGAGATAGGACGCGTAAGCGATAATCTGGCTAGAGTTAAGGATGAACTTCACCTCGTTAGCAAATATGCTTCTATGGTTGCTACTCAAGATGAGCAAGTACTCAAAGCTCAAAATGATTTGCTTGATGAATTGAATAATAAAAATGACTTTGCTGTTAGAGTGGCTACTAGAACTGGTAGAATGACTCAGGAACCTTTGTATCCTGAAGGCCACCCTAAGAGAATCGAGCAAGATTCTCAGAGAAATAATTTAGAGGCACCTAGTTCTTCTAAAAAGAAGAAAAAGAAAAATAATAGAACTTTGCATGCTTCTAGTGAACCTACTGTAGACACACCTGAGAATCCCAATGATATTTCTATTTCTGATGCTGAAACACAATTAGGTGATGAACATGAACCTAGTGATAATGTTAATGATAATATTCATGTTGATACTCAACCTAGCAAAAACAATGATGTAGAGATTGAACCTGTTGTTGATCTTGATAGCCCACAATCAAAGAATCAACGTTGTGATAAGAGAGATTTCGTTGCTAGGAAGCACGGAAAAGAAAGAGAACCATGGGTTTAGAAACCCATGTCCTTTCCTCCTAAACCATCCAAGTCAAAGGATGATGAGGATTTTGAGCGCTTTGCTAAAATGATTAGACCTATTTTCTTACGTATGCGCTTAACTGATATGCTGAAAGTGAATCCTTATGCTAAGTATATGAAGGATATCATTACAAATAAAAGAAAGATACCGGAAGCTGAAATTTCCACCATGCTTGCTAATTATACTTTTAAGGGTGGAATACCGAAGAAACTTGGAGATACGGATGTGCCAACTATACCATGCTCTATTAAAAAAATTATGTTAGAACTGCTTTATGTGATCTTGGAGCCGGTGTTAGTGTTATGCCTCTCTCTTTATATCGTAGACATGAATTGAATAACTTGACACCTAGTGAAATATCTTTGCAAATGGCTGATAAATCAACTGCTATACCTGTCGGTATTTGTGAGGATGTGCCTGTTGTGGTTGCAAATGTCACTATCTTAACGGACTTTGTTATTCTTGATATTCCCGAGGACGATAGTATGTCTATTATCCTTGGTAGACCTTTTCTTAATACTGCAGGGGCTGTTATTGATTGCAACAAAGGCAATGTCACTTTTCATGTTAATGGTAATGAGCATACGGTACACTTTCCGAGGAAACAATCTCAAGTTCATAGCATCAATTCTATTGAAAAATCTCCAACTATTATTATTGGAGGTTTTGAATTTCCTCTCCCTGCTGTCAAGAAAAAGTATGATATTCTTATTGTTGGGGATTTTCATATCCCCGTTGAGGTAACTTAGTGTTATTCGAAATTTCTCCGGTTCCGTGTTATTCGAAATGAATTTGTTAACAAGACTTGATCAACCTTGTTAGTGGATTCATTTTGATGATCATGAAATGGATGAAATTAGAAGGCACAACCTTCTGTACCCACTTTTTACTTTTCGTTATTTAGAATAAATAAAGCAAAAATAGTATTATCCGTTTGTTTTCTGAATTATCCGTGCATTAAAAAATAGTCCAAAAATAAAAGTGCTCCAAATGCCCTGCAAATTTAGTATGATTTGTTCTGGAATATTTGAGGATTTTAGGCACTGAAATCACTGCAGGAGGGGCAAGCACCAGGCCACGAGAGAGGAGGGCGCCCCCCCTAAGGGCGCGCCCCCCTGTCTCGTGGGCCCCTGGTGGCCCCCTCCACTTATGCCAGCACCCACACACTTCATCTTCTACCCAAAAAAATCCCCATCCAGCTCAAGCACGAGTTCTAGCTCATTTTGCTGCGATTTTTGATCTCCTTGCTCAAAGCTCCATTCACAAAACTGCTTTGGGAGATTGCTGCTTGGTATGTGACTCCTCCATTGGTCCAAATAGCTTTTGTTCTAGTGCTTTATTCATTGCAATTTTTTTCTGCATAGGTGACCATGTTCTTGAGCTTGCATGTTAAATTTATGAGGTCCCAAACAATTCCAATGCATGATATAGGCTCTAGGCACTTGTAGGAGTAGTTGCTATCAATCTTGTTTAGTTTTATTCACTTTTATTTTGAAGTTACTAAAATTTCAGTGATTTTCAGAAAAAGAATTATGCTTAGAAGAATGTACCAAGGTGGTTCCTCGGCAAAGAAAGGGCCAAGGATTGCTATACGTGAGCAAGATGTTGAATTGCCAAGGGATGCAAATGTACGGGCTTGTGAGTGGCCATCCGATGATTTTAAGGTCGAAGCAGGCTTCAAGGAGCAATTTGACGCGTATGTGCGTAATGCTGAGCTGGAGGACTTCTTACAAGATAAGTGTCCTCAGTACTATCAATTGACTGATTTCTTTGTGCGGAGGTTCCAATACATCTGTGCGCGTAATTCTCCTAGTGTCATGTTTGATATTTATGATACATCTTATACCATGGATTTAGAGGATTTCACAACTGCTTGCAAACTCCCGCAGTGGGGTAATATTAATGATCCTCACAAATCTGAATTTAGAGATTTTCTTGGTAGTATTACTATGGGAGAATCTAGGGACATAGCACAAGCTACCATAGGGAGCATTCATTTTCCTACTATACATTGTTTTGCCCTCTTTATTGGTAGATGCATTAACTGCAAAGACGAAGCATGTCACATGTGTGTCCCTGATCTTTGTGTCCTCAAGAGTGCTGTGTCAGGTTATAAAGGTTATACCTTGGGGGCAATAGTTGCACGTAGGTTGCAGAATAATAGTAGAAAGGGGGATTTTTTGGGAGGAATTTATGCAACCCGTGTGGCTAATTTTCTTAATATAGCCCCACGAGAGGGGGATATGATTTTACCTCCTATTTATTTGGATAAAGAAGCTATGTTCAATCATCATTTTGTTGAGAGGAATGAACAATTCCTCCATTATAGACTAATCTATGACAGACGCAACGTCGTCCCTATTACTCTTCCTGCTCCCTACCTTTTTGATCATCAGGCAAAAGGAAGATATGTTGTCACCAGGGAGAAAGCACCTGAATACGAGAGAGGAATGGAGGCAGCTCGCTAACACGCTGCTGCTCAGGAGGCAGTTGCCGCTGCATCTCAGTACAACCCCAGTTTCACTTATGGATATCAGCCATGCGGTCCTTGGTACTAGACCAACTTAGGCCAAAAGCCTAAGCTTGGGGGAGTACGTATTTCTCACCGAATTTACATTCATGTTCACACACTAGTCGTCGGTGCTCATACTCTTTCATTGTATTATCGATGCTAGTTTAAATTTCTTTTTCTCGCTTTCTTTTTGTGTGTTTGATAAACCTTAAGAAAAACCAAAAAAATTAGTTAGTTTAATTTCCATGCTTGTAGTAGAAATTAAAAATGAAAACCCAAAAAGATTTCTAGTTCTTCTTCTTACTTGTTGGGAGCTTTCCCATGTAAATAGTTTAATTTTCTTTTCTTTCTTTTGGGGGTCGAGAAGACTATATTAAAAATGCTTAGTGGCTCTTATTTGCATGATTGTTTATTTTACTTAGAGCCCATATTACCCTGTCTTCTCTCTTGAGTTGAATGCTTGCAGATTCCAGCTTAGTCCAATGCACGTGCACTCTTATTATTATACACATCGTTCGGTCGTGCAAGTGAAAGGCAATAATGACAATATATGATGGACTTATTGGGATGAGAAAAGCTGGTATGAACTCGACCTCTCTTGTTTTTGTAAATATGATGAGTTCATCGTTTCTGATTCAGCTTAGTATGAAGTAAACATATTTGCAATGACATTTAGAGATTATAGTTGCTTGTGCCATGCTTGATTAGCTATGAGTTATAATGGTTTACCTTGCGTGCCAACATGCTATTAGAATGATTATGATGTGGTATGATGGGATGGTATCCTCCTTTGAATGAATTGAGTGACTCGACTTGGCACATGTTCACGCATGTAGTTGAATCAAATCAACATAGCCTTCATGATATTTATGTTCATGGTAGATTATATCCTACTCATGCTTGCACTCGGTGTGAATTAATTTTAATGCATGTTTATGACTGTTGTCGCTCTTTCAGTTGGTCGCTTCCCAGTCTTTTGCTAGCCTTCACCTATACCAAGTGGGAATACTACTTGTGCATCCAAACTCCATAAACCCCAAAGTTGTTCCATATGAGTCCACCATACCTACCTATATGCGGTATTTACCTGTCGTTCCAAGTAAATTTGTATGTGCCAAACTCCAAACCTTGAAATGAAATTCTGTTTTGTATGCTCGAGCAGCTCATGTTTCAACTAGGGCTGCCTATATCTTCCATGCTAGGTGGGTTATTCTCACGAGGAGTGGACTCCGCTCCTCATTCACGTGAAAGGGCCGGTAACCGGGATGCCCAACCCCATGATCCAAAAAGATCAAAGCAAATCAAAATAATTAAACAAAACTCCCCCAGGGCTATTGTATTTTGGAGGCACTCGTTGTTTCGAGCAAGCCATGGATTGATGCTTGTTGGTGGTTGGGGGAGTATAAACCTTTACCATTCTGTTTGGGAACTGCCTATAATGCATGTAGTATGGAAGATACAGCCATCTCATAGTTGTTGTGTTGACAGCAAAAGTATGCCGCTCAAAATGTTATTCAATCTCTATTTTAAAATCGAGCTCTGGCACCTCTACAGATCCCTGCTTCCCTCTGCGAAGGGTCTATCTATTTACTTTTATGTTGAGTCATCACCTTTCTTATTAAAAGCACCCACTGGAGAGCACACTGTCATTTGCATTCATTATTATTGGTTTATATTGGCTATGACTTGACTGGATCTCTTTTACCATGAATTACAATGTTTAGTCAGTCCTTGATCTTTAAAGGTGCTCTGCATTTATGTTTTGCGGTCAGAAAGGGCTAGCGAGATACCATTTTGTTATATCATGTTATGATTATTTTGAGAAAGTGTTGTCATCCGAGTTTTATTATTATGGCTCGCTAGCTGATTATGCTACTGATATGAGTAATTGTGAGACCTAAGTGTTATTTTGAGTATGGTTAGTTCATAATATTTGCTGAAACTTGAATGCTGGCTTTTCATGTTTACAACAACAAGAGCAAATAGAGTTTGTAAAACTTTTCTTTATAACTTTCAGTTTATCAACTGAATTGCTTGAGGACAAGCAAAGGTTTAAGCTTGGGGCTCCAACGTATCTACTTTTCCAAACACTTTTGCCCTTGTTTTGGACTCTAACTTCCATGATTTGAATGAAACTTACCCGGATTGACGCTGTTTTCAGCAGAACTGCCATGATGTTGTTTTATGTGTAGAAAAGAAAAGTTCTCGGAATGTCCTGAAAATCCACGGAGGCACTTTTTGGAATTAATAAGAATTTCTGGGCGAAAGAAATACACCAGGGGGCCCAGGGCCTGTCCACGAAACAGGGGGGCGCCCCCACTGTAGGGCGCGCCCCCTATCTCGTGGGCCCCCTAGACCTCCACCGACCTCAACTCCAACTCCATATTTTCACGTTCAGGGAGAAAAAAATCAGAGAGAAAGTTTCATCACATTTTATGACACGGAGCCGCCACCCAGCCCTAATCTCTCTCGGGAGGGCTGATCTGGAGTCCGTTCGGGGCTCCGGAGAGGGGGATTCGTCGCTGTCGTCATCATCAACCATCCTCCATCACCAATTTCATGATGCTCACCGCCGTGCGTGAGTAATTCCATCGTAGGCTTGCTGGACGGTGATGGGTTGGATGAGATTTACCATGTAATCAAGTTAGTTTTGTTAGGGTTTGATCCCTAGTATCCACTATGTTCTTAGATTGATGTTGCTATGACTTTGCTATGCTTAATGCTTGTCACTAGGGCCCGAGTGCCATGATTTTAGATCTGAACCTATTATGTTTTCATGAATATATTTGTGTTCTTGATCCTATCTTTCAAGTCTATAGTCACCTATTATGTGTTATGATCCGACAACCCCGAAGTGACGATAATCAGGATACTTCTCGGTGATGACCGTAGTTTGAGGAGTTCATGTATTCACTATGTGCTAATGCTTTGTTCCGGTTCTCTATTAAAAGGAGGCCTTAATATCCCTTAGTTTCCGCTAGGACCCCGCTTCCACGGGAGGGTAGGACAAAAGATGTCATGCAAGTTCTTTTCCATAAGCACGTATGACTATTTACGGAACACATGCCTACATTACATTAATGAATTGGAGCTAGTTCTATATCACCCTATGTTATAGCTATTACATGAGGAATCGCATCCGGAATAATTATCCATCACTGATCCATTGCCTACGAGCTTTTCACATATTGTTCGTCGCTTATTTACTTTTCCGTTGCTACTGTTACAACCACTACAAAACACAAAAACAATTATGTTTACTTTTGCTACCATTACCTTTATTATCATACCACTTTTGCTACTAAATACTTTGGTGCAGATACTAAGTTATCCAGGTGTGGTTGAATTGACAACTCAAATGCTAATACTCAAGAATATTCTTTGGCTCCCCTTGTGTCGAATCAATAAATTTGGGTTGAATACTTTACCCTCGAAAGCTGTTGCGATCCCCTACACTTGTGTGTTATCATCTGTCCATCAGTCTGAGGATGATAAGCGGTACTGTACTTCAACTCCGTCCCTAAGGCTTGATGGAGATGGGACCAAAAATAGAAGATTGAAACTTCGTCCCGTGTCCGGATGGGACTTTCCTTGGCATGGAAGGCAAGCTTGGCGATACGGATATGTAACCGACTCTGTGTAACCCTAGCCCTCTCCGGTGTCTATATAAACCGAAGGGTTTTAGTCCGTAGGACACACAACCATTACAACAATCATACCATAGGCTAGCTTCTAGGGTTTAGCCTCCTTGATCTCGTGGTAGATCCACTCTTGTACTACCCATATCATCAATATCAATCAAGCAGGAGTAGGGTTTTACCTCCATCGAGAGGGCCCGAACACGGGTAAAACATCGTGTCCCTTGTCTCCTGTTACCATCCGCCTAGACGCACGATTCGGGACCCCAACCCGAGATCCGCCGGCTTTGACACCGACATTGGTGCTTTCATTGAGAGTTCCTCTGTGTCGTCACCGATAGGCTTGATGGCTTCTTCAATCAGCAACAACACCGTCCAGGGTGAGACTTTCCTTCCCGGACAGATCTTCATGTTCGGCGGCTTTGCACTGCGGGACAATTCACTTGGCCATCTGGAGCAGATCGAAGCTACGCCCGCCATCGTGTCAGGTTTGAAGCCTAAACTTCACGGCCGACATCGCGGAGACTTGATCTTCGACGGATTCGAGCCACAACCAGCGTGCCGTCTTTGTCACGATGGGCATGATTTAGCTCGCCACGGACGGTGCCTAGAGGCGCGACACGAGTCCGCTCTGACCCATAGTTCGGAGCAGACCGCGCAGATCGAGGACAGGTGGCTGGACACCGCCTCGGGAGCTGCAACTTCCATGGCGATGGAGCCGAATACTGACCTTGTCCCTTATAAAGCTCGTGACTCCGAGGCGCCGGACTCCTTGCCGGACTCCGAACCTCCTACGCCCCTGCCAATCGAATCCGATTGGGCGCCGAGCATGGAGTTCACCGCCGCGGACATCTTTCAGCACTCACCCTTTGGCGACATCCTAAATTCGCTAAAGCATCTCTCGTTATCAGGAGAGCCCTGGTCGGACTGCGGTCAGGATGGTTGGGATGCGGACGACGAAGAAATTCAAAGCCCACCCACCACCCACTTTGTACCCACTGTCGACGATCTAACCGACATGCTAGACTATGACTCCGAAGACGTCGACGGTATGGACGACGACGCCGGAGACGGTCAAGAACCAGCGCCTATAGGGCACTAGAAGACCACCTCATCATACGACATATGCATGGTGGACACTCCGAAGGGGAGAGATAACGAGGAACAACGGGACACGGCGAAGGATAATTCATCCGAAGAACAACCAAAACGGCGACGCAAGCGCCGCCCCAAGTCCCGCCTCGATGACAACAGTACCCATAATAACCCAGCCATAGAGCAGGGCAAACCAATAGGCGACAAGCACGTAACCAAGCAGCCATCAGAACAGGATGAACCGGACGATCAGCTCATCCTTGGCGAAAATAACAGTCCGGACGATCTCACGCCGGACACACCACCGGAGCGCAAGAACCTCCAAAAAAGGCTTGTCGCCACCGCAAGAATCTTGAAGAAGGAAAAACGGGAGCTCAAAACAGCGGAAGACATACTCAAGATGAGGTGGAGCAAAGTACTCAAGACCGCGGACAAATATGGCAATGGCCACCAAACAAAGAGCTACCCGAAGCGCAAGCTGCTGCCAGAATTCGACGAGGAAGCCATAGAGCCCCCACAGTCAAAAAGCGAAGAGGCCGCCTGGCTAGACAAAAGCGACAAGCGGCACCGCACACAAGACGACACATGACCCTCATAAAACAGATGGCCCGGTCAGGTCCATTTATGGGCCAAAAAAGAGGGCCCCAGGAAGCAACACAACACGCCGCATGTTCGAAGATAACGGCATGCCTAAATCTGGGCGCGCGACACCCACTATGTTTCACCGATGAGGTGCTGGATCATGAATTTCCAGCGGGATTCAAACCCGTAAACATAGAGGCATACGACGGAACAACAGACCCTGGAGTCTGGATCGAGGATTACATACTGGACATACACATGGCTAGAGGAGATGATCTCCACGCCATAAAATATCTACCCCTCAAGCTCAAAGGGCCAGCTCGGCATTGGCTCAAAAGCCTCCCAAAAAATACTGTTGGAAGTTGGGAAGAGCTCGAGGACACGTTTAGAGCAAATTTTCAAGGGACTTATGTCCGCCCTCCGGATGCAGACGATCTAAGTCATATAACTCAACAGCCCGGAGAGTCAGCGTGCAAATTCTGGAACAGGTTCCTTACCAAAAAGAACCAAATAGTCGACTGTCCGGACGCCGAAGCCTTAGCAGCTTTTAAACATAATGTCCAAGACGATTGGCTCACCAGACACCTCGGCCAAGAGAAGCCGAGAACAATGGCCGCGCTAACAAGCCTCATGACCCGCTTTTGAGCGGGGGAAGACAGTTGGCTAGCAAGATGCAGCACCAGCAACCCGAGTACATCCGAGATTAGAGATGGAAACGGAAAATCACGGCGCAGAAAGGACCAGCACCAAAACAAAGAAAAAAGCCCAAAGAACATGGCGGTCAACGCCGGATCCAAAAGCTCGCGGCCGAACAGCAAAACACTGCCTCTTAAGGACAACAGTGACGAGCTATCCAACTTAAACAAAATTTTGGATCGGATATGTCAAATCCACAGCACCTCCGGAAGGCCTGCAAACCACACCCACCGAGATTGTTGGGTCTTCAAACAGTCCGGCCGACTCAACGCCGAACACAAGGGGCTCGACGCGTCAAGCGAGGATAACGACGAACCCACCAGCAAAGCACCGAAAAACAAAAGACTTTCCCACAAGAAGTCAAAACAATAAACTCACTTCATGTGATAATACGGAGCAACAGTGCGGCACCCGCCAAAGTAGGTATTGCACGGTCCACCCCAGCGGAACCTCGAGGTTGGATGTCAAAACCAATTACTTTCGAGCACCTGGACTATTTTTTTTTTTGACTGGAAGACTGCAGGGCTTGCACCCCACAGCATTTTATTGAAAACAAGGCAAAACAGTATAATTACAAGGTGTTCCTCGAAATGAGGAAAGAAAGTAAGGAAAAGAAAAGAAGAAAAAACTGCAAAAGGAAACTATACAGAAGAAAGAAAGGATGTACAGAGAAAGGGTATAGGCACTCCCTTCAAGGAGGAAGGAAATCAATCCATTTTAGTAGAGCTTCCTTGTGCTTCTGCTTGATTCTATGAGATAGCAGAGTGAGGTCATGAATGAATCCAGATCTCCATGCTCGAAGGAGGTGTGATCCTCTGAATGCCCTGTCATTTCGACTTTCCAGATATTCCACCAGCGATAAACACCACTTCACAAAGAAAGGCTCTTTGAATTCCTTCTTCGCGTGCAATGCAATGTCCACCATATCTTGGCTGTCTTTCCATGGGATCTGCAAATAGATCCATACACGAACACTTGAAATTACCTTTGGAAGAAAAGATGATTTCTGTCTTCCAAGGCCCCTGTTGGGCAAAGAACACATTGTGGCCCATCATTAATCCTCCACTTCCTTCTTTGAATCATATCCTTGGTATTAATCCTGTCCATGATGACTAACCAGGCAAACATTTTAATTGACATTGTGCAGCAACTCTTCCAAATCCACTTCAAGATGGGGTTTGAGACCATAGGCTGGTAAGCAAAATCATAAAATCTTTTTTGCAATATAGGTGGACTGCTTTCCATGCCTCCATGCCAGATGTCACTACCATGGACTCCAGGTTGAAAGAGCTCATAAGTGTCTCAAGCTGCTGTAGCTCTTGGTGGGCTTGTTGAGTGAGTGGCAAGAAGAACAGATCCTGCAAAGAATCAACTGAAAAACTTCTTGGACTGAAAGTTTTTTCAGAGACAAAATGAATACTGATCTAGGAAACCTTTCGGAAGAGGCACTTGACTATTTCCCAATTTGCCGATGATCATCGAGAAATAAGCAGTGTCACCTCTGTGAACATGAACTCCGAAGAATCGCCTGAAAGAGTCCATTAACTTGCAAACATCTTTCCACCAGAAAGAGCCACATAGGGTGGTGTCATGGGGGATTTGCTCAAAGTAATATGAGTCCCAAATTAAATGTACCCAAGGCACATCCATTTTGTTGTAGAATTTGTTGAGAAACTTCAATAACAGAGCTTGGTTTTGCAACCCCAGATTTAAGATTCCAAGCCCCCCCTTTGCCTTGGGCCTGCAAACCAGAGGCCAAGCAGCTAAGGAATGACCCTTCTCCTGCCCATATTTCCTCCATAAACACTGCCTTTGTATCCTTTCAAGTTGCTTTAAAATACCTTGAGGGATTGATAGGGTACAAAGGAAGAAAATAGGCAAAGAGGAGATTACAGAATTAACAAGCTGCAACCTGCTACCTTGAGGTAAGAACCAAGAACTTGCTGTTAATCTCCTTTCCATACAGTCCACCAAGGGAAGAAGATCCACAATTTTTGGCCTAGTGGTTCCAACAGGTAGCCCCAGATAAGTGAATGGCATCATACCTAAATTACAGCCAAAAAAAGCAGCAAGCTCAGAAGCCACCAGATCAGTCACATTAATGGGGTACATTGAAGATTTGTGGAAGTTAATCTGCAAACCAGTGGCCTCAGAAAAGGAGTGTAACACTGATTTCAGAGCCCCCAATTGATCTTTATCAGCCTTTAAGAACAGCAGTGTGTCATCAGCATACTGTACCACTGGAAAATCAGGGTCATGATTTGACAGAGGCCTGTGTATTAAACCCTGGTTTAGCAGATTATTGATCAAGGTCTGCAAAAGATCAGCAGCAATAACAAAAAGCAAAGGAGACACTGGGTCCCCTTGTTTAACTCCACATTTGCATTTGAAATGCTTGCCAGGCACTCCATTAAGGAGAATAGAGGAAGTGCCAGATGACAAAATCTGTTTGACCCATGTAATCCATTTATTGTCAAAACCCTTAGCAGCAAGAATCCTCAGAATAGCTTCATGTTGGATGGAATCAAAAGCCTTTTCAAAATCCAACTTAAGCAGAATTATTGGCTGTTTAGATTGGTTACATTGGTGGATGTACTCAAATGTCCATGCAAGACAGTCTGAATTGTTCTTGATTTGATGAAGCCATCTTGGTTTTATGAATACATCGATGATTTCCTGTTGGAATCTATTAGCAGCCAGCTTGGTAAGAAATTTTAAACCAACACTTGTTAAAGAAATAGGTCTAAAATCTCCTACCCCCTCAGGGGATTGATTTTTTGGTATCAGAGTGATGTATGCATCATTCAGATTTTCCAACTGCACATTACCAGCATGAAAATCATGGACTAACTGGATAAAGTCAGAAGAAACTACTGCCCAGCATTTCTTAAGAAACAGTCCATTAAAACCATCTGGGCCAGGTGCTTTATCAGTGGGCATATCATTGATCACCTGTTCAATCTCCTTGATCTCAAAGGGTTTTGTGAGTACCTCCAAACCTTGCACCCTTGGTATTAGAGATAAGATGTTCTCCTCCAACACAATTGGCCTAACCATTCCCATTCTGTTCTTGAATGCACTCAAGAATTCCTGGGCCATAACCTCATGATTAGAAGAGACAGATCCATCGGCTAGCCCGGACTAGCAATAGAATTTTTCTGTATCTCTCGGTTGCCATTGCTCGAAAGAATTTTGAATTTTCCTCACCAACTTTGATGTACCTGATAGTACATCTCTTCCTCCAGTAGAGATATTGCATGTGAAGCAGATGCTCATGGTGCAGTTTTATGATTTTTCTGAAATTACTTTCTGGCCTAGATAGCTGCCTCATGTCCTCAAGGTTATCCAACCAAAGAATAACCCGATTGCATTTTTCAATCAGACACTTAATGTGCGATAATCCTTTTTGCCATTTCTTCAAAGCATATCGTAGAGCCTTCATCTTATCAACAATGATTGCTGAAATATGATTCTTACTAGAGGGACGATTCCAGACTTCCTTCACACAATCAAAAAAACCTGGCTGATGTACCCAAAAATTTTCAAACCTGAAAATGTGTGCCTTTGGGATGGAAGTGCTAATGCTGACAAGACAGGGTACATGATCAGACGCAGTTTTTGCCAAGGGTGTCACCTGTGTCATAGGATAAGAGCTAATCCAAGATGCGTAGTGAACACCCGGTGAGCTGCTCCAGAGAGGAGAATCTGCATATTGGACCAAGTAAACCGTCTGCCTTTTAAAGGTATCTCCAGGAGTCCCAGATGGCCAATAATTTCATTGAAGATAAACATGTCATTTATGTCACCACCTGGGAGGTTTCTATTATCCATGCAGCGAATGAAATTGAAATCTCCCATTAGCATCCACAGCTGGCCCGGATCAATGTCCAAATTGTAAATCCAGGAAACAAACTCATCCCGTAGCTGCCCTTGACAGGGACCATAAATATTTACAAGGAACCATTTCTCATTGTTATGAACGGATGTAAACTGCATGACAATAGCGTATGGTTTGACCTCTATTAAGGAACCCTGAAACACATCGGAGCGCCAAGCAGTCAACAGACCCCCCGAGGCGCCTCTAGAGGGTGATTCAACAAATTGATCAAAACCAGAAGGGCATAATGCTTTCATAGTTGCCCGATCACAGGAAGATAGTTTGGTTTCTTGCAGGCAAACTACTGAACACTGACTTTCAGTCACTTTTTCTCTAACTGCACGCTGTCTCGTATCCGAATTCAAACCACGGACATTCCAACATAGGATCTTCCAGCTACGCGATGTTACTCGATTCATGGATGACCAAATAGCATAAAGTTATATAAAGCATGACATACAATGCCATACAGCCCAAAAGGTACCAAAGTTTAGAGCCATAAAAAGATCCGGAGCCATAGTTCAGAACAACCATAAAAGGAGTACACATAACATGCACCCAGGATAACCACGAATAAAGTGACAGAAACATTAAGCTGATGACGTAGACAAGTCCTCATGTGGATTAGCCATAAGCTTATCCACCGAAAGCAGCATGGGATCAACTTCTAACTCCGCTCCAATTGCCTGAAGAACGCGAAGAGGAGTGTGTGGTGGTGCAGCATTTGAAGCCTCGTCGTCACCATCCGCCGAGATGGGCTGGGCCTTATCCTCCACGGGCTTGGCTCGTGGGCGCTTTGGAAGGTGGAGAGGTAGCTGCTCAAAAACAACATTTTGAAACCATCTAACTTTGCCGCTCTCCCGGTGCAACGTCGCAGCGATGTGTCAACCACGGCGGCTTCTTCTTCCTTCCGCTTCGACTTGCTCAGCGGAGAACCTCAACGGTGAAGAGTCGAGCTGCGAAAAGGAGAAGATACAACAGCGCTGGCTCGGGCACATCGAGGAGGCTGGCTCGCATGAGCAGAGGAATCAGAGCGAGCAGGCTGTCAAAGAGAGCCCTTGCAAGCGGCCTCTTGAGCACAACAGATCGTCTATCGCTGAGGCAAAGGCATTGAGGCTCAAGAGTTGATACCTTCATGGAATCATCGAATGCAATAGACCAATTTCTCTTTGAGTAGATAATCGAACCCAGCGGTTTGCGTAAGATAGGCCTAGGCACCTCCAAAGACCGAAAAATCAAACATAAGATTCTCAAATGATCTCTTCAGATCATCTCCGGGGCAGAGGAGGTCCTGCACTGTCTGGGCCATGCCAATGAAGATCTCATGATACTGAATCACAGGAGGCTGATACGGCACTATGGCCAACTGGTTATCATCAATAACATGCTGTTGCTGAATGTCTGGAGGAGGAACATGCTGAAACTCCTGAACAGGCTGGTCCACAGAAACTGATCCCTCCGGCTGATCGATCACCATGGACACTTGGTCCTGCTCAGGTAAATGCGGCTGAATGTCCTGTACTGGGGCATCATCATCTCCCCACCCAGCATTCCCCCAATCAGGCACTTCCTCATTAACCTGAGGAGCAGGGGGAGCAAGAGGGGCATCGTTCCACCCCAGCATTGGGTACGGAGGGAGGATGAAAGGCAAATTATCATGAATCAGGTTTCCAGGCAGCGGGTGGGGGTTCCCATCTAGCGGCATAGGATCTTCATCATTTGGCATCTGATCAGCAAAATCAGCTCCAAGGACATAACAAGCAGCAGTCCAGGATACTTGGGCGCCCCACATCATCAGCATAGTCACCAAAACCACATCACGTGGAACAAGTGGAGTGTCGGGAAATGAGCCTCCACCATAGTTACGACCAGATCACGGATCCTCACTATCCCAAGAAATAAACTTGCTAAAGGTACCAACCGCTGCGAGATGAACTCGAGAGGCGGTAATCGGAGGAATCCCAATGAACATTAACCATCCCTTACGAAAACCATTTGCACCTTTGAAATTCTCTCCCTCATCATGCTTCATGAATCTAACAAAACGATCATTGCCCAACGGAAAAGGAGGATGCTGAATCAAAGTATATCTCACTGACGGATCCCGAACTTGAAACAGTCCCACCCCATGAAACCATGGCTGAGTTGAGCGAACCAAGATACCTGAATCTTGCAGAAACTGAACCACTTCCTCCCGCACCGGACCAAGCGGTCCATCTGGGGCCGGCATGACTTCAGCAATCATGTAGTCCTCGTGGCGTCGGGTCGGCCGAGCAGCCGGCGTGAAGAAGGTGCGCGGGAGGCGGCGGTCTCCACCATCAATGATGTGGTGGCCAGCAGGCACAAAGCGCTGAGGATCAAGCTCGTAGTTCGCCATGGATGGAGGCGGTCGAGGTTTTTCTTTGGCTGTGGGGGAAGGAAGATGCAAATGGGGCGGCGGCGATGGGACTTGGCAGTCTATCCCAATAACTCCGGCTCTGTTCCCATGAGAAGTAGCAGATTCCGATAAAATCTTATTTTGTTGCACCGAAATTGGCCTCCAAACCAATCCTTGAGAGAAGTATTCGAAACGCAGGATGGACTGCTCTGATGTTGGATCCTATAATCGACGGACTACAATTTACACAAGTCCTGATGGACGGCGGCAGCGATTTAAACCTGCTATATCCGGACACAATCCGCAAGTTGGGGATAGACCTTACTAAAATTTGACATAGCCACACTTCCTTCAAAAGAGTGACACCAGGCCCTTACGCCAAGTGCACGGGCTCCTTACTACTAGAAGTTGTGTTCGGATCACCCGAAAACTTCCGACGCGAAAAGCTAATCTTTCATGTCGCCCCATTCAAAAGTAGCCATCAAGCACTATTGGGACGTCAAGCTTTTATCCGCTTTAATGCAATACCACACTACGCGTCTCTTACACTCAAAATGCCCGGTCCACGCGGCATCATCTCACTAAAAGGTCGTTCAAGACCCCGGACACGGCTAGACGAGTCCGGCATAAAATAAGCTAGGTTTCCTAGCCGCACACCCCTTACAAGGGTTGTGCGTATGAGCTAATATAAGCTCAGCTTTATTTATTCATTCATATTTCGATTTTTAATACATTTTTTGCACGATTTCCTTTCAAGCTAAGTTCCTCTCTTTTTACAGATGAACAACGTGTACACCCGCCCGAGATACGCACAACGGAGACACAAAGCAGACATGCAGCGAGGACCCGTCGCAAGGATTCTTTTCAGATTAAGTCCTGCGTAAACCTTTCTTATCGTCTTTTGTTGATCACATCCCACGTTTTTTACCATAACCAACGAGGAGGCTGGCGTTTTGGCATCACCGCGCCAGAAATTTCGCCTGCACTGGACACCGGGGCTTAGGGCATTGTTCTCTGTTATTATAAAGACCGAACACCTTAGGGAGTGTTGGCGCCTCGAAGTTAGGCCTTATATGCATCAGCTCCGAGTCATGTCTTTGGTCAAATGTTGGGTTTGCCCGGCTCCGTGTTTTGCTGCCTTACGTTCTATATCATCGGCTAACGCGCACTGTGGAGAACTATCTGCGATTGTGCCCGGTTCGGCCGGGCGAGCACTCTCGAGAGAAAGCCGGCCGATTGTCATGATATAGCGAGAGACTGGTCAACCACTCGATCGACTATCGGAATGTTTAGAATTCCGCTGCTTTGACGAAGGACCGTTTCCCGGTCAAGCACATACGCGCCCCGAATTCGAAGAGCGCGGTGCCCCTAGGGGCTATGTCGTAGCCCCACCCTCGAACTCCTATGGCTAAGTGAAAGTGATAAAGCATTATAGTCTGGTTGCCTCGTTTGCTACGCTACCACCTCCTTCACAGGACCAAGACATCGGATTAAGTGTGAAAATGCACTATTTTTGCAAACACCCCCGCACCTTGTGCGTGGGCTGAAATTTAACGCCATCTTTCAGGTTATACACACGTATACATAAACGGCCGCACTGGAGATATTTCAATACTTGAACGCACAAGTACAAAAAGCACTTACATTATAAACATCGTTTTACAAACCATAACGTTCATTTGAACATGACATTTTTTTAGCACTGCGACTCTATTACACGAGCACCACGCAGAACTTCACCAAAATAGCGCTCGGCGGGTAACCGGCTCTCGTCCGAACCATGGGTCGCAACAGCGGTGGCATCCATCTCCGTCCAGTATGTCTTCACACGGGCGAGGGCCATCCGTGCACCCTCTATGCAGGCCGACCGCTTCATCGCCTTGATATGCGGCACCGCCCCAAGAAATTGCTGCAATAAGCCAAAATAACTCTTGGCTTAGCCTATCCGCCGACATGAGTCACGATATCCGTCATGGCAAGTCCGGACAATCTATTCAGCTCAGCCCACTCGCCAACCGATCGGTCGGTCGGAAGTGAACGCCCGGACTATGGAATTGAGACCAAAACAGCTCTTCCGTCTTGTGATCCTTCCGCTTCGAAGTACAACGGCATCCGCCCAGACTCGCCATTAAGTCCATATAAGGATCCTCCGACCCCACAGCTAAGCTGAGCATACTTTGGATCTCAAACCTCCGGTAGCGTAAAGGGCTTGCCAGCCACAATGTCTCCGGCCTGGCGCAGCTCCTCCTTTATAGCCCGCATTGCAGAAAGGGCATCCTTGGCTTCGGCGGTGGCCTTCCCCAGGTCTCCTCGCTCCACTAAGCGTTCCTTTTCAAGAACCTCATTGCGGTCGGTAGCATCTTTTAACTTCACGGCCATTCCGGCCATCTCCTCCCTGCTTCAGCAATGTGCAGCCCTTTCGGCTTCTAGCTCTTCGGCCGCCCTCGAGGCAGCCACATCACTCCTTCTGGCTTACTCCTTGGCTTGAGCAAGTTCTGCCCGAAGGCTCTCCACAGCAGCGGCACCATCTGCATTTAGCACATATGTTGTAAGGAGTGGGCTTCGGCTCCCTTACTAGGTGACCACAGAGAAAAAATCTACCTTGTGACTCGTCAAGTCGTTTATTGACCACCGCGATGTCCGGATCCGCAATGTCGAGCTGCCGCTTTAGTTCGGCAACTCCATCAGTCCGGCTAGCCACCAAACTATCCGCCACCTGCTTCGGAAAGGCGAAAATCAATAACTGGGATTTTGATCCTCGGTGCGCTGTAGTTTCTCGACACCCTACCGAGTCTCAGGGGCTACTATCTATAAAGGGCGCACTTTATGTGTAAAATTGTCAAAGGGTATGTCATTTTTACGTACCTCAAACCCCGCTAGCAAACTCCTGACGGCATCACGCAATCCGCCTTCGGCAGATGAGATTCTTTCAATCACCGTACTCATCGCTGTACGGTGACCTTCCGAGATAGACGCCCTCTCAAGCAGATCCTTCAGCTCCCGACGCGCGCAGTTGGTGCTAAACTATTCGCCCTGCCGGACTCGGGATACCTCCGTGATGACACTTGAGGCTCGTCCGCCCTATCCGATGGTGCGGCCGATGGAGGCGTCTCGCTCTCCATCATCTCCGGACGGAGTTCCCCCGAAGACGAGCTCATCTGAGAAGGGCAGAGATCCGAACTACAAGGTAAAAACCTAAGTTATCCTGAGAAGCACAAATAGGGATGTCCCTTATTACAAAACTCCCTTTTTTCTACTTACGGCTCACTGGAGGGCTGATTCTTTAGGGGAGACTGTGCGGCCAGAGCCTCTCCGGACGCAGGACCCTCTGGTGAAGATCTCTTCCCCCGCTTCGGGGCTTTGTCCTCCGGGTTTTTGGAGGCGGTCCTCTTCTCCCCTTGGAAGGAGGTACTCTCGATCCCCCTTCCTCAAAAGCCTCCTTGGTTGAGGCGGTAGTCCCTCTGTTCTCCCCTTCGCCTTCCTCAGAAGGCGCAACCTCCAAAGATCTCGACCAGACGGGATCCGCGCGGTCTCTCGAGGGGGGCCGGACATCAGTCAGTTTTGCTTGCGCTATCCTCTCCTGTTTGGAGGGCAGTTGGTCAAAAAGCGAATCATAGAAAGGCAAACAAACGGTATGTCCGGACATGGAGCTACTTACTTGTGTATCCGGGCGATTGCAGCTTAGGCCGGCGTCCTCGGTCAATTCCGTACACGCCTCCCGTGATCCGAAGAACAGTTTGTACATCTCCACGGGTGTCGTACCCATGAAGTGTTGGAGAATTCGTGGTCCCTCCGGATTAAACTCCCACAGCCGGAGAGGACAGCGTTTGCAGGGCAGGAAACGCCTAATCAGCATGACCTGCATCACCACGACCAGATCGATCTCCCTCGCCTAGAGGTCTCGAATCCGGCCCTGCAATAGGGGCACGTCCTTTGACAGCCCCCAGTTGAGTCCTTGGCTGACCCACGACATCAGCCGCTGTGGAGGGCCCGGGCAGAAGATGGGTAGCGGCTTCTGCCTGCTGCCCCTGGGAGTGGTTATGTAGAACCACTCCTGCTGCCACAAGCCGAGCTCCTCCAGGAAGGAGCCCTCAGGCCATGGAGCGTCGGCCCTTTTGCTTACAGCCGCCCCGCCGCACTCTGCTTGACGCCTCTCGATCATCTTCGGCTCCACGTTGAAGGTCTTAAGCCACAAGCCGAAGTGAGGGGTAATGCGGAGGAAGGCCTCGCATACGACAATGAATGAAGAAATATGGAGGATGGACTCCGGAGCCAAGTCGTGGAATTCCAACCCATAGTAAAACATGAGCCCTCTCACAAAAGGATCCATCGGGAAGCCTAAACCCCGACGGAGGTGGGATACAAACACTACATACTCGCTGGGCTCAGGGGTGGGGATGACTTGCCCTTCGACGGGCAACCTGTGTGAAATCTCGTAAGTCAGGTACTTGGCCTCTCGCAGCTTTAGCACGTCTTCTTCCGTAACGGAGGAGGGCATCCACCGGCCCTGTAGTGAAGGAAATATGCCCTAGAGGCAATAATAAAGTTATTATTTATTTCGTCATATCATGATAAATGTTTATTATTCATGGTAGAATTGTATTAACCGGAAACATGATACATGTGTGAATACATAGACAAAACTATAGTCACTAGTATGCCTCTACTTGACTAGCTCATTAATCAAAGATGGTTATGTTTCCTAACCATAGACATGTGTTGTCATTTGATTAGTGGGATCACATCATTAGGAGAATGATGTGATTGACATGACCCATTCCGTTAGCCGGCACTTGATCGCTTAGTATCTTGCTATTGCTTTCTTCATGACTTATACAAAGTTCCTCGCAACTATGAGATTGTGCAACTCCCAGATACGGAAGAACACTTTGTGTGCTACCAAACGCCACAACGAATCGGGTGATTATAAAGGTGCTCTCTGGTGTTTCCGAAGGTACATGTTGAGTTGGCATAATTCGAGATTAGGTTTTGTCACTCCGATTGTCGGAGAGGTATCTCTGGGCCCTCTCGGTAATACTCATCACCTAAGCCTTGCAAGCATGTAACTAATGAGTTAGTTATGAGATGATGTATTACGGAACGAGTAAAGAGACTTGCCGGTAACGAGATTGAACTAGGTATTGGATACCGACGATCAAATCTCGGGCAAGTAACATACCAATGACAAAGGGAACAAAGTATGTTGTTATACAGTTTGACCGATAAAGATCTTTGTAGAATATGTAGGAACCAATATGGGCATCCAGGTCCCGCTATTGGTTATTGACCTAGAATGGTTTTAGGTCATGTCTACATAGTTCTCGAACCCGTAGGGTCCGCACGCTTAACGTTTCGATGACAGTTTTATTATGAGTTTATAAGTTTTTATGTACGGAAGTTTGTTCGGAGTCCCGGATGTGATCACGGACATGACGAGGAGTCTCGGAATGGTCGAGACATAAAGATTGATATATTGGAAGCCTATATTTGGATATCGGAATGGTTCCGGGTGAAATCGGCATTTTACCGGAGTACCGGGAGGTTACCGGAACCCCCCGGGGGGTTAATGGGCCTACATGGGCCAAGAGGGAGAAGAGGAAAGGAGACAGGAGGGGGCCATGCGCCCCTCCCCTCCTAGTCCGAATAGGACAAGGGAAGGGGGGCGGCGCCCCCCCTTTCCTTCCCATCTTCCTCCTCTTTCCCCCTTCTCCTACTCCTACTTGGAAAAGGGGAGTCCTACTCCCGGCGGGAGTAGGACTCCCCCCTTGGTGCGCCCTCTAGGCCGGCCGCCTCCTCACCCCCTGGCTCCTTTATATACGGGGGGCGGGGGGCACCCCAAAGACATACAAGTTGATCTACGGATCGTTCCTTAGCCGTGTGCGGTGCCCCCTTCCACCATATTCCACCTCGGTCATATCGTCGCGGAGTTTAGGCGAAGCCCTGCGCCATAAGAACATCATCATCGTCACCACGCCATCGTGCTGACGGAACTCATCTCCGAAGCTCAGCTGGATCGGAGGCCGGAGATCGTCATCGAGCTGAACGTGTGCTGAACTCGGAGGCTCCGTACGTTCGGTGCTTGGATCGGTCGGATCGTGAAGACGTACGACTACATCAACCGCGTTGTGCTAACGCTTCCGCTTACGGTCTACGAGGGTACGTGGACGAACACTATCCCCTCTCTTTGCTATGCCATCACCATGATCTTGCGTGTGCGTAGGAATTTTTTTGAAATCACTACGTTCCCCACCAGTGGCATCCGAGCCTAGGTTTTATGCGTTGATGTTATATGCACGAGTAGAACACAAGTGAGTTGTGGGCGATACAAGTCATAATGCTTACCAGCATGTCATACTTTGGTTCGGCGGTATTGTGAGATGAAGCGGCCCGGACCGACATTACACGTACGCCTACGCGAGACTGGTTTCACCGTAACGAGCAGTCGTGCTTAAAGGTGGCTGGCGGGTGTCTGTCTCTCTCACTTTAGCTGAATCGAGTGTGGCTACGCCCGGTCCTTGCGAAGGTTAAAACAGCACCAACTCGACGAACTATCGTTGTGGTTTTTGATGCGTAGGTAAGAATGGTTCTTGCTAAGCCCGTAGCAGCCACGTAAAATTTGCAACAACAAAGTAGAGGACGTCTAACTTGTTTTTGCAGGGCATGTTGTGATGTGATATGGTCAAGACGTGATGATATATTTTATTGTATGAGATGATCATGTTTTGTAACCGGTTATCGCAATCGGCAGGAGCCATATGGTTGTCGCTTATTGTATGAAATGCAAACGCCTGTAATTGCTTTACTTTATCACTAAGCGGTAGCGATAGTCGTAGAAGCAATAGATGGCATAAACGACAACGATGCTACGATGGAGATCAAGGTGTCGCAACCGGTGACGATGGTGATCACGACGGTGCTTGGAGATGGAGATCACAAGCACAAGATGATGATGGCCATATCATATCACTTATATTGATTGCATGTGATGTTTATCCTTTATGCATCTTATCTTGATTTGATTGACGGTAGCATTTTAAGATGATCTCTTACAAAAATTATCAAGAAGTGTTCTCCCTGAGTATGCACCGTTGCCAAAGTTCGTCGTGCCGAGACACCACGTGATGATCGGGTGTGATAAGCTCTCACGTCCATCTACAACGGGTGCAAGCCAGTTTTTTACACGCAGAATACTCGAGTTAAACTTGACAAGCCTAGCATATGCAGATATGGCCTCGGAACACGGAGACCGAAGGTCGGCGTGAATCATATAGTAGATATGATCAACATAGTGATGTTCACCACTGAAAACTACTCCATCTCACGTGATAATCGGTTATGGTTTAGTTGATTTGGATCACGTGATCACTTAGATGACTAGAGAGATGTTTGACTAAGTGGGAGTTCTTAAGTAATATGATTAATTGAACTTAAATTTATCATGAACTTAGTACCTGATAGTATCTTGCTTGTCTACGTTTGTTTGTAGATAGATGGCTCGTGTTGTTGTTCCGTTGAATTTTAATGCATTCCTTGAGAAAGCAAAGTTGAAAGATGATGGTAGCAATTACACGGACTGGGTCCATAACCTGAGGATTATCCTCATTGCTGCATAGAGAAGTTACGTCCTCGAAGCACCGCTGGGTGCCAGGCCTTCTGCTGATGCAACTGACGACGTTAAGAACGTCTGGCAGAGCAAAGCTAATGACTACTCTATAGTTCAGTGTGCCATGCTTTACGACTTAGAACCGGGTCTTCAACGACATTTTGAACGTCATGGAGCATATGAGATGTTCCAAGAGTTGAAGTTAATATTTCAAGAAAATGCCCGGATTGAGAGATATGAAGTCTCCAATAAGTTCTATAGCTGCAAGATGGAGGAGAATAGTTCATCGGTGAACACATACTCAGAATGTGCGGGTATAATAATCACTTGATTCAACTGGGAGTTAATCTTCCTGATGATAGTGTCATTGACAGAATTCTCCAATCACTGCCACCAAGCTACAAGAGCTTTGTCATGAACTATAATATGCAAGGGATGAACAAGACTATTCCCGAGCTCTTCGCAATGCTAAAAGCCGCGAAGGTAGAAATGAAGAAGGAGCATCAAGTGTTGATGGTTAACAAGACCACTAGTTTCAAGAAAAAGGGCAAAGGGAAGAAGAAGGGGAACTTCAAAAGAACGGCAAGCAAGTTGCTGCTCAAGAGAAGAAACCCAAGTCTGGACCTAAGCCTCAAACCGAGTGCTTCTACCGCAAGCGCATCGGTCATCGGAAGCGGAACTGCCCCAAGTATTCGGCGGATAAGAAGGATGGCAAAGTGAACAAAGGTATATGTGATATACATGTTATTGATGTGTACCTAACTAGAGCTCGTAGTAGCACTGGTATTTGATATTGGTTACATTGCTAATATTTGCAACTCAAACAGGACTACGGAATAAGCGAGTTAATCGCCAAGGACGAGGTGATGATGCGCGTGGGAAACGGTTCCAAAGTCGATGTGATCGCGGTCGGCACGCTACCTCTACATCTACCTTCGGGATTAGTTTTAGACCTGAATAATTGTTATTTGGTGACAGCGTTGAGCATGAACATTACAACTGGATCTTGTTTAATGCGAGACGGTTATTCATTTAAATCAGAGAATAATGGTTGTTCTATTTATATGAGTAATATCTTTTATGGTCATGCACCCTTGAAGACTGGTCTATTTTTATTGAATCTCGATAGTAGTGATACACATATTCATAATGTTGAAACCAAAAGATTCAGAGTTGATAATGATAGTGCAACTTATTTGTTGCACTGTCGTTTAGGTCATATCGGTGTAAAACGCATGAAGAAACTCCATACTGATGGACTTCTGGAATCACTTGATTATGAATCACTTGGTACTTGCGAACCGTGCCTCATGGGCAAGATGACTAAAACACCGTTCTCCGGAACTATGGAGAGAGCAAAAGATTTGTTGGAAATCATACATACAGATGTATGTGGACCGATGAATGTTGAGGCTCGTGGCGGATATCATTATTTTCTCACCTTCACAGATGATTTGAGCAGATATGGGTATATCTACTTAATGAAGCACAAGTCTGAAACATTTGAAAAGTTCAAAGAATTTCCGAGTGAAGTGGAAAATCATCGTAACAAGAAAATAAAGTTTCTACGATCTGATCGTGGAGGAGAATATTTGAGGTACGAGTTTGGTTTACATTTGAAACAATGCGGAATAGTTTCGCAACTCACGCCACCCGGAACACCACAACAAAATGGTGTGTCCGAACGTCGTAATCGTACTTTACTAGATATGGTGCGATCTCTGATGTCTCTTACCGATTTGCCGCTATCGTTTTGGGGTTATGCTTTAGAGACGGCCGCATTCACGTTAAATAGGGCACCATCAAAATCCGTTAAGACGACGCCTTATGAACTGTGGTTTGGCAAGAAACCAAAGTTGTCGTTTCTTAAAGTTTGGGGCTGCGATGCTTATGTGAAGAAACTTCAACCAGATAAGCTCGAACCCAAATCGGAGAAATGTGTCTTCATAGGATATCCAAAAGAGACTGTTGGATACACCTTCTATCACAGATCCGAAGGCAAGATATTCGTTGCTAAGAATGGATCCTTTCTAGAGAAGGAGTTTCTCTCGAAAGAAGTGAGTGGGAGGAAAAGTAGAACTTGATGAGATAACTGTATCTACTCCCTTATTGGAAAGTAGTTCATCACGAGAACCGGTTCCTGTGACGACTACACCAATTAGTGAGGAAGCTAATGATATTGATCATGAAACTTCAGATCAAGTTTCTGCTGAACCTCGTAGGTCTACAGAGTAAGATCCGCACTGAGTGGTACGGTAATCCTATTCGGAAGTCATGTTACTTGACCATGATGAACCTACGAACTATGAGGAAGCGATGATGAGCCCAGATTCGCAAAATGGCTAGATGCCATGAAATCTGAGATGGGATCCATGTATGAAAACAAAGTATGGACTTTGGTTGACTTGCCCGATGATCGGCAAGCCATTTAGAATAAATGGATCTTTAAGAAGAAGACCGACGCTGATGGTAATGTAATCGTTTATAAAGCTCGACTTGTTGCGAAAGGTTTTCGACAAGTTCAAGGGGTTGACTACGATGAGACTTTTCACCGTGGCGGTGCTTAAGTCTGTCCGAATCATGTTAGCTATTGCTGCATTTCATGATTATGAAATTTGGCAAATGGATGTCAAGACTGCATTCTTGAATGGATTTCTAGAAGAAGAGTTGTATATGATGCAGCCGAAAGGTTTTGTTGATCCAAAAGGTGCTAACAAAGTATGCAAGCTCCAGCATTCCATTTATGGACTGGTGCAAGCATCTCGGTGTTGAAATAAACGCTTTGATAGTGTGATCAAAGCATATGGTTTTATACAGACTTTTGGAGAAGCTTGTATTTACAAGAAAGTGAGTGGGAGCTCTGTAGCATTTCTAGTTTTATATGTAGATGACATATTATTAATTGGAAATGATATAGAATTTCTGGATAGCATAAAGGGATACTTGAATAAAAGTTTTTCAATGAAAGACCTCGGTGAAGCTGCTTACATATTGGGCATCAAGATCTATAGAGATAGATCAAGACGCTTAATAGGACTTTCACAAAGCACATACCTTGACAAAATTTTGAAAAAGTTCAAAATGGATCAGGCAAAGAAAGTGATGAGGACATCAATACCATTGTTACACCCACAGCCCCTGCTGCTATACATACTGGACCAATTACTAGAGCTCGCGCACGCCAACTAAATTACCAGGTGCTTTCGTTTCTTGGTAATGATTCTAATGTTCATGAGAATATGATGCTGCCTAAATTGGATACATTTGTTTTGCTTACAAATGAAGGGCCTAGCTTGGAGAAGGATGAACATTGGAGCAAGAACAAGCATGGAGATGATGGCATGCGCAAGGGGGACAAGAATGGAGTTACCAGTGATGATTTCAGGACTTTGAAGCCACCATAATGAGTGCATGAAGCCTTGGACGAAATATACAAGATGCCACTTCATAAATTTCGTCCAGAGGCTATTCTAGGTGCTGCGTCACCTTATTATTGGGCCAGGCCCATGTAATTTCGAAATACATTAGTATAGGCTATTTTTAGAGTCCGTATGTGTGGGGAAACAAGAGATAGGGTTAGTTCCGGACCCCTCCACCAAGGGCCACGAAATTCACCCCCTCTTCCTCCATTTATACAGCCCTTAGGGCACCGTTTAGACTTTGGGGTTTTGTTTAGATTAAAAGTTTGCCATAGCTGCAACTTCGCGTACTTCGTTTGTGTTCAACGACCAAACAAAGGCGTCACAGAACCCCACCTTGATCAATAAAGCTTTCATCTTATATTCGCAATATCCAGATTGCAATCTCAGTTTCTTGCTTGTTCTTCGTTTGCTCGCAGGAAACAGACCTTCGTGGTCAGGTTGATCGTGCTTGGCGTGGTCAATAACCTCTCGGAGTTGGTTTAGCGATTGCTATAGCGCGACGCCCTCGCTGACGTTCGTAGTCGGATCGTCAAAGTCGACTTCCACCAAAACGAAATCCACCATCTCATCGAAAGACGGACACCTTTGCCTCTATCAAGTGGTATCAGATTTCCGGGTTGCTCGGTGAGATTTTACGATTTTCCGTAGTTTAGATCGAGTCTGTTCTTCATACCTACAATCCAGGAAAAAGCCACAAAAAAAATTAGGGTTAGTTCATCGTATCCGAACCAATCTGAGCCTTTGCATAATCTTTTCTGTATTTGCGTTGTTGAATTTGCGGTTGCATCGTCGTGTCTAGTTGCTGGTCTTAGAGTCTAGTCTTTTAGAGTTTCGAGTTCTGGTCATAAGTTGTCACGCCGCCGCCGCACCATCATCATCGCCCCTGCCATCTACCACCACCGCTTATCCGCCACCGCTTCGAATCCGTATCCATATACCACCACCGCTACCATATACCACCACCGCTGCCATATACCACCACCATATATCCACCACCAATCCGAGTTCCTTGCATATTAGGGTTGTTTTCAGGATCCATCTAATTTCCGATTCGTGTTTCCTTTTCTGAGTAGGTTTCGGATTCCAGCAATCTTTTGCCGTCCGTAGAAGAGGTTGGTTTCCAAAAAAAAAGAGTCCGGAAACCACCCTCCGTTTATGCCCAAAATTTTCCAAAAACGCACGGGACAAAAAAAATTCTGGCTATCCTATTTTTAGGTGTTTCTAAGCGTATTTAGACACTCCCCGTTATAGAAAGTTTTTTTTGACCCGTTTCCAGTTTTTGGGTCCAGGCAGTCGAAAAAAAAAATTTGGTCGAAAAATTTTGTGCCCATCCTGTCAGTTTGAACTGGGAAGAGTTTTGAGACACTCGCCATTATAGTGATTTTTCGCAAAAAAAAAAGCAGCGCAAAAAAAGGGAGCGAAAAAAAATTCCAGAGTGTGCTTTTCCCTTGTTTACGTGCAGCACCGTGATTTTGTTAGTGTTCTAGGCTCGCGTCTCTAGCACGGTCTAGCCTAGGACCAGCACAGTACCGTCGTTGAGCGTTTATTCAACTTTGCATCTCTGAATTGATTATTGTTGACCTTTTTTTGCTACCATATTATAAGCCTTCCCAGCTCCACATACATCTCGTCGTGCATTTGATTCTCCCCGTAATCGCTATATCCAAGCTTTGCGAAGTTTTGACTACAACGGTTGCCGTTCACCACTATTTCTTGGGTAAGAACTGGTAAGAATTTGAGATTTGCTTGACGGGTTTGTGATACACCACCACCACTTCTTAGTAGTCTGTAGGATCATATTCTTGTGTGTTTCTATTGCTACTAACCATGGCAGGATCACAAGCCAATGAGACTGATTGGGAGAACCTGACGAACAAACAGCTACATGATAAATTTCAGCAAATGATGATTGGACAGGTGCAAGATGTGCTAAACAGATTTGACGAGGCCATGGAGAAGATAGATGGCATTGAGAAGACGTTTGAAACAAAGCTTGATAGCAAGTTTGATGAATTGCTCGCGTTTTCCACAACCACGCCGGCTGCACCTATCGCACCTCTGAAGCGACAACAACCACGCCTTCGAATCAAGTATGGACGAGCTCAGCGTGTTCCTATTGAGCCAGGACAAAATTCTGGTGCCATTGCTCTGCTGTTGGTGCTTCTTTGGCTCTGCTACTGCTGCTGGTGGTACCGAGGAGGAGGATGAGTATGTGGGCGATTATGAGGATGAGGTTGATCAACATCGAACTACGTGCAACCACCAGCACCACAACCACCGTGTCGTCCACATGCAAATAATGGCAATATTAGGGCTCCCCTCAGTGCGAGATCATGACCATCTCCCTAAACTGAAATTGAATATTCCACCATTTGAGGGTAGATATGTTCACGATATATATCTTACTTGGGAGTTAGAAACTGAACAACGATTTACATGTTTACAATATCCCGAGGAGAGACGTGTTCTCGCTGCTGTTTGTGCTTTCACTAGCTTTGCATGTGTTTGGTGGTGCGAACATTGTAGATTATATCCTGTTCCAGCTACTTGGGCTGCTTTGAAAACTGCTATGCGTACTCGTTGGGTTCCACCATATTATCAACGTGAATTACTTCAAAAATTGCAGCGCTTAAGACAAGGAAAAACTCAGAGAAGAATATTATCAGGAATTACAAACTGGCTTGATTAGATGTGGTATTGTTGAGGAGAATGAAGCTATGCTTGCACATTTTCTGGGTGGATTAAATAGAGAGATTCAGACCATTCTAGAGTATAAGGATTATAATAATATCACTCGTTTATTCCATCTTGCTTGTAAAGCTGAACGTGAAGTCTTGGATCGACAGCATTGGCGCCGCACTAACTTTTCTGCAGGTCGACCTTCATCATGGACACCACGTGCATCATCTACTTCCACCGCACCATCACCTCCTTGGTGCCACCTCCAACCGTGATACAAGAAAGTAGGCACAACCACCACTATCGCCAAGAGCACACCGCGGGCCTGCACAGAGCTCTTCTTCTTCCATGGCGTCAACAGGGCACACAAGTGATATTATTTGTCGTCGTTGTAAGGGAAGAGGACATTTTATGAGAGAATGCAAATCTCAGCGTGTGATGATTGCTACCGAGGATGGTGGGTATGAGTCCGCTAGTGACTATGATGAGGAGACTTTGGCTCTTATTACACATGAGGAACACGGTGGAGATGATTCGATCATGAGACACAATACATGGCTCTTGAAGACGCCGACAGTATGAATGTTTAGTTGCTCAACGTGTTTTGAGTGTGCAGGTTACACAAGCTGAGCAAAATCAGAGGCATAATTTGTTCCATACAAAGGGAGTTGTGAAGGAACGTTCTATTCGCGTCATCATAGATGGAGGGAGCTGCAACAACTTGGCTAGCATGGAGATGGTGGAGAAGCTATCTCTCACCACAAGACCACATCCACATCCTTACTACATCCAATGGTTCAACAACAGCGGCAAGGTTAAGGTAACACGTCTGTTAGTGTGCATTTTAGTATCTCTACATATGCTGATTATGTTGATTGTGATGTGGTACCTATGCAAGCATGTTCCTTGTTACTTGGTAGACCATGGCAATTTGATAAAAATTCTGTACACCATGGTAGAAACAATCAATATACTCTTGTTCATAAGGATAAAATATTACTTTGCTTCCTATGACTCCTGAGTCCATTTTGAAAGATGATATTAATAGAGCTCATAAAGCAAAACAGAGAAAAATAAGAGTGAAAATCAGATTGTGGCAAAAGAATTTGAGCAACACATGAAGCCTAATAATAAACCATCTCTGTTGCTTCGAAATTAAATTTAAAAGTGCATGTTTACTTGCCACCAAATCTGATATTGATGAGCTAGATTTTAGCAAATCTATTTGCTATGCTTTTGTGTGCAAAGAGGCATTATTTTCATTCGAGGACGTGCCTTCCTCTTTGCCCCTCGCTGTCACTAACATTTTGCAGACTTCACGACGTCTTTCCACAAGACGTGCCACGGGATTACCACCTATTCGAGGGATTGAGCATCAAATTGACTTAATTCCCGGTGCATCATTACCCAACCGTGCACCATACCGTACCATTCCAGAGGAGACGAAGTAGATTATGCGTCAAGTACAGGAGCTGCTCGACAAAGGTTATATACGCGAATCCCTTAGTCCTTATGTTGTTCCTATTATTCTAGTGCCGAAAAAGGATGGTACGTCACGTATGTGTGTTGATTGTAGAGGCATTAATAATATTACTATTTGTTATCATCACCCTATTCCTAGGCTAGATGATATGCTTGATGAATTGAGTGGCTCTACAATATTCTCCAAAGTTGATTTGCGTAGTGGATACCATCAAATTCATATGAAATTGGGAGATGAATGGAAAACAGCATTTAAAACTAAGTTTGGATTATATGAGTGGTTAGTCATGCCTTTTGGGTTAACTAATGCACCTAGTACTTTCATGAGATTAATGAACGAAGTTTTACGTGCTTTCATTGGATGATTTGTGGTAGTCTATTTTGATGATATACTGATTTATAGCAAATCTTTGGAAGAACATTTGGAACATTTACGTGCTGTTTTTAATGCTCTACATGATGCACGTTTGTTTGGTAACCTTGGGAAGTGCACCTTTTGCACCGACCGAGTATCTTTTCTTGGCTATGTTGTTACTCCACAGGGAATTGAAGTTGATAAAGCCAAGATTGAAGCTATTGAGAGTTGGCCGCAGCCCAAAACGGTCACACAAGTGAGGAGTTTCCTAGGCCTCACTGGTTTCTATAGGCGTTTTGTGAGAGATTTCAGCACCATTGCTGCACCTCTCAACGAGCTTACAAAGAAGGATGTGCCTTTTGTTTGGGGTACCAAGACGGAAGAAGCCTTCACGGTATTGAAAGCTAAGTTGACACATGCTCCTTTACTCCAACTTCCCGATTTTAATAAGACTTTCGAGCTTGAATGTGATGCTAGTGGAATTGGATTAGGAGGTGTGTTATTACAAGATGGCAAACCTGTTGCATACTTTTTGAAAAATTGAGTGGGCCTAGTCTGAATTACTCTACTTATGATAAAGAATTATATGCTCTTGTTAGGACTTTAGAAACATGGCAACATTATTTATGGCCCAAAGAATTTGTTATACATTCGATCATGAATCTTTGAAACATATTAAAAGTCAAGCTAAATTGAATCGTAGACATGCTAAAAGGGTTGAATTCATTGAGACTTTCCTTATGTCATTAAACACAAGAAGGGTAAAGAAAATGTTATTCTTGATGCATTGTCTAAATCGCTATACTATGCTTTCACAACTTGACTTCAAAATATTTGGTTTGGAGACCATCAAAGATCAATATGTGCATGATGTTGATTTTAAAGATGTATTGCAGAATTGTAAAGAAGGAAGAACATGGAACAAGTTTGTCGTTAATGATGGATTTGTGTTCGTGCTAACAAGCTATGCATTCCAGCTAGCTCCGTTCGTCTTTTGTTGTTGCAGGAGGCGATGGAGGAGGATTAATGGGACACTTTGGCGTGAAGAAGGCGGAGGATGTAGTTGCTACACATTTCTTTTGGCCAAAGATGAGACGGGATGTTGGCGTTTTATTGCTCGCTGCACTACATGTCAAAAAGCTAAGTCACGACTCAATCCTCATGGTTTATATATGCCTTTGCCTGTACCTAGTGTTCCTTGGGAGGATATATCTATGGACTTTGTTTTAGGTTTACCTAGAACAAAGAAGGGAGGATAGCATATTTGTTGTCGTGCATAGATTCTCAAAATGGCACACTTTATACCATGTCATAAAAGCGATGATCTTTGTCAATGTTGCTGATTTGTTCTTTCGTGAAATTATTCGCTTGCATGGTGTGCCAAATACTATTGTTTCAGATCGTGATACTAAATTTCTTAGCCACTTTTGGAGATGTTTATGGGCTAAGTTGGGGACTAAACTGCTTTTTAGTACTACTTGTCACCCCAAACTGATGGACAAACCGAAGTAGTCAATAGAACATTGTCTACTATGCTTAGGGCTGTTCTAAAGAATAATAAGAAAATGTGGGAGGAATGCTTGCCTCATATTGAATTTGCTTATAATCGTTCATTGCATTCTACTACTAAGATGTGCCCTTTTGAAGTTGTGTATGGTTTCCTACCTCGTGCACCTATTGATTTGTTGCCTCTTCCATCTTGGAGAAGGTTAATTTTGATGCTAAAGAACGTGCTGAATTGATTTTAAAAATGCATGAGTTAACGAAGGAAAACATTGAGCGTATGAATGCTAAATATAAACTTGCTGGAGATAAGGGTAGAAAACATGTTGTGTTTGCACTGGAGATCTTGTTTGGTTACATTTGCGTAAGGATAGATTTCCTAATTTGCTAAATCAAAGCTAATGCCACGTGCTGCTGGTCCCTTTAAGGTGTTGGAGAAAGTAAATGATAATGCATATAAACTTGAGCTGCTGCAGATTTTGGGGTTAGTCCCACTTTTAACATTGCATATTTGAAGCCATATTTGGGTGAGGAAGATGAACTTCCGTCGAGGGCGACTTCATTTCAAGAAGGGAGGATGATGAGGACATCAATACCATTGTTACACCCACGGCCCTGCTGCTATACATCTTGGACCAATTACTAGAGCTCAAGACGCCAACTAAATTACTGGTACTTTCGTTTCTTGGTGATGATTCTAATGTTCATGAGAATATGATGCTGCCTAAATTGGATACATTTGTTTTGCTTACAAATGAAGGGCCTAGCTTGGAGAAGGATGAACATTGGAGCAAGAACAAGCATGGAGATGATGGCATGCGCAAGGGGGACAAGAATGGAGTTACAAGTGATGATTTCAGGACTTTGAAGCCACCATAATGAGTGCATGAAGCCTTGGACGAAATATACAAGATGCCACTTCATAAATTTCGTCCAGAGGCTATTCTAGGTGTTCGTCACCTTATTATTGGGCCAGGCCCATGTAATTTCGAAATACATTAGTATAGGATATTTTTAGAGTCCGTATGTGTGGGAAAACAAGAGATAGGGTTAGTTTCGGACCCCTCCACCAAGGGCCACGAAATTCACCCCCTCTTCCTCCATATATACAGCCCTTAGGGCACCGTTTAGACTTTGGGGTTTTGTTTAGATTAAAAGTTCGCCATAGCTGCAACTTCGCGTACTTCATTTGTGTTCAACGACCAGACAAAGGCGTCACAGAACCCCACCTTGATCAATAAAGCATTCATCTTATATTCGCAATATCCAGATTGCAATCACAGTTTCTTGCTTGTTCTTCGTTTGCTCGCAGGAAACAGACCTTCGTGGTCAGGTTGATCGTGCTCCGGCGTGGTCAATAACCTCTCGGAGTTGGTTTAGCGATTGCTAAGGCGCGACGTCCTCGCACGTTCGTAGTCGGATCGTCAAAGTCGACCTCCACCAAAACGAAATCCACCATCTCATCGAAAGACGGGACACCTTTGCCTCTATCAGAAAGGATTCTTACCTGTGCTACAAGGTGTGAAGTTGAGTCAAACTCAATGCCCGACCACAGCAGAAGATAGAGAGAAAATGAAAAATGT
Source organism: Aegilops speltoides (assembly GCA_021437245.1). Taxonomy (NCBI): domain Eukaryota; kingdom Viridiplantae; phylum Streptophyta; class Magnoliopsida; order Poales; family Poaceae; genus Aegilops; species Aegilops speltoides. The sequence goes on along the minus strand of CM038147.1, from coordinate 90,419,386 downwards.
TCCCTATGCTTCAGCCATAGGCTCTATCATGTATGCAATGCTGTGTACCAGACCTGACGTATGCTTAGCAATAAGCTTAGCAGGAAGGTACCAAAGTAATCCAGGAGTGGATCACTGGACAGCGGTCAAGAACATCCTGAAATACCTGAAAAGGACTAAGGGTATGTTTCTCGTATATGGAGGTGACAAAGAGCTAGTCGTAAATGGTTACATCGATGCAAGCTTTGACACTCATCCGGACGATTCTAAATCTCAAACCGGATACGTGTTTTTATTAAACGGTGGAGCTGTAAGTTGGTGCAGTTCTAAACAAAGCGTCGTGGCGGAATCTACATGTGAAGCGGAGTACATAGCTGCTTCTGAAGCAGCAAATGAAGGAGTCTGGATGAAGGAGTTCGTTTCCGATCTAGGTGTCATACCTAGTGCATCGGGACCAATGAAGATCTTCTATGACAATACTGGTGCAATTGCCTTGGCAAAGGAATCCAGATTTCACAAGAGGACCAAGCACATCAAGAGACGCTTCAATTCCATTCGGGACCAAGTCCAAGTGGGAGACATAGAGATTTGCAAGATACATACGGATCTGAATGTTGCAGACCCATTGACTAAGCCTCTCTCACGAGCAAAACATGATCAGCACCAAGACTCCATGGGTGTCAGAATCATTACTATGTAATCTAGATTATTGACTCTAGTGCAAGTGGGAGACTGAAGGAAATATGCCCTAGAGGCAATAATAAAGTTATTATTTATTTCCTCATATCATGATAAATGTTTATTATTCATGCTAGAATTGTACTAACCGGAAACATGATACATGTGTGAATACATAGACAAAACTATAGTCACTAGTATGCCTCTACTTGACTAGCTCATTAATCAAAGATGGTTATGTTTCCTAACCATAGACATGTGTTGTCATTTGATTAGTGGGATCACATCATTAGGAGAATGATGTGATTGACATGACCCATTCCGTTAGCCTAGCACTTGATCATTTAGTATACTGCTATTGCTTTCTTCATGACTTATACAAGTTCCTGCAACTATGAGATTGTGCAACTCCGTATACGGAAGAACACTTTGTGTGCTACCAAACGTCACAACGAATCGGGTGATTATAAAGGTGCTCTACAGGTGTTTCCGAAGGTACACGTTGAGTTGGCATAATTCGAGATTAGGTTTTGTCACTCCGATTGTCGGAGAGGTATCTCTGAGCCTCTCGGTAATACTCATCACCTAAGCCTTGCAAGCATGTAACTAATGAGTTAGTTATGAGATGATGTATTACGGAACGAGTAAAGAGACTTGCCGGTAACGAGATTGAACTAGGTATTGGATACCAAAGATCAAATCTCGGGCAAGTAACATACCAATGACAAAGGGAACAAAGTATGTTGTTATGCGGTTTGACCGATAAAGATCTTCGTAGAATATGAAGGAACCAATATGGGCATCTAGGTCCCGCTATTGGTTATTGACCGAGAATGGTTTTAGGTCATGTCTACATAGTTCTCGAACCCGTAGGGTCCATGACGCTTAACGTTCGATGACAGTTTTATTATGAGTTTATAAGTTTTGATGTACGAAGTTTGTTGAGTCCCGGATGTGATCACGGACATGACGAGGAGTCTCGGAATGGTCGAGACATAAAGATTGATATATTGGAAGCCTATATTTGGATATCGGAATGGTTCGGGTGAAATCGGCATTTTTAGAGTACCGGAGGTTACGGAACCCCCCGGGGGGTTAATGGGCCTACATGGGCCAAGAGGGAGAAGAGGAAAGGAGCCAGGAGGGGGCCGCGCGCCCCTCCTTCTCCTAGTCCGAATAGGACAAGGGAAGGGGGCGGCGCCCCCCCTTTCCTTCCCTCTTCCTCCTCTTCCCCCTTCTCCTACTCCTACTTGGAAAAGGGGAGTCCTACTCGGTGGGAGTAGGACTCCCCCTTGCGCGCCATCTAGGCGGCCGCCTCCTCCCCCTGCTCCTTTATATACGAGGGCGGGGCACCCAAAAGACACACAAGTTGATCTACGGATCGTTCCTTAACCGTAAAGCGGTGCCCCTTCCACCATATTCCACCTCGGTCATATCGTCGCGGAGTTTAGGCGAAGCCTGCACCGTAGAACATCATCATCGTCACCACGCCGTCGTCTTGTGGAACTCATCTCCGGAGCTCGGCTGGATCGGAGGCGGAGATCGTCATCGAGTTGAGCGTGTGCTGAACTCGGAGGCTCCGTCGTTCGGTGCTTGGATCGGTCGGATCGTGAAGACGCGTCGACTACATCAACCGTGTTATGCTAACGCTTCGCTTACGGTCTCACGAGGGTGCGTGGGCGAACACTCTCCCCTCTCGTTGCTATGCCATCACCATGATCTTGCGTGTGCGTAGGAAATTTTTTGAAATTACTACGTTCCCCAACATGTAGGTCGGAGCCGGACATTGCGGAAGGTCCGAAGTGCTCGAATCTGGGGCTCTGGGTGTTGGAACTCGGGGCAAGGAGTAGATTCGATTGAGGATTGAAGAAAAGAAACAGGCCTTGGTCCCATTATAAAGAGGGAGAATACCAAGAGCCGTCCCCGTGACCGTTCGGAACTCGCCTCCGCTAGAGGGGGCGTGGCGACGGGCGCGGTTGGGTTACCCACGTCTGTATTGATGGGAATCCCGGAATAAGGGGAACACGATCTCTGCTTCGACAAAACGTGCCAAGGAAACCGCTTCGCTAAATGCGCTGAGGTGGTATTATAAAAAACGATTCAAGTAAAGGCTTGGTGGTGGTATGACGTCATGCCACAAAATACGTCAGCAGATTGAACTTGTGCACATATTATTCTCTCTACGGTGGAATGTGGAATTTATTTTGCAAAGCCGGACACTATCCTGGTGTCCACAATCTTCTATGAATTATTCGGAGGAGGAACCCGCCTTGCAATGCCGAACAATATGCGCGCCGGACTCATCGTCATTGAAGCCTGGTTCAGGGGCTACTGAGGGAGTCCTGGTGTCGGTGTACTAAAGTAGGGGGGCACCTTAGTACCCCGAACTTGTGCACGGGCAGTCGTAGCACCCCGCGGCAAGGCTCGCCTGACGCCCGGCAAGGCTCCCCACCACTCCTTATCACTACCATTCAAGAACAAAGTACCAGCCCAGAAAACGAAGGACCCGGCAAGAGAAGCTTGCCGGGAGGGCTAACCATGGCATCACCAGAAAACTTGCCGCGGCGCCCCGCGTGCCCCGGCAAGTTCGATGGCAACAAGCTTACGGAACGACAAAGGGACATGGCAAGGCACTTGCCGCGGCGAGGCTGCTACCCAACTCCAGCGCACCACAGCGGCGTCATCACCCGAGCCGCCCCAAGAGCACGTGGCGGGATACTACATAACCATGCAGAGCGAGGTGGCAAGCGGGTCGACAGGCGGCACCGTCGTGGCACCGGAGGCTCACCTAACGGTCCTCCACTTGCCTTTGTTTGGCGACCGGACGGGCATTTAATGCCCTTGTCCCTGCCGTCGAGTTAGGTAGGGCTTTGTTGTGCTTGTTGTACCAACCTCGCTTTACGTTTCTACCCCGCTTCCTCGCTGCCACTGTGGGTACCCCTTGAGACTATAAAGGGAGGCCCATGCGCGTAGAAGGGGTTGATTCATTCGACACCCGCAACACCACCATATGCTCGCACGCTCGAGCTAGATTCTATAACAACTCGAGCAGCGGTGAGGGTGTGTTCTCTCCGGAGAGCCCCGGCTGGGTAAAGATCGCCCGTCTCCCCCGCGTGCTCGACCTTGATCCGCTCTGCGCGCGACCCTCGCTCCCCGCCGAACGGAAGGGCCCCTGAAGTGCCCATAGGTGCTCGAGGCCGCGGATACGCGTCCGGACCCCGACATCTTTGGCGCGCCAGGTAGGGGGAATCGGGGTCGTGAGCATCTGATCCGGTCTCTACGCGCACTACATCAGCGTCATCATCAACATGCCACCGAAGAAGAAGCCTTCGGAGGTGGCTGCTCCATCTGCGTCAACTCTACCGCCACCGCCGGAGCAAGCAGGCGGTGGGGTGGACGCCGGCGGGGCAGTGGGTGCCGCCGGTGGGTCTCGTGTCGTCACCAGATCCAGAACAAGGCCCGCAGCGTCGGCGGCAGTGCGACGCCCGCGCCCGTCCCAAAGTTCAAGGCCAATAGCGCCCGGTGCTCCGAGCACCGTGCTCGCGTGGAGCAAGGCCAAGCGGTGGTCGCGGGGCGGCTTCGCGGGCGGCATGCATGCGAACGCATCTTTGGTGCGAGTGAGTGGTCTGATCGCTGGGCGGTGTTGCTCCTCCCAACCCGATTGGGAGTCCGAGCGTCTCGCTCCTCGCGCCGCCCATCACCACCGCTGCACAAAGGCTGCGGAAGCGGCGGCGAGCCCGGCTGCTTCTAGACTTCCCTCGGCGCCACACAAGATCGACGGCGGAGGATAGCCATACACAGCCGCGTCGAGGGCCCGACAAGACGCCCCGGCGCAGGACGGAGCCGACAGGACCGCTGGGGGTACCGCTTCCGCGCGCTCCGATCCACAGCCAAGATCACCAGCTCGCGGACCAACCTTGGCGCGAGACTCCGCTGCGTCGCCGGATCCGCGAACTTCGCCGGGATCAGCGCACGTTCTCCAAACGGCAGCGAAACGCCTTCCTTTTCGCATCGGCGGCGGAGAGAAGCACGACGTCAATCGACCAGTAGCGCCCGCACGCTGCCGGCGCTTAGACGCACGCTGCCGAGTCAAGGGCGTCGCGTGAGGCTTGCCGGCTGTGTTGCCGCTCTCGGTAGGTTCATCTCTAAGTCTGCTGGCGTGCCTCGCCATTTTCAAAATCTTGAAAAAGCGGGTCAATGAAATGGACTCGAAGCGGAGGCGCCTGCGAGACTTAAAGAGATACCTATCCTCCACCCCAACACTCGTCGCACCTAAGCCACAAGAGAAGTTGCTGCTATACCTAAGCGGCAACCAATCGAGTGGTTAGTGCTGCGTTAATTTGCGGAGAGGAGGCGGATGATGAGTCAGCGACCGCTGCAAGCGAATCGAGAGACAAGCAAGGGCTTTCCGGCGAGTTCGGCCCGGCAAGGATGGATCTGCGCAGCTATCGGAAGAAAAACAAAAGAGGATGGTGCAGCGCCCAGTTTACTTTGTCAGTTCCCTCCTGCAAGGGGCTAGATCAAGGTATTCTGGTGTGCAGAAGTTGCTTTTCGGCCTACTCATGGCCTCGAGGAAGCTGCGCCATTACTTTCAAGCACATGAGATCACAGTAGTCACTCGATTTCCGTTGAAGAGGATATTGCAGAATCCGGAAGCAACGGGCAGGATTGTTGAGTGGGCACTGGAATTGTCAAGCTTTGGCCTCAAGTTTGAAAGTACTTCAACTATTCAGAGCTGAGCGCTGGCAGAATTCATAGCAGAATGGGCCTTGACCATTTAAGAAGCCCCGCGCAGAGCATCCCGTCAGGGAAGCCAGCAAAGAATGGATCATGTACTTTGATGGTGCCTTCTCGCTGCAAGGTGCCGGTGCGGGCGTACTATTCATCGCACCCACCGGAGAGCACCTCAACTACGTGGTCCAAATGCACTTCCCCAAGGAGCAAGCAACAAACAATACTGCAGAGTATGAAGGCTTGCTTGCCGGACTCAGGATAGCGGCAGAGCTTGGGATCAGGAAGCTTATTGTCAGGGGTGACTCACAACTTGTCGTCCGTCAAGTTAACAAAGATTATCAGAGTCCATTGATGGAAGCTTACATCGATGAAGTGAGGAAGCTGGAAGAACATTTCGACGGCCTACAAATGGAACACGTTCCAAGGTCTCAGAATGACACTACAGATGGCCTGTCGAAGTGTGCTGCACTCAAGTTACCTGTGGAACCAGGTACTTTTGTGCTCAAGTCGACTCAGCCGTTAATAACACCATCAACAGGACTAAGCAAAAAGAAAGTTGGTCCTGGCGACTACTCTCGGCGCAGCTTCCGGAGCCGCCGCCAACAAGGTCCCGGGATCAACACGAGATTGCCGAGGAGCAGCCTGCTCGGCAAGCACTAAGGTTTGTTTCGTTGAAGCGGCGCTCCCGACAAGCTGTGTCCGACACGCTTGCGGGAAGCATCACCTTCGAGCAGAATCTCGGACTTTTTGCCGTGGAAGTGGATGTTCTCGCAGCAACACTTGCGCCTTTAGTCCTCGTCGTCGAGCGCGCAGCTCGGCATGGGCACGACAAATCGTCCATTTCCTTGAGACAGGGAACTTCCCGAGGAACAAGAAGAAGCGAGAGAGAGTAGCCCGGCAATCGAGTATGTACCAGTTTATCGATGGCGTCTTTGCATGAAGAAGATTCAGCGGAGTGAAATTGAAGTGCATTCCGGGAAGATGGACAGCAGCTGTTGGCAGAGATACACGGAGGCATATGTGGTCACCACATTGGCGCAAGAGAACTTGCCGGCAAGGCTTTCCGGCAAGGCTTCTTCTGGCCGACAGCCCTCCAAGATGCAACTGCACAAGTAACCAAGTGTGAAGCATGCCAGTTCCACTCCAAACAGATTCACCAACCAGCTCAAGCTCTCCAAACAATCCCTTTATCCTGGCCATTTTCGGTCTGGGGGCTCGACATCCTCGGCCCTTTTCCCCGAGCTGTCGGGGGCTTTGAGTACTTGTATGTTGCGATCGACAAGTTCACGAAGTGGCCTGAAGTGGAACCAGTGAGGAAGGTGACAAGCGATCGGTGATCAAGTTCTTGGTCAATTGTTTGCCGTTTGGAATCCCAAACAGGATCATCACCGACAAGCGGCACACAATTCACGAGCCACACCTTCATGCGATCGCCCAAGATCTTGGCACCAAGGTTTGCTTTGCTTCGTTGCTCACCGAGAAGCAGCGGTCAAGCGGAAAGGGCGAACGCTGAAGTGCTGCTGTGCTTAGAACCAGAACTTCGAGAGGCTGCACAAGTGCGGAAGAAATTGGATTGAGCAGCTGCGGTGGTTCTTTGGTCGATCGGGGCGACGCCAAATCGAGCCACCGGCGGGCGCCTTTGCTCGTTCACGGGCGAAGCGATTCTCCCCACGGACTTCGTATCACGGATCGCCGCGAGTGCTCGCTTATGATGAGCTTGAGCAAGAGCAGCTGCGACAAGACGACGCGCTGCTCCTCGAGGAGAATCGTCTTCAGGCCGCTGTGCGAGCTGCTCGCTACCAGCAAGCTTTGCGCCGCTATCATAGCCGCAAGGTCAACGCCAGAAGCTTCGAGGAAGGCGACCTTGTTCTTCGACGGGTTCAATCCGTCAAGAATTCAAACAAGTTGACGCCGAAGTGGGAAGGCCCTTATCGGGTGAAACGAGTCACTAGGCCCGGCGTTGTCCGCCTTGAGACCGAAGATGGCGTTCCAGTGAGCAAGTCCTGAAACATAGAACACCTTCGCAAGTTTTACCCATGAGGCGCGGTTGCCGGACCGATTCCGGCAACCACTCTCTTCTGTACAAGCATTGCCGCTGTTGCATGTAACCCTTTGTACAAAGCCGGGCGCAGTTCCCGTGCATAAATAAAGTTCGCGTGCTTCGCACATCACGTCAAGTTTAGTGCATCATCTTCCTTTTTGCATATATACCTGACATTCTGTGCAACACACCACCCTGGTAAGCAATAGCGTAACTTGAGGTTCCATACGATTATTTTCTCTTCTTTCTTCTCATAGATAGAAGATTCCTCCGCCCGCAAGTTCACCGGGGGGAGGGGGGAGGGGAGGTAGAAGTATGGAGCAGCGACGTTCAACGGAATCTAACCTTGCGGGACACGAAGACAGAAAAGCTAAGTAGCCAAAATTTGGGCCCGCTCAAATTTAAATTTCTTTTCCAGCTATAGCCCTTGACCGTTCGTGCTTTGTGTGGCGAACCTGTGCGCGGAGGAATCGACTCGCGGCTAAGTTGCGCCCCCGCATTGTTTTCGAGCCCGCTCGACAACACTAGTGAGTCGCAACTAGCCCCGACAAGATCCCTTGCCGGTGGCAGCACCGCCAGCGGGCTGCTGATGTCCCGCACTCAGCAAGCGTGCTTGCTCCGACAAGGTCCCTCAAAACGCAGAGTAAAAGCACGCAAAGGACTTAGCGAAATAAAGGGAGATAAGCGGCGGCTAGCGATACTCATAATTAAGTTATATTACAAGAATGACTTATTATGACACTAACAGAGATTGTTCTCATAGCTGAATGGCAGCAGCAAGGAAAGGGGAAAGGAGGAGCAACCTAATCCGCGCGCCCACCATCGAGCCTCTTAACCTCGTTCACTTTATCCACGATGGGTGCGACGATGGCCACGAGGCCCTCGACATCGGCACCGCCGGCAGCTTTTTGGTGGCGGGAGAGGTCGGCGTCCGGGTTGCGGAAGAGGACCTTCACCAACACTTTCTCGAACCCAAAGACAGACGGCAGCGACTCTGCGGCCAAGCGCCGGGATCCTTTCCGGAGCTGCCGCAGCGCCGTCACTGCGTCCTGAAGAAAAGCGTGAGCTTGGCGCTGGGTTGGGCGTTTGCTTACATGCAATACCGAAGACCGTCAAATTCAGCCCCGCCAGCTCCTCATCAATGAGCGCGGCAATGTTGACGAGGCCTTCCGTCTAGAGCTCCTTTGTGGTTTTGAGGTGTTACGGGCTTGGCGGCCCTCGTCGGTAGCTCCTCATGGTCCTTGAGGTCCTTCCTCGGTATCGTCCGTTCTTGGCGGCGTCCAGCTCTTTAATCCTCTCGGAGAGTTGGGCTTGCAGATCGCCGTGGGCGTAGCGTCCTCCTTGCGATCCTCATTTGAGTCGGCAAGCTCCTCGTCTTTCCTCGTCGCGTCCGCCTCCAGCGCGTCACTTTCTCCTCCAGCTCTTTCTTGGCGGTCTCGGCAGCGGCGGCATCTTTGCTTCTTTCGGCGCCCGCCAAGTGGCTATTCGGCGGCGAGCTCCTCATCATGGCTGTCCAAGTCGCTTTCCGTTGTATCAGCTCACCATCCCGCTTAGACAGCTCCTCGGCGGCAATCCTCTGCTGCTCTTGACTTGGCCTTCTCGAATAAAGGCTTTCTTCGCCTCATCGAGCTCGCCCTCTCCTCGGCAATGGACGGAGGGCCTCCTGGTTCTTGACTCTTAAGCTCTTCCACGTGCTTCTCTATGTCAGCTCCGCTGCTTGACGAAAGTGCTTCCGGGACACGAGTTTAAGCTTGCGGGCGCGTATAAGCGACACCAGCTTTCGGAGCAACTCCTCCTCCTCGACGACTTGCCGCTCGCTGCTTGGCCTATCGACCACCGCCCAGCAGAGGCGAGTACCCCCCATCAAATTCCTCTCCTTCAACTGGCGCCCTGGAGCTAGATGCCCAGGGGAGCTTGATGTACACACCGCTGCTGGCCTTGGTGTCTGTTGGTGGAGCTCTTCATAGCTCGGCGTCGTGCCAGCAGCGGAGGGATCAGCGGTCGGCACAGCACCCTGTGCTCCTGCGTCCTCCGGGCCGTCGGCGCGATCACCGGCCCCTGTGCCGTCGGCCCCGGCGGCCCTCTCGCCGGTGGACCCATCCGCGCCGGCCCCTTCCTCGGTGGCAACAGCGTCATCGGCGTTGCCGCGGCCGTCCCCCTCAGCGGCGGCTTCGGCCTCCATCGGATCCCCAAGGGGAACATCTGAAGGCAGTGAAGAAAAGAGATAATCAACAACCAGAAGAAAATAAAGAGAGAGCAGCAGGTTCCAAGGGAAGGACCCCGACAAGGAAGCTCACCCGCTGGACTCATGAATCTGGGCTCCATCGCCGGGGCTCGCCAGCCCTCGCGCCTGCCGGAGACCCCATCCTTGTCGGAGGCGGCTCCCACACCGGGAGTCGGCCCTCGATGGCGTAGTGGAGGCCGACGACGCCTCAGCGTCGAACTCCGGCCGCCCCTGGTGGGCCTGCTCTCCTCCTGCAAACAAAAGAGCCAAAGATCAAGATGTTGACTGAGGAAGAAGCGACCTTGCACCCCCCATGACGAAGGATGAATCAAGACGCTCACGCCGAGGGCTGTGCTGGGGGCTCCTGCGAGGAGAAGGGATTGGGTCCGTCAAAATGGTCTCGGACGTATCTTCTGCTATCACGGCAGGATCGTCTTCGACGTTGACCACGAGGACTTTGGCCCTCTTCGCCGCCCTCTTCGCCAAAGTCCTGGTACGAGACATGAGTTTGGAAAAAAGCAGATTAGATACAAGACAAGCAATAAGAAAGATTGAGAGAAGGACAAGCACGATGCAAGGGAAGCCTTACTCCCCCTCTTCTTCCTACTGCGTCCGCCGGAGCTCAGCGGAGAGGTCGAACTCGGTACCCTCTCGGCACGGCGTGGTGGAGGGTGGGCTCCCTCCGGCGCTTGGGGGCTCTGGCGAGATCGGCGTGGCGGCCGGGAAGACCCGCCTCGGTTGCGCGCGGCACAGGATCCCGCCAGCTGCTGGCGCGCCGCCGCGGTGGGCGTGTCCTTGACGCGGCTGCTGCGGGCAGCTGTTCCTCCGCCACTCACCGACCGAAGGCGCCTTCGACGGAATTGGGGCTGCTGTTGTGGGCTCGCTGTGGCGGGCCGCCGAGGACGGCTGGCGCTCGCGCTTTTCGGCGGACTCGCCCGTCTCGGCCTCGACCTCTCCTTCGCCTTCGTCTTCCACAGCTAAGCGCTTCGAGGCGGCAAGGCATGCCGCCGCCAAGGCGTCTGCCTCCGCCGGCGTAAATCGAACTTCGCCGCCACGGCGGGCGCGGCGACCTTCGGCCCGGCTAGCAATATATGCTAGCTCTTCGGCAGTGGTGGTGCGGGTGAGGAGTTTCTGCTCATCAGAGTTGACTGCCGCCTCCGACAAGTTGTCGAAAAATTGTTCCACGACCTCGCGGCAGGCTCTATCCAATTCGCATTTATCCCATGCGAATCACACTCTCAGCATCATCAGCAGATGCGATCGCGGCTGGAATTGTTGCACAAAGGGCGACACCAGCGCCAACTGGAACCACTCGGATGATTGGGATCATGCTTGAACATCTCCCTCAACATCGCGCCGAGCTCCATGACCGTGAAGTTGAAATCGAGGCCCTGGCGCAGCCTCATGAAATCTGCCGGGCGGCTGAATCGCCAGGCGAGGCCGCCCCTCGCTTGCGGAGGCGTCGGGCAGCGGAGAAATCGCGCCAACCGCCCTGTGGTGAGCCCGCCTGCTGAGCCGGAGGATTCGGGTGGTGGTGATCGACAGCTTGGCATCGTCCGCGACAGGCGCTCGGTCGTTGCCAAGCACCACCCGAGTCTTGCGCCTTTCTCGGTGAGCGACGGCGGGTTGTCGTCGCAGATCCAACACCACTCCGCCCTCCACTCGTCCCACTTGCTGCGGAGTTAAGCCCGACAAGTACACCTCCTTCATACCCATCCGGGAGGTCAGGCGATTCCGCGGCCAGCGCTCCCTTTTTCAGCCCGAGGGGAGAAGTAATGCGGAAGAGGGCCACATTGGGGAGGATGCCAACGAAGTTCTCGCAGAGATGTGTGAAAACCGCCATTGTCAGAACGGCGTTGGGGGTGAAGTCAAGCAGATGAAACCCGTAGGTGTTCATGATATCACAAAAGAAATCGGAAAAAGGTGGGCAGAGCCCGCAGTAGAAGAACACAGGGAAGAAGTAGTACCCCAGGGCACTTCTTGATTTGGAGGCCTCGCGGAATCACTGGCGTCGCGCGGATGCGCACGCGTTTCCGTCGACCAGAAAAGGTAAAACTCCGTCCGCAACGCCTCCGGAGTAAGCTCGGGGGGAAAGAGCACCTGCTTCCTGCGCAGCGCCTCGAGCTCCAGCGCCTCGGCCGATTTTGCGGCCTTCGCAGCCTTCGCGGCCTTCGTAGCCTTCCCGGTTTTCGGAGCCATGGCGGGGGAGGCGAAGGCGATGACGGCGACGGGCGGCGAAGCTTCGTTTTCCTCTCGATTCGGAGGCAGCGGGGAACAGCGGAGCTTTCGGAGGAAGGAGCTACGAGTGGCGGAAGTGGGGAATGGCCCGGTCCCCCCGCTTATAAGCAGGAGATCCGGCGTTCGCATTTCACTGGAATTAAGTATTGACCCACGTCTCCCACGACGCCGCAATCGGCAGCGTCTTGCGTTGCGGGAAAGCGGTGGGTGCGGAGCCGTTCTTTGAAGAACCAGTGCCACGTGTGCCGTGCCTTGTCTTGGGCCTGGCCCAACAACTTCGGCACCGTGTCCGCCCAGCCGGGGCTCTGTCGATTATCTTGAAGTAGGGGCACCTTAGTACCCCGAACTTGTGCACGGCAGTCGTAGCACCCAGCGGCAAGGCTCGCTGACGCCCGCAAGGCTCCCCACCACTCCTTATCACTACCATTCAAGAACAAAGTACCAGCCCGTAAAACGAAGGACCGGCGAGAGAAGCTTGCGGGAGGGCTAACTCATGGCATCACTAGAAAACTTGCGCGGCGCCCCGCGCCCGGCAAGTTCGATGGCCAACAAGCTTACCGCACGACAAAGGGACATGACAAGGCACTTGCGCGAGGCTGCTACCCAACTCCAGCGCACCTCGTGATGCGTCATCACCGAGCCGCCCAAAACACGTGGCGGGATACTACGCAACCATGCAGAGCGAGGTGGCAAGCGGGGCAGCAGAGGCACCGTCGTGGCACCCAGAGGCTCACCTAACGGTCACTCCACTTGCCTTTGTTATTACCGGACGGGCATTTAATGCCCTTGTCCCTGCCGTCGAGTTAGGTAGGGGAACCACAGCACTATTGTACCAACCCACGCTTACGTTTCTACCCCGCTTCCTCACGCTGCCACTGTGGGTACCCCTTCAGACTATAAAGGAGGCCCATGCGCACGTAGAAGGGGTTGATTCATCGAAACCCGCAACACCACCATATGCGTTCGAGCTAGATTCTATAACAACTCAGAGCAGCAGTAGGGGTGTTATCTCTCCGGAGAGCCCCGAAGCTGGGTAAAGATCGCCCGTCTCCCCACGCGTGCTCGACCTCGATCCGCTCTGCGCGCGACCCTCGCTCCCCCGCCGAACCAGAAGGGGCCCCCAGGGTGCCCCATAGGTGCTCGAGGCCACGGATACGCGTCCGGACCCCGACACCTGGACTAGGGGGTGTCCGGACAGCCGCACTATCATCGTCAGCCGGACTCCAATACTATGAAGATACAAGATTGAAGACTTTGTCCCGTGTCCGGATGGGACTTTCCTTGGCGTGGAAGGAAAGCTTGGCGATACGGATATGTAGATCTCCTACCATTGTAACCGACTCTGTGTAACCCTAGCCCTCTCCGGTGTCTATATAAACCGGAGGGTTTTAGTCCGTAGGACACACAACCATTACAACGATCATACCATAGGCTAGCTTCTAGGGTTTAGCCTCCTTAATCTCGTGGTAGATCCACTCTTGTACTACCCATATCATCAATATCAATCAAGCAGGAGTAGGGTTTTACCTCCATCGAGAGGGCCCGAACCTGGGTAAAAACATCGTGTCCCTTGTCTCCTGTTACCATCCGCCTAGACGCACAGTTCGGGACCCCCTCCCGAGATCCACCGGTTTTGACACCGACAGTCATAATCCTTGATCAACTCAAGCCATCGTCGTTGATGGAGATTTAAATCGAGCTGAGCAAATATATATTTAAGGCTTTTGTCATCGGTAAAAATTTGGCACCTTTTTCCGATGAGGTAGTGTCTCCAAATTTTTTAAACATGAACCACCGCGGCTATTTCCAAATCATGAGTGGGGTAATTCCCCTCATGGGGTCATAGCTATCATGAGGCATAAGCTACTACCTTGCCATCTTGAATAAGCATGCATCCCAGTCCTTGCCTGGAAGCGTCGCAGTATACATCAAAGCTGCGGTAGATATCTGGAAGGGTTAATACTGGTGCAGTTGTCAGTCGTTTCTTTAACTCAGTGAACTTTTCTCACAGTCCTCAGTCCATTCAAACTTCTTATCCTTTTTGAGCAGCTCTGTCATGGGTTTAGAAATCTTGGAAAACCCTTCAATGAAACGGCGGTAATATCCGGCTAATCCAAGAAAACTCCGGATCTGAGATACGGTTGCTGGTGGCTGCTACCTCTTGAGCACTGCGTTGGATTTCCCCGAAGAGGAGAGGATGATGCAGCAAAGTAGCCTAAGTATTTCCCTCAGTTTTTGAGAACCAAGGTATCAATCCAGTAGGAGACCACGCACAAGTCCCTCGTACCTACACAAAACGATAGCAACTCGCAACCAACGCTTAGGGGTTGGCAATCCCTTCACGGTCACTTACGAGAGTGAGATCTGATAGAGATAATATTTTTGGTATTTTTGATAGATAGATGCAAAGTAAAAAGTAAAAGGCAAAGTAAAAAACAAAGCAAGTAAATAAAGTGGTAGAGATTGATATGATGAGAATAGACCCGGGGGGCCATAGGTTTCACTAGTGGCTTCTCTCAAGAGCATAAGTATTCTCGGTGGGTGAACAAATTCTTGTTGAGCAATTGTGTAATTGAGCATAGTTATGAGTATATCTAGGCAATGATCATGTATATAGGCATCACGTCTAAAATAAGTAGATCGAAATGATTCTGCATCTACTACTATTACTCCACTCATCGACCGCTATCCAGCATGCACCTAGAGTATTAATCAAAAACAGAGTAACGCCTTAAGCAAGATGACATGATGTAGAGGGATAAATTCATGCAATATGATAAAAAACCCCATCTTGTTATCCTCGATGGCAACAATACAACACGTGCCTTGCAACCCTTTACATCCTTTGGTAAGGACACGCAAGATTGAACCCAAAGCTAAGCACTTCTCCGATTGCAAGAACTACCAATCTAGTTGGCCAAACCAAAAGGATAATTCAAGAGACTTGCAAAGATAACTCAATCATACATAAAAGAATTCAGAGAAGAATCAAATATTTTCCATAGATAATACTGAATCATAAACCCACAATTCATCGGTCTCAACAAACACACCGCGAAAAGAAGATTACATCGAATAGATCTCCACGAGAGAGGGGGAGAACTTTGTATTGAGATCCAAAAAGAGAGAAGAAGCCATCTAGCTACTAGCTATTGACCCGAAGGTCTGAAGTAAACTACTCACACTTCATTGGAGGGGCTATGGTGATGATGTAGAAGCACTCCGTGGTGGATGCCCCCTCCGGCGGAGCTCCGGAGCAGACCCCAAGATGGGATCTCGTGGGTACAGAAGGTTGCGGCAGTGGAATTAGGTTTTTGGCTCCTATTCTGATCGTACGGGGATACATAGGTATATATATGAGGAAGGAGTACGTCGGTGGAGCGTCAGGGGGCCCACGAGGTAGGGGGTGCGCCCAGGGGGCACGCCCTCCACCCTCGTGACCGCCCGTGGCACTGCTTGGAGTAGGGTCCAAGTCTCCTGGATCACGTTCGGTTGGAAAATCACGTTCCCGAAGGTTTCATTCCGTTTGGACTCCATTTGATATTCCGTTTCTTCGAAACACTGAAATAGGCAAAAAAACAGCAATTCTGGGTTGGGCCTCCGGTTAATAGGTTAGTCCCAAGATGTCGTCGTGGCTGGGGAGACGAGCACCTATGGGGCAGGGCCCCTTTTCTGGTCCGGCAGGGAGCGGAGGGCGCACGAAGAGCAGATCGAGGTCGGGCGCGCGCGGGGGAGATTTTACCCAGCTTCGGAGCTCTCCGGAGAGATAAATCTCCTATTGCTAATTTGTGTTTCTATTCTGTTCTTGCTCGAAAGCGTGGGTATGCTGTGGTCGCGAATGAGTCGAACTGACCGAACCCAACCGAACCGAACCCCCTCTACGTGCGCATGGGCCTCCTTTTTATAGTCTAAAGGGTCACCGATGTGGCAACGAGAAAGAGGGTAGAAAGGTAAAACGCAGGTTGGTACAATCTGCTATCTCTGATGCCCCCTACCTAACTCTGACGGCAGGGGACAAGAGCATTTAATGCCCATCCGGTCGCTCCAACAATGCAGGAAACGACTGTTAGGGGCGCCACCGATCGCCACGACGGCCCCCTAGTCACCTTCGCTCGCCACCTCGCACCGCTAGGCTGCCTGACTACACGCCACGTGCACCGTGAATGATCCGTGGCGACACGCCGTCGGGTGAGCTGGAGCGGGCGCAGAGTGGTAACCGCCGCGCAAGCGCCTTGCCGCGTCTCGCCTTTGTCGCACCCGCAAGCCTGCCGCTCGTCGGGTTTTGCCGAGACGTTAAGCGCATCGCGGCAAGTCTCTTGACATGCCTTTGTTGGCCTTCCCGGCAAGCTCCTCTTTCCGGGGTCTTGTTCTTCCCGGCAAGCTTCTGTTGCCGGGGCCTTATCTTTTCGGTTAACACTTTGTTCTTGAATGGCAGTAAATAGGAATAGCGGAGGATCTTGGCGGACGCCCGGCAAGCCTTGTCGCGGGACGCCGCGATCGCCTCGCGTCTGCGAGTTCGGGTACTAAGGTACCCCTACTTTAGTACACCGACAGAGCCCCGGAACTGGGCCATACACGGTGCCGAAGCGCTGTTGGGCCAGCCCAAAATAGGGCACGGCACGCGGCACGGGCCAAACCAGATCCACTCTGTATCCACCGCGTCCTCCCATAACGGCACGCGTCAATCGCGGCGTCGTGGGAGAGATCGTGGGCTATACTTTAATCCAGGAAATGTGTAACGTTCGCCTCCCCTGTTTATAAGCAGAGGAAACAGGGCCGTTCCCCCACCTTCGCCACTTGCAGTTCCTTCCTCCGAAAGCTCCGCCGCTCCCCTCCGCTTCCCAAGTCGAAAGAGAGCAGCGCTCCGCCGCCCGTCGCCGCCGTCGCCCTTAACACCTCCATGCACCTCCGCCGCTTCCGCCATGGCTCCGAAGACCAGCAAGGCCGCGAAGTCAGCTGAGGTGCTACGGCTCGAGGCGCTGCGCAAGAAGCGAGTGCTTTTCCCCGCCGAGCTCACCCCGAAAGCGCTGCGAGAGGAATTTTACCTCTTCTGGTCGACGCAGACGCGGGCGCACCCGCGCACGCCGGTGCTTTCCGCTGAGGCTTCCAAATTGAAGCTGTGCCCAAAAGGGTACCATTTCTTTCCTGTGTTCTTCTATTGCGGGCTCTGCCCACCTTTCTCTGATTTCTTCTGCGACATTATGAATACCTACGGATTTCATCTTCTTGATTTCACCCCCAATGCCGTTCTGACAATGGCGGTTTTCGCACACCTCTACGAGAACTTCGTTGGCATCCACCCAAACGTTGCTCTTTTTCGCCATTATTTTACCTCCCCGAGCCGAAAAAGGAGAGCCATTGGCTGGCGGAGTCGCCTGGACCTCTCGACTTGGCATGAAGGAGGTGTATCTGGCGGG
Organism: Aegilops speltoides; assembly: GCA_021437245.1. Taxonomy (NCBI): domain Eukaryota; kingdom Viridiplantae; phylum Streptophyta; class Magnoliopsida; order Poales; family Poaceae; genus Aegilops; species Aegilops speltoides. The sequence goes on along the minus strand of CM038147.1, from coordinate 90,402,075 downwards.
CGAGCTCCGCAGCAAGTGGGATGAATGGAGGGCGGAGTGGTGCTGGATCTGTGATGCCAATCCGCAGCCCTTCACCAACCTGCGCCAGGCTCGGGTAGTTCGCGGCGGCGAGTGGGGCGCTCTGTCGCTGGACGACGCCAAGCTGAAGATTGCCACCACCCGAATCCTCCGGCTCAGGCTTGCCGGGCTCACAGCAGGGGCTGTTGGCGCGGATTTCCTTCGCCGTCGCATCGCCCCTCTACAGAAGAGGGGGAGGCCCACCTGGCAATTTGGCGGCCCGGCGGATATCATGAGGCTGCGTCCAGGCCTCAACTTCAACTTCACGGTCCTGGAGCTTGATGGGATGCTGAGGGAGCTGTTCAAGCATGACGCCAACCATACAAAGTGGTTCAGGCTGCCGCAGGGCGTCATCCCGTTGTGCAACAAGTCCCAGCGCGATCGCATCTGCGCAATGATGCCATAGTGCGATTCGCACGGGATAATCCCAACTTGGATGGAGCCCGCTGACGACGTCGTGCAGCAATTCTTCGATGGCCTAGCGGAGGTAGCAGTCAATGCCGACGAGAAGAGGCTCCTCACCCGCGACACCACCGAGAACGAGATGCGCTACATCGCCACCAGGGCCGAAGAGGCGGCAGCAGCCGCCGCCGCAGGTGAGTTCGGCTTCACGTTGGAGGAGGCAGAGGCGGCCGAGGCGGCAAGCCTTGCCGACAGGGAGGACCTTGCCGGAGAGGTCGTTGGCGAGGGGGAGCCCGAGGCCGAAATGAGCGAGCCCGCCGAGGGCGCGAGCGGCCAGCCGTCTTCAAGCAGCTTGCCGCAGGCGGAGCCCCCAGCACAACCCCAATTCCAACCAAGGAGGCGTCTCCGTCAAGTTGGAGATACGGCAGGAGGACAGGCAGTCGAGCAGCCGAGGAGCTGTGGGACATGCTCCACCGCGGCAAGTACCGTTGCCGCGGGAGGGTCCCAGGCTGTGCCATCAACTAGGGCAGGGTCTTCCCGGGCCGCCACGCCTGATCCTACCGCAGCTCCCGGCAAACGTCGAAGGGAGCCTACTCCTCCGCCTTGCCGCGCAGAGAGGGTACCAGACTTCAACCTCTCCGCACTGAGCTCCGATGACGATGAAGAGGAGGAGGAGGAGGAGTAAGACTTTCTTCTCGCTGTTCTTGATTTTCTTTGATCTTTGTTGTTTCTTGTCTTGCATCTGATCTGCTCCTCCCTGAATCTTGTTCCTTTTCAGGACTCTGGCCGAGAGAGCGGCGAAGAGGGCCAAGGTACCCGTGGTTGTCATCGAGGACGATCTTGCTGTGACAGCAGAGGACACGTCTGAGACCACCTTGACGGATCCGGCTCTTTGTCCTCGCAGCAGCCCCCAGCACAGCCCCCAGCATAAGTGTTTGGTTCACTTCCTGTTGTGGGGAGCGCATGGGTGCTTCTTCCTTTGCCGACATCTTGATTGTTAATTCATTTGTATAGGAGCAGAACAAGCCCACCAGGAGCAACCAGAGGCCGACCCGGGGGTGCTGTCGGCTTTGACTACGCCGCCAAGGGGCGATTCCCCGACAAGGGAGCGCTCCCCGGCAAGGGAGGGGTCCCCGGCAAGGGGCGGATCCAGTGAGCCTCTAGTGGTGGAGCCCATGGTCACGGAGCCCAGCACAGGTAACCCTTCTTGTCGGAAACCTTCCCTTGGATTCTTCTTCTTTTTCTTTTTTTGGATATTTGCTTGAATTTTCCTTCCTCTTCCTGTCTTCAGATCCCCCTCTTGGGGACCCGATGGAAACTGAGGCCACCGGCGAGGAGGGCACACGCGGCAACACTGGGGATGTCGCCGCTGACGAGGAAGAGGTCGGCGCTGATGAACCCGCCGATGAAGAAGCCGCCAAGGCTGCCGGGCGCAGAGCCGGGCGAGGGTCCGGTGATCGACCTTGACGACCCGGAGGGGCAGGAGGCGCAAGCGCTGCACCGACCGCCGACCCTCTGCCGCTGATGCAGCCTGGCCCGAGGAGCCCCACCAGCAAAGATACTTGATGGCCGGCGAGGGCGATACATCAAGCTTCCTCAGGCGCCGAGCTCTGGCGCCGGTCGAAGGAGAGGAGTTTGACGGGGAAGTACTCGCCTCTGCCGGGCTGGCAGTGGTTGACGCGCCCGGCAGCAGCAGTGGCGAGTCTGAAGAGGAGCAGCTGCTCTGGAAGTTGGTGTCACTCTACCGTGCCCGGCAAGTGAGGCTCGAGTCCCGGGAGGCGCTTGTCGCGCAGGCGGGAGTTGACATAGAGAAACACGCGCAGGAGCTCCGGAACCGCAACCAGGAGGCTCTCCGATCCATTGCGGAGGAGAGGGCGCAACTTGGCGAGGCAAAGGAGGCGTTCATCCTGGAGAAGGCTGAAGCCGAGGAGCAGCAGAGGCTCGCCGCCGAGGAGATGTCCAGGCGGGAAGGTGAGCTGACACAGAAGAAGGCTAGTCTGGACAGCCACGAGGATGAGCTCGAGGCACGAGAGCAGTCACTTGGCGGGGCGCTCAAGGAGGCAAAGGACGCAGCCGCGGCCACCAAGGCCGCCAAGAAGGAGTTAGAGGTGAAGGTGACGCAGCTGGAGGCGGACATAAAAGGGAAGAACGAAGAGCTTGCCGCACTCCAGCGCGAGCGCGAGAAGGATGCACTTGCCCATGGCGATCTGCAAGCTCAACTTGCCGAGAAGATCAAGGAACTGAACGCCGCCAAGGACTCAAGTGCTGATCTCGAACTGAAGCTGGCCACCTTGACGGAGATACTAGATGGCGCCAAGAAGTGAGAGGATGACTTGAAGAAAGAGCTCAAGGGCAACGAGGAGCTGCTGACGAGGGCCGCTGAGACTCAGAACACCTTCCGGGCTACGGTGGAGCTCTGGACAGAGGGCCTCGTCAACATTGCTACATCGATCGACGAGGAGCTGGTGGAGCTGGACTTGGCGGGCTTTGGGTACTCCTCCGACGAGAACCTCCAGCCCAGCGCCAAGCTTACTCTTTTCTTCAAGGGAGTGGTGACGGCACTCCAGCAGCTCCGGGAAAGGATCCCGAAGAAGCTGGCCGACGAATCGCGCGCAATCCGTGCCAAGGTCTTGGAGAAGGTGTTGGTGAAGATACTCTTCCGGAACCCGAACCTCGACCTCTCCCGCGTCCTCAAGAAGCTGCCGGCGGGTGCCGATCTTGAAGAACTCAAGGCCATCGTCGCACCCATCGTGGACAAGGTCAATGATGTCAGGAGGGTCGACGGCGAGCGCGTGGACTAGGCCACCCTTCTTCTCCCTTTCCTTGTCGTTGCTAGATATGTCATAGGAATAACTCATCAGAGCGCGGCAAGTTATTTATTGTAATATGACTTTATTCTGGGTACTATCTGCTATGTTACTTCCTTTATTTGATCCCATTCCTTGTATGTTTTTACCCTACGCTTTTTGGGAACTTGCCGGCGCAAGCACACTTGCCATGAAGCGCCAGTTATGAACATCAGCAGCCTCTTTGGCGGTGTTGCCTCCGGCAAGAAACCTTGTCGGGCTAGTCGCAGACACTTTCATTGTTGAGCGGACTCAAACAAAGTAAGGGCTTAACTTAGCCACGAGTCGGTTCCTCCGCGTACAGGTTTTCCATACAAGGCACGGTCGTTCAAGGAATATAACTTAAAAATTTAAAAACTGACTGTGCTCAAACTTTGGCAACTTAGCTTTTCTGTCGTGTGTGTCCCGGCAAGTCTTAAGCTTCTTTGAACGACGCCTGGTCCACATGTTTATCCTCTCCTCTCCCCCGTGAACTTGTGGGCGGAGGAACCTTCTTTTTGAGCAAAAGAAAGAAGAGAAAATAAAGTTATGGAGCCTTAAGGCTCGTTATTGCTTACCGGGAGCAAGTTCTGCACAAAGTGGCAGTGTATACATGCTACAAAAGAAAAAAAAGCATGCAATTTGACGATATGTGTTGGGCATACGATCTTTTATTTATGCACGGGATCTGCGCCCGGCTTTGTACAAAGGGTTACATGCAATAGCGGCAAGGCTTGTACAAAAGGTGGTTGCTGGGACAGCAGGTTCCGGCAACCGCGCCTTATGGGTAAAACTTACGAAGATGCTCTATGTTCCGTGAGTTGCTCACCGAATGCCATCTTCGGTCTCAAAGCGGACAGCGCCGAGCCTAGTGACTCGTTTTACCCGATAAGGGCCTTCCGCCGCATCAACTTGTTGGAATTCTTGGCGGATTGAACACGCCAAGAACAAGGTCGCCTCCTCGAAGCTTCCGCATTAACTTTGCGGCTATGGTAGCGGCGCCAAAGCTTGCTGGTAACGAGCAGCTCGACAAGATCTCAAGACGATCTTCCTCGAGGAGCAGCGTCATCTTGCCGCAGCTGCTCTTGCTCAAGCTCATCATAAGCGAGCACTCGAGGCGATCCGTATACGAGTTCCGTGGGAGAAGCGCCTCTGCTCCGTAAACAAGAGCAAAGGTGTCCGCCGCTGGCTCGATTTGGCGCCGTTCGATCGACCAAAGAACCACCGATAGCTCCTCGATCCCATTTCTTCCGTGATTTGTGCAGCCCGTCGAAAGTTACGGTCTTGAGTCCGCGAGCACTTCAGCGTTCGCCCTCTCCGCTTGACCGCTGCTTCTCGGGTGAGCAGCGAAGCGGGCGATCTTGGCGCCAAGATCTTGGACGATCGCATGAAGGTGCGGCTCGTGAATTGTGTGTCGTTGTCGGTGATGCTCCTGTTAGGGATTCCGAAATGGCAAACAATTGACCTGAAGAACTTGACTGCTGACTGTGCTGTCACCTTCCTCACTGCCTCCACCTCCGGCCACTTCATGAACTTGTCGATTGCCACGCACAAGTATCAAGCCCCGACAGCTCGGGAAAGGGGCCGAGGATATCGAGCCCCTGCATCGAAAATGGCCGGGATAAAGGGATTGTTTGGAGAGCTTGAGCTAGTTGATGAATCTGTTTGAGTGGAACCGCACACTTCACACTTGGTTACTTGTGCGATTGCATCTGGAGGCTGTCGGCCAAAAGAAACCTTGCTTGGAAAGCCTTTGGCAAGTGCCCTTGCGCCAATGTGGTGACCACATATGCCTCCGTGTATCTCCGCCAATAGCTCTTGTCCTTCTTCCCGGAAATGCACTTCAATTTCACTTAGTTGAATCTTCTTCAGACAAAGATGTCATCGACAAACTGGTACATACTTGATTGCCGGGCTACTTTCTCGCTTCTTCTTGCTCTTGGGAAGTTCTCTGCTTGAAGGAAATGGACTATTTGCTGTGCCCATGTCGGAGCTCGTGGCTCGACAACAAGGACTAAAGGCGCAAATGTTGCTGCGGGAACATCCACTTCTACGGCAAGAATCTGGGATCCTGCCGGAGCGTGATGCTCCCCGGCAAACGTGTCGAGACACAGCTTGTCGGGAGCGCCTGCTTCAACGAAACAAACCCTAGGGCTTGTCGGAGCAGACTGCTCCTCAAGACTTCTCGTGTTGATCCCGGGAACCTTTTGGCGGCGGCCGGGAGCTCTGCGGAAAGTAGCCGCCAAGAACCAACTTTTCTTCTTGTGGCTGCACAGATTTATCCTTGTCGGGACCAGAGCTTGACGGGAAGCCCTCGCTTGTCGTTGGACTCGCTTGCATGATTGTTGGCTCATCGCCCGCCTCCTCTCCGCTATTAACGCAGCACTAACCACTTGATTGGTTGCCGCCAGATATAGCAAAGAACTTCTCTTGTGGTTTAGGTGCGACAAGTGTTGGAGTGGAGGATAGGTATCTCTTCAAGTCTCAGAGCGCCTCCGCTTCCGGAGTCCATTTCATTGACCCTGCTTTTTCAAAATTTTGAAAATGGCGGTATGCCGCCAATGACTTAGAGATGAACCTACTAAGAGCAGCGACACAGCCGGCAAGCCTTCGTACATCCTTGACGCGCTTCGGGGCTTCAATCTGCTCGATGGCCTTGATCTTGTCGGGGTTGGCTTCAATCCCCCTCTAGGATATAAAGGACCCGAGAAGCTTGCCGGAAGGAACTCCAAACACGCACTTCTCGGGGTTCAACTTGAGATTGACCTTGCGCAGATTTGCAAAAAGTCTCTTCCAGATCTTGAACCAAAGTTTCTCTGTCCTTGCTCTTGACCACTATGTCATCCATGTAAGCTTCTATATTCCTGTGTAGCTGTGGCTCAAAAGCGTGACTGACTACTCTTGCAAATGTTTAACCAGCATTCTTTAATCCGAAAGGCATTCGTACAAAGCAGTACGTGCCACATGGAGTAATGAATGCGGTTTTCTCTTCATCCTCTTCTGCCATGAAGATCTGGTGGTATCCTGAGCATGCATCAAGAAACGAAAGCAGATCACATCCTGCCGTGGAGTCGACAATCTGGTCAATGCGCGGCAAGGGAAATGGATCTTTGGGACAAGCTTTATTAACATCCGTGAAGTCAATACAAAGCCTCCATTTCCCGTTCGCCTTGCGCACGACTACTAGATTGGCTAACCACGTTGGATGGAGTACTCCTCGGACGAGGCCCGCTGCTTCCAACTTCTTGATCTCTTCTGCAATGAACTCTTGGCGTTCCACCGCTTGCTTCCTGACTCTCTGCTTGACGGGCCGCGTGTGAGGACTTTATTAACATCCTATTTAGGGTCAAGCGTGGCACTGATGGTGAAGGTACCACCAGTGCCGTCCTCCTTGGCAGCCACTTTCTTGGTCTCTGGTGCAGCTGTCTTCGCCTTCTTGCACTTGCCGGTGGAGCTCGATGGTGCGTCCTCGACGGTAGCGCAGCACTCCGAAGAGGTGCGCTTGCCGGAGTGGGCATCAGAGCTACTCTTGTCGGACTTGGTCTTCTTCTTCTTCCCCCAGGAGCTTGATGCAAGTGGTTTGCGCCTGCTGCGGCTGCCGCTTCTGGTAGATCTTGTCGGACAGATAATTGCATCCCTCTTGTCGCCTTTGGACAGAGATGACACTTATCGACCAGGCATCTTGAGCACATTGTCAAGATAATGAGAGGCTGCCATGAACTTGGCAAGCGCCGACGGCCGAGTATCCCATTGTAGGGCAATGGGAAATCAGCAACGCCAAATGTGACTCTCTCGTCACTGAATTCAGCTCGCGCCAAACGCCATCGGCGGTGTGATCTTCCCTTCGCTTGCTCCTTCCCGGTTAATTCCTTGAAAAGTACCAGTTTCTTCGAGCTCGCTGTCGGGGATCTTGAGCTTGTTGAGCACCGCGGAAGAGATCAGATTTAGGCCGGCCCGCCGTCAACCAACATCTTTGTGACCTTGAGGTTGCGGATGGTTGGCGAAACCAACATCAGCAAGCACCCGACCGCAGTGATGCGATCAGGGTGATCCTCAACATCAAAGACGATGGGCGTGCTGGACCACTTCAGGGGCTTGCGCGATTCGACTGATGGTTCTGCTGCATTCACCTCCCGCACCATCGCTTGAGTTGACGGTGCGAGGTGTGCGAGAAGCAGCACCGTCAACGCACAAAACCTCCGTCGCCTATACGAAACTCTTGGTCGCCGGTCTCATCCTCATCCATCTCATCATCCTCATCTTCTTCTTCGTCCTTGTCGCGCCACGGGAGGTCTATCTCCTTGCCGCTGCTTGGCCTTGCTTGGCGCCCTCCCCAAAGGGAAGCTTTGCCGGATCCTCCGCCACCTTCCCGGGCCTACTCCTTGTCGCGACGCTCATATTCAGCTTTCTGTAGCTCTGCCATCTGCTCAACCTTCTTGCACGCTTGGAGGTCATGGCCCTTGGTGCGATGGATCTTGCAAGATCGCTGCCGGAGCCGCCCCGCTTGTCGGCGGCCACCACAGCCTCGCCGGAGTCACCAGTTTTTGGCCTTGTCGGCGCCGCCTCCATTGCCGGACTGCTCAACAACTAGCACATCCGTAGCTTTCCTCTTTCTGTTATTCCGCCTCCGGTTCTTCCTTGCCGGAGGGGTATCCTCGATGTCAGATCCTTCTGCTCCTACATTCTCTCCGGGGACTTTCCTCCCTTCTTCTGCCCGTGCACACTTGTCGGCCAGAGCATAGAGCTCGCTGACATCTCTGATCTTGCACATCGCCATCTCCTCCCTCATCCTGCGGTCACGCACGTTCTGATGGAACGCGCTGATAACCGCGGCAGGGTGGACGTCTGGGATGTTGTGCTGCACCTGGCTGAACCTCTGTATATACTTGCGCAGAGGTTCTCCTTCCTTCTGGGCAAGCAAATGAAGATCGCTTTCCTGGCCATGAGGCTTGTGGCCGCCTGTAAAGGCACCGACAAACTGATGACACAGGTCCGCCCACGAAGAGACGGAGTTGTCCGGCAAGTGCATGAGCCAAGATCTAACGTTGGGCTTGAGCACCAGCGGGAAGTAGTTGGCGAGGATCTTCTCATCGCGCCCCCCCGGCAGCCTGCACCGCGATGGTGTAGACGCTGAGGAACCCTGCCGGATGTATCCCGCCATCGCATTTCTCGCACGCTGCGCTTGAAGTTCTTGGTCTTGGGCCATTGGACTTGCCGCAGCTCACGGGTGAACGCAGGCATCCTATCACAGACGACAAGTCGCTGGTCCTTCGGGCGCATGCATATCGACATGGGCCCAGGTAGCGCTGGTCGATCGACATCGCGCTTCTGCGACTTCGATGTGAGTGCGAAGCGTCTTCGTGTCGCCGTTTTGGAGAACTTGGCATTGATCGCGCGAGCTCGCGGGTCCGGCGATGCGATGGAGTCGGTGTCGAGGTCGGCCCGCGAAGTCGGCGATCTTGGCCTTCGGGCGGGAGTGCATGGTAGTGGCACCCCCAGCGGTCTTGTCGGCGTCGGCTTGCACCTGGGCGTCTTGCCAGGGCTTCGATGTGCTCGGTTGCCGGGGCTTGTCGGCGTTGGCGAAGCCGACGAGGCTTTGAATGGTCATCCGCCACCGCCGATCTTGTCCGCGCCGAGGGTATTCTAGAGCAGTGGGCCCGCCGCCTTCTCTGGGTCTTCGGCGGCGGCGGCGAGCGGCGCGAGGTGCGGGATATGCTCGGACTCCCAACTGGGTTGGAAGGAGCAGTACCTCGTCCAGGGGACCGCACCTCACTTGTGCCAGCATGCTGGCGTGCATGCTGGTCTTGAACGTCCCGTGACCCGCCGGCTTGGCCTTGTTCCAACGCGAGCACAGTGCTAGGAGCACCGTGGCATTGTCGGTCTTGCCCCTCATGGGAGGGGTGCGGTGGATGTACAGACGCTGAAGCTTGAGGGGCCTTGTCCTTGGACCTGGTGACGACGCGAGTCCCACCGTCGGTGCCCGCTCCTCCGCCGGCGTCTACCCCACCGCCCATTTGCTCCGGTGGCGGTAGGATAGTCGCGGACGGAGCGGCCACCTCCGAAGTCTTCTTCTTCGGTGGCATGTCGATGAAGATGTTGATGTAGCGCGCATGGAGACCGGATCAGGTTCGCACAAACTCGACGCCCCCTACCTGGCGCGCCAAAGATGTCGCCGTGGCTGGGGAGACGAGCACCTATGGGGCAGGGCCCCTTTTCTGGTCCGGCAGGGAGCGAAGGGCGCACGAAGAGCAGATCGAGGTCAGGCGCGCGCGGGGGAGATTTTACCCAGCTTCGGAGCTCTCCGGAGAGATAAAACTCCTACTGCTGCTTTGTGTTTCTATTCTGTTCTTGCTCGAAAGCGTGGGTATGTTGTGGTCTCGAATGAGTCGAACTGACCGAACCCAACCGAACCGAACCCCCTCTACGTGCGCATGGGCCTCCTTTTTATAGTCTAAAGGGGTCACCGACAGGTGGCAACGTAGAAAGAGGGGTAGAAAGGTAAAAACGCGGGTTGGTACAACTGCTATCTATAGTGCCCCCTACCTAACTCTGACGGCAGGGGACAAGAGCATTTAATGCCCGTCTGGTCGCTCCAACAGTGTAGGAAACGACCGTTAGGGGCGCCACCGATCGCCACGACGGCCCCCTAGTCACCTTCGCTCGCCACCTCGCACCGCTAGGCTGCACAGCTACACGCCACGTGTACCAGGAATGATCCCGTGGCGACACGTCGTCGGGTGAGCTGGAGCGGGCGCAGAGTGGTGGCTTCGCCACGGCAAGCGCCTTGCCGCGGTCTCTGTCTTGTCGCACCCGCAAGCCTGCCGCTCGTCGGGTCTTGCCGGGACGTTAAGCGCGTCGCGGCAAGTCTCTTGACATGCCTTTGTTGGCCTTCCCGGCAAGCTCCTCTTGCCGGGGTCTTGTTCTTCCCGGCAAGCTTCTCTTGCCGGAGCCTTATCTTTTCGGTTAACACTTTGTTCTTGAATGGCAGTAAATAGGAATAGCGGAGGATCTTGGCGGACGCCCGGCAAGCCTTGCCGCTGACGCCAGCTTGATCGCCTTGCAGACGAGTTCGGGGTACTAAGGTACCCCTACTTTAGTACACCGACACAAAAGTAATATAAAAGTGGAAAATAAAGCCCAATATAGTCCAAAACAGTAGATAAAGTAACATGGAGCAATCAAAAATTATAGATACGTTGGAGACGTATCAGGCATCCCCAAGCTTAATTCCTGCTCGTCCTCGAGTAGGTAAATGATAAAAAAGAATTTTTGATGCGGAGTGATACTTTGGCATAATTTCAATATAAATCTTCTTACTTGCGATATGAATATTCAGAACCGAAAGGTTCAAGGCAAAAGTTCATATTGACACAAAAACGATAATACTTCAAGCATACTAATCAAAGCAATCATGTCTTCTCAAAATAGCATGGCAAAAGAAAGTTCATCCCTAGAAAATCATATAGTTAGGCTATGCTTCATTTTCGTCACACAAAGATGTTCCTAACTTCTATACCCCCGATGACAAGCCAAGCAATTGTTTCATACTCAAATAATCTCAAACTTTTTCAACCTTCACGCAATACATGAGCGCGAGCCATGGATATAGCACTATGGGTGGAATAGAATATGATGATGGGGATTGTGTGGAGAGGACAAAAAAGGAGAAAGTCTCACATTGACGAGGCTAATCAACGGGCTATGGAGATGCCCATCAATTGATGTCAACATGAGGAGTAGGGATTGCCATGCAACGGATGCACTAGAGCTATGAATGCTCAACAAAAGAAAACTAGTGGGTGTGCATCCAACTCGCTTGCTCACGAAGACCTAGGGCATTTTGAGGAAGCCCATCATTGGAATATATAAGCCAAGTTCTATAATGAAAAATTCCCACTAGTATAAAAAGACAACTTATGAGACTCACTATCATGAAGATCTTGGTGTTACTTTGAAGCACAATGTATGAGACTCACTACATGAAGGACAAGGTGCTACTTTGAAGCACAAGTGTGGTAAAAAGGATAGTAGCATTGTCCCTTCTCTCTTTTTCTCTCATTTTTTTCTTTGGCCTTTTTTTTATTTTTGGCCTTTCTATTTCTTTTTAATTATTATTTTTCGTCCGGAGTCTCATCCCGACTTATGGGGGAATTATAGTCTCCGTCATCCTTTTCTCACTTGGGAAAATGCTCTAATAATGATGATCATCACACTTTTATTTTTCTTACAATTCAACAATTACAACTCGAACCTTGGAACAAAATATGACTCTATATGAATGCCTCCGGCGATGTACCGGGATGGTGCAATGAATCAAGAGTGACATGTATGGAAAATAATGCATGGTGGCTTTGCCACAAATACGATGTCAACTACATGATCATGCAATGGCAATATGACAAAAGTAATGTATGTCATAATAATGATGATGGAAGTTGCATGGCAATATATCTCGGAATGGCTATGAAAATGTCATGATAGGTAGGTATTATCGGAGTAATTGGACACGGATACCGCAAAGACAGTGAGACGATATTTCAAGACATCGGGGCTAGCAAAGCCCCTCAGTACGACTGCCCGGCTGGCTGCCGGCTGCTGACTGCAACGACCAGCCGGTTGTCGACTGCAGCCCGACCCGACACCGACAAGACCCCGACGAGACGGCCATACCACGGACAAGACAACTGTACCACGACGCCATCATGTACAGTGTCAATTGTCCCTGGGCACTATTCATGAAGTGACCCAGGAGACAAGCATGCCACTCACCCATGCTCCCATGCCACTAGCTAGCTTACATACTAAGCTACCTCACACTATAAAAGGAGACACCCATGGACACCCATAAACTCCCATGGGCACACACATGCTCACGCACACACCCACGGCCAAGTGCCATTTGGCCACTAGAGCACACATGCTCATCCGACCATCCGCATATACAAAATCAGATGCCTATGGCACTGACAAGGATACAGCTCTAGGAGCACTCTATACTAAGATATGCCACATACACTCAGACATGCAGCAGTAGGAGTATTATCTCTCCGGAGAGCTCCGAAGCTGGGTAAACCACCGCGTGCTACTCGCATACCCGCTCCGGTCCTATCGCCAGCAGCCTTACCTCACACTAAGCCCTTGTGGCATCTGTCGACTCATAAGCCCCCATGAGAATACCACGACAGTTGGCGCCCACCGTGGGGTGGTACTACTACTATGCTACCACGCTGCTGCTGGTTTCGTAGTCCGGGCGGGACCACTTTCGTCATCACCGCGGCGTCGCCGTCGTCTCTCCGGTAGCGCTCGGGGGCCCAACGTCAACACGCCCTCAGAGCAGCTGCGAGGGGCAGCGCGTCCTCGCCATCAGCCTCTACGTCTTCATCATCGCGGCGTCGCGCGGCCTCCCTGATAGCGGTCGGGGGCCGTGAGGGGCGACGTGACCTTGCCATCGGCCTTGCCTTCTTCACCACCACTGTAACGCCGACCGTCCGTCCGCGCGCGTGCCGTGCGCGGGGCCTCATTTCGGTCGGTCGTGGCCATCCACGCGCCGCTCGTGTTTGCTCCTCTCCGTGCTACGCCTTGCTCTAGCCAGAACGTGCATTAGCTTCTCCACATGCCATCGTTGCGATGTAGCTAGGTGCAAGTCAACCCATGGTCAAACCACTAGCCAGCCATTGCCCGAAGCAAATCCCTGATGCAAGTCAGACGCTCCTCATACAGCACCTACTCCCTCCGTTCGGAATTACTTGTCTCGGAAATGGATGTATCTAGAATTAAAATCCGTCTACATACATTCATTTCTGAGACAAGTAATTCCGAACGAAGGGAGTAGATGCGAGCGAGCCAGATAATCCATGAGCACTACAACACCACCACTTGCAGCCATTGGTAGCGCTCCGCCCGTCCTCGCGTCTGCCCAGCCGCGGACGCTCCCTCACGTCTCCTCTTCGTGGAAGACCCGCGGCCCCCGCCGACACCTCCGCATTCTGCCGCGCGTCGCCGCACGCCGGGCCTCCCCCGCCTCGGTCCGGCCGCGTCCGGCCTGGCCTCGTTCCGGCCGCCGCAGCGTCCGGCCTCCACGCCCGCCGAGTCGTGGCCCCGCACCGGCCGCCTCCCGCTGGCGTTGGCTGCCTCCCCATCGCCTCGCAGGCTCCGGCTGCCTCCAAGCGCTGCTCCATTCTGCCTGGCGTCCGTGCCGACTCCGGCCGCGCCGGGTCCGGGTGGTTGCCTCGCGCCCGGCTGCGTCCAGTCGCCGCCCGCCACGCCACTCCGCCACCCGGCCTGTCCCTGTGGCCGGCTCCCGCTCCCCCCGCGTCGGCTCCGCGCCTTCGCGTGCTTGTCCGGCTCCTCCCGCGCTGGTCTCAACTGCCGCCGGCTCCGATGCATGTGCCGACTGCGCCATGCAGTGCCTGGACGCACCTGCTCCACGTCGCTCGCGCACCCGCGCCGACTGCCGCCCTGCAGCCGGCCTCCCCTCCCGCCGGCTTCGCCGCGCTACCCGGCATGCGACCCTGCTGCGACCGGCTCGCCGTGCTGCTCCACCACCTGATCCGGCCGAGCGCTCCTCCGCCCCGCGCACCCCCGGACGCCTCCCGGCTTCGGTCGGCCGCCTCCCGCTACGCCGGAGATCCGCCCCCTCCTGCTGGCTCCATCCGCCCGGGCTCCGGCCCGCCCGCCGGCTCCTGCGGCTCCGCCGAAGCCCTGTCCGACTTCTCCCGCCCCAGCAGGCACCCCGGCCCGCGGCCGGCCACGCCGCGCCTGTCGGTGTCCGGCTTCGCGGTGCCACCCGGCCCTCACAGCTCCGGCCGGCTCGGCGTGTTGCCGGGCCCGCCTCGCGGCCGACTCCGACTACATCCCGCATCGGGCCGACTCCCCGTCGCCGCCTCACGTCCGCTCCACCGCGCCCGGCCGCCTCCTACAGCACCCGGCCGCCGGGTCGTCGGCTCCTGCTACCCGGACGGCCGGCTGAGCACACCAGCCGACCTTCCGCATCCCGGCCGCCAGATGCTCCGTGTCCCCGTGCCCGTCGCGCCCCACGTTGGCTCCCGCCCCGCGCTGCCATCGACCTGCCGGCGATGACACATCACCGGCTTGACGGCCCGCCGGCTTCGGTCGCCCCGACTCTTGCGTGCTGGCTGCGCGTGCCTGCGCCGAGTATGGCCCCATGCCCTCCTGCCGGCTGCTGCAGAGAAAAAGAAAAGAGGGGCAGGGCCGGCTGCTAGCTTGGGGCCGACATGACAATGTCAAGGACCGAGCGTGAAGGTTTGGCTGGCCATGTGAAAAAAAGAAAATAAAAAGAAAGAGAGAAGCGGGGGCCGGCTGCTCACATAGAGCCGGCTGGAAAAATCAGCGGCCGAGTGCCAAGCAAAAAAAAGAAGAAGAAGGGAGGATCCGGCTATGCAAACTGCAGTCCTGCCGACTGCCCTGGTCGACAGCCCGCGTTGCCGCTCGGCCGGCTGGTTCGACTGCCCACTTCGCTACCTAGCCGACCGACGAGCCAGTCCGACTGCGCGCAGCCGGCTGACGAGAAGAAGAGAAGAAGACAAAGTAGTTGCCGGGAGATCCGGCTCGACTGCTCAGTAGTCGGCCCGAATCTCGAGGGCTACACCCAGCGGGTGCGCTGACGCGCCCCCACGAGAGAGAGGACAAAGTAGTTGCCGGGAGATCCGGCCCGACTGCTCAATAGTCGGCCCAAATCTCGGGTTACACCCAGTAGTACTGACGCGCTCGCGAGGAAAGAAGACAAAGTCGTTCCGGAATCCGCCCGACCGCCGCCATCGCCTCAATCTCGGGGTTACACTCGGTAGGTCAAGGCCCCGCGAAGATTGCACACAAAAGAAGAGTTTTGTCCGGTTGCCAGCAGCCGGCAGAAGAAAAAAAGGAAAAAGGGCGTTGCAAGACGCCCGCCCTCCGGCCGAGCTCGACCGCCGGGACCCTTCGAGCACCGGAGGCTCAAGGCCACACCCAGCAGGCGCCGGCCTCCTCGCAAGATGCCGTGCCGCGTCGGCTGTCTTCGATGACCTCTGCCGCAACTATATGAAAATCAATGTGAGATCCTCACCCGCATATTTTTTCACCGCGAGAGCACGGATAACCCTGAGCGATGCTCAGGGGCTATCTCCACATTTTGTTACAGTTGCATCATTGTTCGCCCGGCGCCATGCGAGTTGGCTCGGGTGGCCGCTGGCTCGAGACGTTAGTTCCCGCAGACGGCTTAGTAGCGTGCGCGGTACCAAAGGCCCACTCTTAGTCACAGACCGCAGAGCGGCTGTCCAACTTGCAAGAGTGAACGCTGGAGGCCACCCACGCGAAAAACGTCCGGGAAGAGAAACGCTTCGGGCGACCCAACCGTTTCCTTTACAAATATCTACTCGGTTGAATCTGCTCCCAGACTCTGAGTACTGTACACTCCACTTTGCGGCCCACTCTCAGCCACAGACCGCAGAGCTGCTGTCCGGCAGGCAAGAGCACAAGCCAAAAAGCGGAGGGAACACGAAAAATATTGAAGGGGGCTCAGACGAAACCGAGTTGGCACCCTCCACATAAAACTTGCAATGCTAAAAGCAAACATTTAATATATCTGCATGGACTAACTTTGTCTTTTTTCATGATCATTTCCGTGAACACTCGCCAAAAAACCTCCGCCCAACTTTGCCAAGTTGCCCGGAGGCTTGGGGCTACTGTCGGAGTAATTGGACACGGATACCCCGAAGACGGTGAGACGATATTTCAAGACATCGGGGCTAGCAAAGCCCCTCAATCCGACTACCCGGCCGGCTGCCGGCTGCTGACCGCAATGACCAGTCGGCTGCCCACTGCAGCCCGACCCGACACCGACAAGACCCCGACGAGACGGCCATACCGCGGACAAGACAACTGTACCACGACGCCGTCATGTACAGTGTCACTTGTCCCTGGGTACTATTCATGAAGTGACCCAGGAGACAAGCATGACACTCACCCATGCCCCCATGCCACTAGCTAGATTACATACTAAGCTACCTCACACTATAAAAGGAGACACCCATGGACACCCATGGACTCCCATGGGCACACACATGCTCACGCACACACCCACGGCCAAGTGCCATTCGGCCACTAGAGCACACATGATCATCCGGTCATCCGCATATACAAAGTCAGATGCCTATGGCACTGACAAGGATACAGCTCTAGGATCACTCTGTACTAAGATATGACACATACACTCAGACATGCAGCAGTAGGAGTATTATTTCTCCGGAGAGCTCCAAAGCTGGGTAAACCACCGCGTGCTACTCGCATACCCGCTCCCGGTCCTATCAGCAACAGTCTTACCCTCACACTAAGCCCTTGTGGCATCTGTCGACTCGCAAGCCCCCCGTGAGAATACCACGATAGGTATGGTGGCTGTTTTGAGGAAGATATAAGGAGGTTTATGTGTGATAGAGCGTATTGTATCGGGGGGTTTCGATGCACCGGCGAAGTTTGCACCAACTCTCAACGTGAGAAAGGGCAATGCACGGTACCGAAGAGGCTAGCAAAGGTGGAAAGGTGAGAGTGCGTATAATCCATGGACTCAACATTAGTCAAAAGAACTCATATACTTATTGCAAAAATTTAGAAGCCATCAAAAAATTCAAGTACTACGCGCATGCTCCTAGGGGGATAGATTGGTAGGAAAAAAGACCATCGCTCGTCCCTGACCGCCACTCATAAGGATGCACAAGCCAGGTACACTTCATGTTTCAAATTTGTTATACAACTTTAACCATACGTGCATGCCACGGGACTTGCAAACTTCAACACAAGTATTTCTCAAATTCACAATTATCAACTAGCACAACTTTGATATTATCACCTCCATATCTCAAAACAATTATCAAGCATCAAACTTATCTTAGTATTCAACTCACTCAAAAGAAAGTTTCACATATCTTGAACACTAAGTATTTTAACATTAAGCAAATTACCATGCTATTAACGATTCTCAAAATAATCTAAGTGAAGCATGAGAGATCAATAGTTTCTTTAAAACAAATCCACCACCGTGCTCTAAAAGATATAAGTGAAGCACTAGAGCAAAAACTATCAAGCTCAAAATATATAAGTGAAGCACTATGAGCAAAACTATCAAGCTCAAAAGATATAAGTGAAGCACTATGAGCAAAACTATCAAGCTCAAAAGATATAAGTGAAGCACATAGAGTATTGTAACAAATTCCAAATCATGTATGGCTCTCTCAAAAAGGTGTCTACAGCAAGGATGATTGTGGTAGACTAACAAGCAAAGACACAAATAATACAAGATGCTCCAAGCAAAACACATATCATGTTGGTGAATAAAAATATAGCTCCAAGTAAATTACCGATGGAAGTGGACGAAAGAGGGGATGCCTTCCGGGGCATCCCCAAGCTTTGACTTTTTGGTGTCCTTGGATTATCTTGGGGGTGCCACGGGCATCCCCAAGCTTAGGCTCTTTCCACTCTTTGTTCCATAATCCATCAAAAGAATTCACCCAAAACTTGAAAACTTCACAACACAAAACTCAACAGAAATCTCGTGAGCTCCGTTAGAGAAAGAAAACAAAAGACTACTTAAAGATACTGTAATGAAATCATTCTTTATTTATATTGGTGTTAAACCTACTGTATTCCAACTTCTCTATGGTTTATAAACTATTTTACTAGCCATAGATTCATCAAAATAAGCAAACAACACACGAAAAACAGAATCTGTCAAAAACAGAATAGTCTGTAGCAATCTGTAACTAACGCAAACTTCTGGAACTCTAAAAATTCTACCAAAATAGGAAGTCCTGGAAAATTTGTTTGTTGATCAGCAGAAAAAATAATCAACGCAAAATCACGTTTCTGTGATTTATCATAACTAAATTCGTGAGCACAAAGTTTCTGTATTTCAGCAGAATCAAATCAACTATCATCGTAGGTTATCCTATAGGTTCTACTTGGCACAAACACTAATTAAAACATAAAAACACATCCAAACAGACACTAGATGGATTATTTATTCCTAAACAGAAGCAAAAACAAAAAAACAAAATAAAATTTGGTTGCCTCCCAACAAGCGTTATCGTTTAACGCCCCTAGCTAGGCATAAAAGCAAGGATAGATCTAGGTATTGCCATCTTTGGTAGGCAACCCATAAGTGGCTCTCATGATAGATTCATATGGTAATTTTATTTTCTTTCTAAGGAAGTGTTCCATGCCCTTCTTTAAGGGAAATTGGAATCGAATATTCCCTTTCTTCATATAATAATTGCACCAATCGTTCTAAGGAAAGGTCTACCAAGAATAATAGGACATGAAGGATTGCAATCTATATCAAGAACGATAAAATCTACGGGCACATAATTCCTACTTGCAACAATAAGAACATCATTAATTCTTCCCATAGGCTTTTTAATAGTGGAATCCGCAAGATGCAAGTTTAGAGAGCAATCATCAAAATCACGGAAATCTAGTAAATCACATAAAGTTTTGGGAATAGTAGAGACACTAGCACCCAAATCACACAAAGCATGAAACTCAAAATGTTTAATTTTAATTTTAATAGTAGTTTCCCACTCATCATAGAGTTTTCTAGGGATAGAAACTTTCAACTCAAGTTTTTCTTCATAAGATTGCATCAAAGCATCAACAATGTGTTCGGTAAAGGCCTTATTTTGACTATAAGCATGAGGAGAATCTAGCACGGATTGCAACAAGTAAATACAACCAATCAAAGAGCAATTTTCATAATTAAATTCCTTGAGATCCAAAATAGTGCGTTTAGCAACAACACGGTTTTTATTTATTTCAATCCCACTATCATCAAATTCATCATGAAGATCTAGAAACTCCGAATTCTTAGAACGCCTTCTAGGTAAAGGAAGATCATATTCAGATTCATCCAGATTCATATTGCAAAACAAAGATTTAATGGGGAACACATCAATAACTTTTAGATCTTCATCTTGATTTTCATAGGAATTGGAAGAACACGCTTTAATAAAGGCATCTTTGGAAGCACGCATCCTAGCGGTTCTTTCCTTGCACTCATCAATGGAAATTCTCATGGCTTTGAGAGACTCATTGATATCATGCTTAGGAGGAATAGATCTAAGCTTTAAAGAATCAATTTCAAGAGAAATTCTATCAATGTTCCTAGCCAAATCATCAACTTTAAGCAATTTCTCTTCAAGCAAAGCATTAAAATTCTTTTGTGAATTCATAAACTCTTTAACGCTACTCTAAAATTCAGAGGGCATCTTATTAAAATTTCCATAAGAGTTGTTGTAGGAATTTCCATAATTATTAAAAGGATTACTAGGATAAGGCCTAGGATTAAAATTCCCTCTATAAGCGTTGTTTCCAAAACTATTCCTACCAACAAAATTCACATCCATAGATTCATTATTATTCTCAAGCAAAGTAGATAAAGGCATATCATTGGGATCAAGAGAAGTATTTTTAGGAGCAAACATCTTCATAAGTTCATCCATCGTTTCACTCAAAACATTGATTTCTTCTATAGCATGCACTTTTTTAGCAGATCTTTCGGTGTGCCATTGAGAATAATTAGCCATAATATTATCAAGCAATTTGGTAGCATCCCCTAACGTAATTTCCATAAACATGCCTCCTGCGGCCGAATCCAAAAGATTTCTAGAAGCAAAATTTAATACGGCATAAAAATTTTGTATGATCATCCGTAAATTCAAACCATGAGTAGGGCAATCGTGAAGCATTAATTTCATTCTTTCCCAAGATTGGGCAACATGCTCATGATCAAGTTGTCTAAAATTCATGATATCGTTCCTAAGAGTGATAATCTTAGCGGGAGGAAAATACTTAGAGATAAAAGCATCTTTGCACTTGCTCCAAGAATCAATACTATTTTTAGGCAAAGACGAAAACCAAACTTTAGCACGATCTCTAAGTGAAAACGGAAATAACTTCAATTTGATGATGTTGTTATTCGTATCTTTTTTCTTTTGCATATCACACAAATCAACAAAATTGTTTAGATGAGTAGCGGCATCTTCACTAGGAAGGCCGGCGAATTGATCTTTCATAACAAGATTCAGCAAAGCGGTATTGATTTCACAAGACTCATCATTATTAAGAGGAGCAATCGGAGTACTAAGAAAATCATTATTATTGGTGTTCGAGAAACCACACAACTTGGTATTATCTTGAGCCATGGCAACAAGTAATCCAACACACAAGAAAATAGAAAGGCAAAGGGAAAAAAGGTAAACAGAAAAGAGAGAAGGAGATTGGGAAAGAGAGGGCAAATAAAACGGCAAGGGTGAAGTGTGGGAGAGGAAAACAAGAGGCAAATGGCAAATAATGTAATGCGAGAGATAGTGATTGCGATGGGTACTTGGTATGGTTGACTTGCTTGCGTGAGCCTCCCCGGCAATGGCGCCAGACATTCTTCTTGCTACCTCTCGAGCACTGCGTTGGATTTCCCCGAAGAGGAGAGGATGATGCAGCAAAGTAGCGTAAGTATTTCCCTCAGTTTTTGAGAACTAAGGTATCAGTCTAGTAGGAGACCACGCACAAGTCCCTCGTACCTACACAAAATGATAGCAACTCGCAACCAACGCTTAGGGGTTGTCAATCCCTTCACGGCCACTTACGAGAGTGAGATCTGATAGAGATAATATTTTTGGTATTTTTGATAGATAGATGCAAAGTAAAAAGTAAAAGGCAAAGTAAAAAACAAAGCAAGTAAATAAAGTGATAGAGATTGATATGATGAGAATAGACCCGGGGCCATAGGTTTCACTAGTGGCTTCTCTCAAGAGCATAAGTATTCTACGGTGGGTGAACAAATTATCTGTTGAGCAATTGATGAATCGAGCATAGTTATGAATATATCTAGGCAATGATCATGTATATAGGCATCACGTCCAAACAAGTAGATTGAAACGATTCGCAGATCTACTACTATTACTCCACTCATCGACCGCTATCCAAAGCATGCATCTAGAGTATTAAGTAAAAACAGAGTAACGCCTTGAGCAAGATGACATGATGTAGAGGGATAAATTCATGCAATATGATAAAAAAAACCATCTTGTTATCCTCGATGGCAACAATACAATACGTGCCTTGCAACCCTTTCTGCCACTGGGTAAGGACACCACAAGATTGAATCCAAAGCTAAGCACTTCTCCCATTGCAAGAACTACCAATCTAGTTGGCCAAACCAAAAAGGATAATTTGAAGAGACTTGCAAAGATAACTCAATCATACATAAAAGAATTCAGAGAAGAATCAAATATTTTCCATAGATAATACTGGATCATAAACCCACAATTCATCGGTCTCAACAAACACACCGCAAAAAGAAGATTACATCGAATAGATCTCCACGAGAGGGGGAGAACTTTGTATTGAGATCCAAAAGAGAGAAGAAGCCATCTAGCTACTAGCTATGGACCCAAGGTCCAAGTAAACTACTCACACTTCATCGGAGGGCTATGGTGATGATGTAGAAGCCCTCCATGGTGGATGCCCCTCCGTGAGTTCAAACAGGCCCCAAGATGGGATCTCATGGATACATAAGGTTGCGGCGGTGGAAATAGGTTTTTGGCTCCTGTTCTGATCGTACGAGGATACGTAGGTATATATATAGGAGGAAGGAGTATGTCGGTGGAGCGTCAGGGGGCCCACGAGGTAGGGGGTGTGCCTAAGGGGGGGCACGCCCTCCACCCTTGTGACCGCCTCTGGCACTGCTTGGAGTAGGCTCCAAGTCTCCTGGATCACGTTCGGTTGGAAAATCAGGTTCCCAAAGGTTTCATTCCGTTTGGACTCTGTTTGATATTCCGTTTCTTCGAAACACTGAAATAGGCAAAAAAAACAGCAATTCTGGGCTGGGCTCCGGTTAATATGTTAGTCCCAAAAGTAATATAAAAGTGGAAAATATAGCCCAATATAGTCCAAAATGGTAGATAAAGTAGCATGGAGCAATCAAAGATTATAGATACGTTGGAGACGTATCAGTGGCAACCAGTCGAGCACATCCTTTACCTTGCTTGGGTCCACGACTATACCTTCAGCGGATAGCACATGCCCGAGGAATCCAACTTGCTTGAGCCAAAACTCACATTTACTGAATTTGGCATATAACTGATGCTCGCGGAGTCGTTGTAACACTGCTCGGAGGTGTTCCTTATGCTCTTCCTCACTTCTTGAGTAAATGAGTATATCATCGATGAAAACGACCAAGAACTTATCGAGGAAGTCCATGAATACTTTATTCATCATGTGCATGAATAAGGCGGCGCGCAGTGAGGCCAAAAGACATGATCAGATATTCATAGAGACCATAGCGAGTGGTGAATGCGGTCTTGGGAATATCCTCCTTTTAATTTTGAGTGATAATACCCAAATTCAGAATCGATCTTGGAGAATACCTTGGCCCTACTAAGCTGATCAAACAAATCACCAATTCTTGGTAGAGGGTATTTGTTTTTGATTGTGACATCATTCAGCTGACGGTCCACACACAAGCGGAGGCTGCCATCTTTCTTGCCCACGAAAATAGCAGGTGATCCCCATGGTGAGGAGCTGGGGCGGATATACCCTTTCTGGAGCATTTCATCAAGCTGTTTCTTTAGCTCCACTAATTCTGATGACGGCATTCGATAATACTTCTTGTGTATTGGTGTGGTTCCAGGCACAAGATCTATCGCAAACTCAAGCTCTCGATCAGGTGGCATGCCTGACAGCTCTTCTGGGAATACATCAGGAAACTCGCTGACCACCGGAATTAATTCCATTTCAGCCATTGATGTAAAGACCATTTCCTTGGAGGGTATGCTCCTACGAGCAATAAATTTTGTAGTTTGTCCCTCTTCGCCGGTCAAGTTGACTTCTCAGGTCGCACAATTTATGCATACTTGATACTGAGTCAGCCAATTCATACCCAAGATAACATCCAACTTATCGGATTCAATAAGTATCAAAGAAGTTGGAAAATGGACTCCGTTGATATTGACTTCCAGATTACGGCAGACTATATTGCTTCGGAATAGAGATCCCGGGGTTTGTACCAACATATTCTTGCCCAAAAGCGAACAAGGAAATTTGTTTTGGGCAAAAAAAAAACTCCGAGAAATAAAAGAGTGGGAAGCCCCAAAGTCAAATAAAATTACTGCAGGTATGTTATTAACAGGGAACATACCAATGACGACTTCGGGGTTCTCTTGGGCTTCGTCGGCGGAAATGTGATGAACGTATCCCGTGAGGTCGTGCTGATCTCGGCATGCCTCCATATAATGGACTTGTCACTTGAATGTAGTATTGGCTTGATTGTTCGTGGGACACTGCTTGGCATAATGTCCGGTTTGCCCACAATTGAAACAGGAATTGCCGCGCAAACGATTCTCTAGAATTGGGTTGAGCGCGTCATTCTTGACTTGAGTGGTGGTCTTGTTAACATTTTGTTGCCAATTGGGCTTGTATGCTACCTGAGTCGGCTGCCAGGTACGAGCCTTCTGTACTGGCTGCATTTCTTTTCTTGGCTCAAACTTGCGCTTGTGATCATTGTTGGCAGGCTTAGCATCTGATACAAGCTTGTGTTTCCTTTCAGCAATGAAAGCCTCGTTCACCAGAGTTTGGAAGTCTGGGAAATTGAACATACTGAGAGTACAACGGAGTTGCGGGTTTAACCCACCAAGAAACCTGTCCATCTTTCTTTCCTCAGTGGCCACGTCATATTGAGAGTAACGTGACAGATGATTGAATTTCTGCAAATATTCTCCCATAGACTGACTTCCTTGGAGGAGCGCGAGAAATTCATGCTACTTAGTCTTCATAATTCCCGTAGGGATGTGATATTTCCGGAATCGTTCCTTGAATCTTGACCAGGTAATTTCTTCATCAGCAGTCCACATGGCTTTTTCATTTTCCCACCATATGGCAGCAGCGCCTTCAAGATAATGTGTT